>CM046448.1:15540670-15740670 GCA_025506515.1 Flaveria trinervia
AAGGGGATGGGATGCCAATCTAAGTAGCTGCGTGCCATCAGGTATTTTCGCAAAGTTAACCGGTTTTATGTGCGCATGGTATGTGGTTATGTGTTGTATGTAGGTTTAAATACTGATGTAGTCAGGACAGGTAATACTTGGGGTATGAAGAGTAAAGTAAGTGGCTAATCACAACTGGCCACTGTAATTAGGGACTTACTATACTTGACATAAACTGAGCTGTTCCCTTGAATGACGTGTTGGTGTTTGAATCTTTCAGTGTGCGTGTGATGGCCGGAGGTAGATCTTCGAAAGCTTCTAGGGGTGGAGGTCACGGTGTTGAACCGCGACCCAAGAGAGGGAGACCCAGAGTTGAGAGGGTGGTTCATGAAGAACCAGAGACCCCTCATCCGGAGGGTGGCGACGAAAGCGCCAATCTAAGAGCCTCAGTAAAAGAGGCTGTTGTAGAAGAAGTCCATCAGGTCATGCAGACAATCTTACCGTCTGTGGTGACTGAAGTTATTAAGGTTGTACGAGAAGGGGAAAGAAAAGAAAGAAACAGATCCTCTGGAGGACGGGAACAGCCAGAGCCGGAAACGGTTCTATCTGATGATGAAGAGGAAGAAGAAGAGCCTGTGCCAGAGGCAGTGCGAGGATGTAACTACGGGGCTTTATGAGATGCAAGCCCCCTACTTTTGATGAAAATGGCACCGCTGCACCGCTCACCAGTGGGTGAGGGAAATGGAAGCTTTTCTCGATATCAGCGAGTGCCGAGAGGACCAAAAGGTGAAGTTTGCTACCCACTCTTTTGTGGATTCAGCTCTGTGCTGGTGGGACAACATTGCCCAAGCTGAGGGTAGTAGGGCCATTGGGAAAATGAAATGGCCTGAGCTGAGAAGGTTGGTGATTGAGGAATTTTGTCCTCATTGGGAAATGGATAAGTTGGAAAGGGAGTTTCTGCAGTTGGAGGCTGGAACCATGACACACCAGCAGTATACCACCAAGTTTAATGAAATGGCATGGCTTGTGCCTGATCAGGTGACGCCTCTGTCTAGGAAAATCAAGAGGTACATTCAAGGTTTACCGGTGGATGTTCGCCGGCATATGATCGCCGCCCGGCCAAGCACGTTTAGGTCAGCGGTTGATTTGGCAGGGAGCTGTATGACGAGCGGGAGGTGGTGGTGACTGAGGCGAGTAGGAAGGGTGGTGGTGATCGGAACTGGAACGGGAAACGGTTTGGTCGGGGTGATGCCCCGATGGGTAACAAAAAGGCACGGGTGGATGAACGCCGTGTGGTCACATCAAGTGCGGGGTTGAAAAGGTGTGGCAAGTGTGGAAGGGAGCACGGCGGGGAATGTAGGTTTGGGTCAAACTTATGCTTCAAGTGTGGGAAGACAGGGCATATGGTGAAGGATTGCCTATCGGGCAAATGTTTTAACTGTGGGAAAACTGGTCATATGAGCAGAGATTGTAAGAAGTCGAGGACTGAGGGTTCAGGGGTGAAGAAGACCGGAAGTGATGGGCCGAGGCGAGCGCCAGAGCGTTCACCATGACACAGGAGGAGGCTAGGACGGACCCTGACATTGTGTCCGGTACGTTTCTAGTGAACCAGACTTTAGCTTCCGTGTTATTTGATTCGGGTGCTAGTAGGAGTTTTGTTTCTGCTGCTTTCTGTGCTAAGCTGCCTGTTAGTAATAGACGTGTTGATGCGCCCTTTGATGTAGAAACTGCCATAGGTAAGTCTACCAGGATTTCTAAGGCAATAGAAAATTGTGATGTGGAACTTGAGGGTCATAAGTTTCCTGTTAGACCGTTTGTGATGACCTTGGGTGGTTTCGATTTGGTTCTTGGGATGGATTGGTTGGCGGACTTTGAGGCGAACATTGTGTGTCGCAAGAAGATGGTTCGGTTGACAGCGCCTGACGGAAGTTCGGTAACGGTTTATGGTGATCGGGTTACTACAATCCCGAAGGTGATCTCAATGGCGGTGGCGGGAAAGTGTATGAGGCGTGGATGTAGTGCTTACTTGGCCTATGAAAAAGATGTGGATACACCAACACCACAACTAGCCGATGTACCGGTTGTGTGTGACTTTCCAGACGTGTTCCCAGAAGACTTATCAGGAGTGCCACTTGACAGAGAGATTGAATTTCAGATTGATCTGATACCGGGTGCCCAACCTGTTGCCAAGGCACCGTATCGGTTGGCTCCAACCGAGATGAAAGAGTTGATGGAGCAGTTGCGAGAGCTGCTTGATAAGGGGTTCATTAGACCGAGTATCTCTCCTTGGGGTGCTCCGGTCCTATTTGTAAAGAAGAAGGATGGTAGTATGAGGATGTGTATTGACTACCGCGAACTGAACAAGTTAACAGTGAAGAACCGCTATCCCTTACCGAGGATAGATGATTTGTTCGACCAGCTTCAGGGTGCTAGTTGGTTCTCGAGGATAGATCTTCGATCTAGTTATCATCAGTTGAAGGTGAAGGAGCAAGATATCCCTAAAACAGCTTTCCGTACGTGCTATGGCCATTACGAGTTTCTGGTCATGTCTTTTGGTTTGACCAACGCGCCAGCTGCTTTTATGGATCTGATGAACCGTGTGTGTCGGCCTATGTTGGATAAATCAGTGATTGTGTTTATTGATGATATCCTGATTTATTCAAAGAGCGAGATTGAGCATGCCGGTCACATTCGGGAGGTTCTAGAGACGTTGAGAAGGGAGAAATTGTATGCTAAATTCTCCAAGTGCGCATTCTGGTTGCGCGAAGTTCAGTTTGTGGGTCATGTCGTGAATCCTGACGGGATTATGGTTGACCCGGCGAAGGTGGAGGCGGTTATGCAATGGAAGTCACCAAAGACGCCATCCGAGATCCGTAGTTTCTTGGGCTTGGCGGGCTACTATAGAAGATTCATCCAAGACTTCTCTAAGATTGCTTCTCCACTAACTAAGTTGACCCGAAAGGATGTGAAGTTTGTATGGGGTCAAGCTCAAGAGAAGGCGTTCAAGAGCTGAAGGCAAGACTGACTCAAGCCCCTGTTCTGTCATTACCCGATGGAAGCGAAGATCTGGGGTTTATTCTGATGCTTCCTACTCAGGGTTGGGGTGTGTGTTAATGCAGAGAGGGAAGGTTATAGCCTATGCATCCCGACAATTGAAAGTCCATGAGGTTAATTATCCCATTCATGACTTGGAGCTAGCAGCCGTGGTCTTTGCACTAAGATTTGGAGGCACTATCTCTACGGGACGAAGTGCACCATATTCACCGATCATAAAAGCTTGAAGTATTTCTTCGAGCAAAAGGATCTGAAAATGAGGTAGAGGAGATGGTTGGAACTTATAAAGGATTATGATTGCAAGATCCATTACCATCCAGGCAAAGCTAATGTGGTGGCGGATTCCCTTAGTCGAAAGGAAAGGCCCGAACCGATTCGGGTGAAAGCTTATCAACTAATCATGACCTCTGATGTGATGAAGCAAATCAAGGAGTTTCAAGATGAGGCATTGAAAGAAGATCATCTTAACTCGGAAAGAATGAGAGGTCTGGTTGGGGAATTGGGTGAAAACACACTCGGTGTTAGAACTCATTCGGCCTTGTGTGGATTCCTCGTTTTGGGGATCTACGGGTGAAGATAATGGATGAAGCTCACAAGACTCGATACTCCATTCATCCTGGTGCCACGAAAATGTACCATGACCTGAAGAAAGATTATTGGTGGCCGGGTGTGAAGCGCGACGTGGTGGAGTATGTAAGTAAGTGCCTTACTTGCTTACAGGTGAAGGCAGAGCACTAAAAGCCGTATGGAAAGATACAACCTTTGGATATACCAGGATGGAAGTGGGAGCACATCACCATGGACTTCATTACGAAGCTGCCACGTACTCCAAAAGGGTACGATGCCATATGGGTGATAGTTGATCGTTTGACGAAGAGTGCTCACTTTCTACCGATCCGCGAGACGTATTCATCTGAGAGGTTGGCGAACTGTTCATCAAGGAAATTGTAACTCGTCATGGTGTGCTGGTGTCTATTGTGTCTGATCGTGACACTCGGTTTACATCTAAATTTTGGAAGAAATTCCACGACGCTATGGGGACGAGGTTACATATTAGCACGGCTTATCATCCCCAAACCGATGGTCAGTCAGAAAGGACCATTCAGACATTGGAAGACATGCTTCGAGCATGTGTGATTGATTTTTGTGGAAGTTGGGATGACCACCTACCGTTAGCTGAATTCTCTACAACAACAGCTATCATGCCAGCATTGGTATGCCGCCATATGAGATGCTATGCGGTAGGAGATGCAGAACACCCGTTTGTTGGGGTGATATTGGTCAGAAGGATTAGGGAGCGTCGAGGTAATCGAGGCTACGACAGAGAAGCTTGAAAACATTAAAGCCTTCATGAAGGCAGCCAAAGATAGACAGAAGTCGTATGCCGATAAGCGACGTAGGCCAATTGAGTTCCAGGTAGGTGACCGGGTTATGTTGAAGGTCTCACCCTGGAAGGGTATTATCAGATTCAGAAAGCGGGGCAAGTTGAGCCCAAGATATATAGGCCCTTTTCGAATCATTGCTCGAGTAGGGGAGGTGGCCTATAGATTGGAGTTGCCAGATGAGTTAAGTGGGATTCACCCGACATTCCATGTATCTCATCTGAGAAAGTGTATAGCTGATGAAGACATGATTGTTCCACTGGAGGACATTGAAATAGATGAAAGGCTCAATTATATGGAGCAACCAGTGGCAATCATCGACCGAAAGGAGAAGAGGCTAAGGAATAAAGTGGTTCCTCTCGTGCGTGTACAGTGGAAGCACAGGAAGGGATCCGAGTCAACGTGGGAGACTGAGAAGAAGTGAGACAACATTATCCACGTTTGTTCGACGAATAACAGGTTTCGGGGACGAAACCTATTTAAGGGGGGTGGACTTGTAACACCCGGATATTTATTATTTTGAAGCCGGTGCGAAAGAAAAGAAAATAAAGTCCAAAAGTCGAGGGACCAAACTCGCCAACGAAGAAAAGTTGGGAAATGTGGTGATATGTAGGGAGAGGGCAGCCCACTCTCCCCACACCCACATTTCAGTTTCATAAAGAGAAGAAGAGAGAAAGAAGAGAAAAAGAGGAAAAGTGCCGATTCGGGTCGCCAAAACCGTCGTGAAGCAAGCCAAATCGAAGCTCTTGTCGTTGTGCTCGTTTAGGTGAGTTCTAAGACCCCTCTTTTACTTGTTTTCAAACGATTTGGGGCTGGAAAACATCTGAAATCGAGTTTTTCGTATGTGTGTAAGTTGACCCGTTGTGTATGTGTATGTGTATGTATGATGCGTTTGTGACTTGATTTCTTGCTTGGTTGTGCTTGAATAAGGTTATGGTATGCATCCCTAAGGTTTAGGATGGTCGATTTAGGCTTAAATGGGTTTAGATGAGTTTGGAGGCGAAAACCCTCGGCTGCAGTCGGGTTGAACTGCATTCTGCATCAGTTAGGGCTAGGCGACCGACTGGAGGCCGAATGGAGGCCATACGGCCGATTAGGGTGCGATTGGGGTTCATTCGCATGACTGAAGGTCTAGTCGCATAGGTGTTCATCCGCATTGTCCATTCGCACGACTCGATGTTCATTCGCATAGGTGTTCATCCGTATTAGTTCATTCGCATGATGTTCAGTCGCATGGAGGCAATGCGACTGAAGGGTGTCCATACGCCCGAATAGGGCTGTTGAACCCGAGGAAGGTGTAGATTGACTTCTGACTTTCGGGGGAAAGTGGAGATGTAAGTTTTGATGTAAAGGTTCCCATAAGAGTTTTTAAGATGACGATCGAGGTCTTAGAAAGCATGTTGGGCATGATGAGGGTGATGATGTTGTACATTATGTATGTATGATTTTGCCCTGTATGATGTGATGTTGATGCATGCTAATGTTCCTTAGTGTGATGTATGTATCTTTCTTGTGGCTTATGTGTCATTTAATGAATGAACGAAGTATTATGTAACGTAAAGTGAAAGATAAAGAAAGAGGAACCTGATGAATGAATGCATGTATTAATGAACGAATGAAACATCTTGCACGCATCGGATAACGGGTCCTTCTTTGTGATTGACCCTGAATGTAGAACCTCTACCGCTCACCCCTAGTACTGTGGCATACGTTTAGCTGTTCATTTGTTGACTTCGGCCCAGTAGCTAAGACTGATGGTTACTCCTAGTACCGTGGCATACGTTTAGCTGTTCATTTGTTGACTTCGGCCCGGTAGCTACGACTAACCGGGGTGTAGCACATGGTATTGGTATGGATGATGTCCGATGCGCAAGTAAAGTAATGAAAGAATGAATGAACGAATGAAGAAGATAATAATGATATTATCTATGTGTACGTACGATGTGTGATCATATAAAAGTAACGAACGGTTTTATGTGAAAGTAAAGTATGTTTTATTTATAAAACTAGAACTCACTCAGCAACGCTGACTTTGATGTGTTTCCAGTTGGCAGGTAATGGTTGCTGAGGATGGCACGGGCGACTACTCAGCTCTTTTGGGGATGGCATTCTTTTGATTAATGTTTTTGCATTGTAATGCGAACAAGCTATTTTATAATGAATGTCGTATTAATTTGCAAAATCATTTACATGGAAATGAAAGATTGTTTTAGTTTTCCGCTGCGATTTTATGAAATACAAATGTAATTATACGTTTTAT
The DNA here is from genome assembly GCA_025506515.1 of Flaveria trinervia. Classification (NCBI taxonomy): domain Eukaryota; kingdom Viridiplantae; phylum Streptophyta; class Magnoliopsida; order Asterales; family Asteraceae; genus Flaveria; species Flaveria trinervia. The sequence goes on from CM046448.1 coordinate 15,547,346, forward strand.
GTGCGATGAGAACCCAGCTGTAAGCGTCCCGGGAACGGGGCCTTACACAAAGAGCTCGTAGCATGAACATATGAAATACAAGAAAGTTAATTTGGAAGATTTGATACGATTTGTGGTTGAAATCTTGCCAACAAAATAGGAGTAATTAGGATTTTGAGATGTAATCCTCATGAAACCTATCAAATGATTTATGATGCCACCTTTTAAGCTACCATAGTTTCGATAAGATACATGGTTTTGATCATCTTATAAACGATAGATACGTGGTTGATATCAAGCGAAATGGCAATCACTGTTATTGAAATCACTCTAGCAGCCTCCAATCGGTAAAGAACATGGTTGTAGACTTGCTGGGTGGTTGCCGGTGGTTGTAAAGGTGCTTGGTAACGTTAATACAGAAGACGAGTAGAAGAGTATATGGGGAATGGTGCGGTGGTGTGGGGTGATGGTGGCCGGAGTTTATCGTTGGACTTGGAGATGTTGCCAGAATTGTTGTGGTGTTTGTTGTTACGGAGAGGGAGAGAATGGGTAAATGGGGTGGAGTGGGGTAGGGGATTATGAGTGGGGTAGGGGGAAGTGGATCCCATGTACTATTTTATATTGTTTTTAATTTTTTAGAATATTTGAAGGGTAAAAAGGTAATTGCACACCAACTTAACGAAACTATTTAACATCCGTTTGAGTGAGGGACAAAAAGTGGTGTTACGTTTTTTCAAACATTAGGACTAAACTTATAATTTTTCAATCGTAGGAGCGAAAGTTGAAATGTAAGCAAACCTCGGGAACGATCCATGTGATTTACTCTTTAACTTTAATTCAAACACATAGTTGTGTATGCTTATACACATTAAAAACCATCAAAATAATATAAAAAATCATCAAAGTAATGTTTGCGTATGTTTTGAAATCTTTATTTCTTTGCTTACATATGTTTAGATATAATAGCCTATATATGATTTACACATGTGTGCATTTCAACTTTGTTCACTGTTTTCTTTTTAAACTTCAAAAGAGAGGTTAAACATTTTATTTCTTTTATTCTTTATATAACACATAAAAAAGTTATTTGTTCATATAAGTTCTTATAGTTTTGTAGATACATGTGAGTTCGCAAATGATCATAACATTATTTTTAATATGTACACATAATATATATTCTTTAGTTACTTCTATATATAATAATAATAATACTATTGATATAAATATATATTAATATCAAATAAAAAGTATATAACCAAAAAACTCACTTAAGCTTGCGAGCCGTCTCGATCTTGATATTTGAAGCTCGGACCCAAACTCATTTAGTAAAAGAAACCATAAAATGAGCTCGAGTTTGGGCTAAAGCTCGTTTAAGCTCGGTAAACAAAATAAAAGACTTTTGTTTATTTAATCATAAGTATAAGTGTATCATTGAATGAAAAAATAATCAGCTTCTGACAATTACAATACATACTAACAAAATAATAAACTTTTGTCTATCTAATTTTTACACGTTCTTCTCGTATCAAAGTATCATACAATTTTGAAACTATATATAATAATTAAGGAGACTCTAATGATGCGGTTGTTATTGCTTTGTTCGTTGGAGCCATGCACCTTCTAGCTATCGATGATGAGAAGATGAGTCAGAAAGCTTGACAGTCATTGATTTTGTAGGGTGAATTTTGTTAAACAAAGTTGAAAAGCATCCCGAACTCGAACCGGAATAAGCATGATCATGATCATCTTCGTCTAGTATCACAAGGTGTGGTTTGGTTGTACAATGTGCATTGAAGGTTGTGTTCTTCATCTTCTCTTGGTGATGCTTCCTCATCACATAAGCTTCAGCAAGGGCAGAAATGGCAATTGACATTTTAGGCAAAGAAAGAAAAAGGGTGGGGTTGGGGAAATTGAAGTTGGCAAATGGAGTATTTATAGGAAAATCTTGACTTAGGGAACAAGTTTCAATATTGACCATTTCTTTATTGAATTCAACTGGGTGGCTTTATAGGAAAATATGTCGAAAAAAGGGACATAAAGTGATAAAAGTATTATTATTGTTATGGATATCCAAGTTGTTACATTTTTTAATGAAAAAAAAAGTCATTAAGACAAAGGTTACCGAGACATTAAAAACCATAAAAAAGGCAAAATAGCGTCCGAAAAAGAATTACAAATACGTTCATAATCGCAGGTGGTAGATACTATGACTGATTGATTTCTTTGGGTACAATTTGTGATACAGCCAATACAACCCAACATTGCGTGGTTAAAAGTTTTTTCCCTTCATTTTGGGCTTTTGTGTGTTATATTGTATACGATAATTGCTCTGTTTAAACAAAGATGTGGAGATTGGTTGATGGAAGTAGGCCAATGCAAGTCTAGAGGTCCAAGTTCAAGTCCCGTATTTCCCTCTCCCATCTGGTTTAGTCGATTATATGTATGGTTTTTATTTGTTTAATATCATGGATTAACGTTTAAAAAAATGCTTTTTTAAATATTTATTATAACATTCTTATATTTCAACATTTACTAGTATATTCTAGTCAAAACTGATATGACGTAACATAGGGTTTATTGGGAAATAACATGTCATAACACATTGGGATAGAATATTGTTTTTCAAAAGTTGTTAATTTATGAGCACCAATGTAAATATAATCTCTTTTGAACAGTTAAAATCATCAAAATTAAATATGTTCATAACAAATATAGAAAGCAACAAACATTTGATCTAATTTCGTCTAAGACTATGTGTATTGGTTTATTATTTAAAATGCAACCTAGACAAACATGACTTTATTAAAAAATGCCTCCTCCCCTTCGGCCCCCCTCCTCTTTGTCCCCCTCCCTGTCGCCACCTCTGCAGGTACTGTTTTTTTCTTTTTTTTGATTTGTTGTTTGTATGATTAGTTTGTTTGTATATGGTTAGTTTGTTTGTATATGGTTAGCATTCTGCAGATGTTAAAAACATACAGTCTTTTTTTTTGCAGACTGCAGACATTTGGTCTACCTCTTCTGCTGCAGATGTCTGCAGATGTGGTCCGCAGACTGCAGACGTTTTCCTGCAGAAAAAACAAACAACACCTTAGTGTTTTATCTCCTTATGATAAATGTGACAAGTTAGCTCAACTTAGTTTGTAACTGAGCAACGCTTGAACTCAACCTAGCATGACTTTGTTTGATTCGCTTAAAGTCTTGTGCGCACTAATAGAATATATTTATTTATTTATTTCATTATATTTTGTAATAAATAAGAATATGGTAATTAACTCGAAGCTTTCGGTCATTATTAATTGATTAATAAGTTCTCTATATATATTTTAAATTTTTTTGTTACTAAACTATAACAAAATTATCTTATTGCTAAAATTTAAAAATAAAATGAATAAGACCAATTAAAAACAAATCTTTAAGTTTTGAAAGACAGTAAGGTTATAAGAATAAATAATACATATAATCAAAATAATAAATCTATAGGAATGTATCTATTACACATACGTATTGATATTTTTTGAAAGAGTTAAATTTGGGTGGGCTAAAAATAGAAAACAATAGAATATTAGTTCTTTATATATTTTTAAAATTTTCCATCAATAATCAATAAAAAATGTACTTCCTCGAAATTCAAATAACAAATAATCCAATATTTAAATTAACTATTATTTAATGAATTAGAGTTATCCAATAAACGAAAAGTAAGAAACAAAAAAGTGAATTTTACATAGATTTTATAACTAAAACATTATTTTGAAAAAATAATTTTCAATTTAAACCATTATTTTGAAAAATATTTTCCAATTTAATAAATAAGTTTTGTATGTACATCCTTTTGAGAAAAACTCGTTTAACATTTATTGAGATTGGAGACTCAATAGGTCAAACTTGGCTACACAGCTGACCAATAAATGCTTTCCTTGGTCTACAAGCATAGTAAAGAATGTATCGAACGTCATCAAACACGTCAATTTTCAAAAATTACAAAATAATTTTTCATTATGTATCCCAATTGGTTATCTATACTACATATATACAAAATAAAATAAAAACGCAAATATCATTTCATTTAAAATTTAAGATATCTAACATAATTTATTAAACATATTATATAAAAAAATATATATACTAATGATTCTTATCTCAATAGGATGGGTAAGGTATTACAAAACTTCATTAGATTAAAGAAAATATTAGATTCAAGTCACAAATATAATAATATAAAATAGATTTTAGTTTGGACCTGAGGAATTTCTTTTACATATAACGAGTTTTCTCCAAGACCCAAATATGATAATAAAAAATGGATTTTAGCTTGGATCTGAGGAATTTCTTTTACATATAACGAGTTTTCTCCTGATGATGGTATTAAGTTGAGTTCTCGAGTAACGAAGATGATTGATTGAGTTAGTAGTCTGTTAGTGATTCAATTACCGTGTTAAAAACAATCTTATGCAATAATTCTTATTTTCCTCGTATTTAATAAACTATATATAATTCATACAATATTTAATAATACGATATTATTTAATCCAGTACACTCAATATAATATTCTCTTTTGTACTTTAAATTGATATTTCAATTTATATATACTGTAACACCCCGAAATTTCTACTTAAACGAAATGAAAAGAAAAGTAAATAGAAAGAATGGAAATTGTGCCCAATGGAGGGGGATAAAGTGTACAAAGTACAAATCTTATTATTTAAGATATTTAAGGGCATGGTCGCCCATATCAAGCAGAAAGCTGCTTGATCTCGAAAGAAGAGAGAGAGAGAGAGAGAGAGAGCCGGTTCTAGAGAGAGAAAGAGGAAGAAGAAGCTGAAAAAGGTAAGTCTTCTCTTGTATGAGCTTGGTTTCAGTTGAGTATTGAGTTCTTGACCGAAGTTCCGGTTGCTTAGAGTTTACTTTCAGGATTCAAAGAGCTGAATCGAAGTGAGTCTTGAACGGAAAGAGTGTTGCTCAAAAGCTGCTAAAGGTGAGTTTCTAGAACCCCTCTTTTACGGATTTTTAACTGATTTGGGGCTATTATGCATACTAAGTAAATGTTTTGAAAGAAACCGTGGGTTTACAGCCTTATGTTCGAATGTTGTATGTATGTATGCATGTTATAGTGATGATTATGGGTTAGAAATGATGTATAGCATGCTTAGATGGCCTTAGTATGTTAGATCTATGTTTGGGTATGCTTAGAATGAGAATCGGGTGAAATTGGTGGCATAGAAAAGATTTCAGAATGTCTGATGAACATGAACACTGGTTCATGCGCCCAAACAGTTGTCCATGCGTCCAGCATGAGAGACCAGACGCCTAAGTGTTGGCCATGCGCCCAAGAGTGGGTCATGCGCCTGAATAGTGGCCCATGCGCCCAACATGTTGGCCCATGCGTCTAAGTATTGGTCATGTGCCCAAGTGTTGGCCATGCGCCTAAATAGTGCCCATGCGCCCAAGTGAAGAAAAGGCTAAGTGTGGACCATGCGCCTAAATAGTGCCCATGCGTCCCAGAGATTGAAACGGCTAAGTATTGGCCATGCGCCTAGGCAGTGCCCATGCGCCCAAGTGCTTGAAACGACTAAGTGTTATAGTTAAGTGTTGATGCGCCTAAACAGGGCAGAAATGCCCAAATAGTACCCATGCGCCCAGGTTAATTTATACTTAGAATTTTATGCTCATGCGCCTGGAAGGTCCATGCGTCCACTTTGGACTTGAGGTTTTCTAATGGATTTCAAGGGGTAACATGGGAAGATAGGCATGGTTATGATGTGATGGCTTATGTTTGATGTGTGTTATGTATGTATGATGTGCCTGTATTGGTAACGATGTATGTTTATGTTTATGTGTGTTCCTTATTATGTACGTATGTCTTCCCTTGGCTTTGCGTTGAACGTTAATGAATGTAATGAAAGTATTATGTAACGTAAAGTGGAAGATAATGAAAGAGGAACGTAATGAATGAATGCGAGCATAAACGAATGAATGAGAGATAGGATGGCTTGCGAAAGAAAGAAAGGAGGTTCATGACTCACTGAGGGTCGTTAGCTCAACTGTGTGTGTATCATAGCGTGCCATCTTGGCTTACTCATAAGGGGACATAGACACAGTGGGAGTTCAGTTTTGGTAACTGCTCCGATACGTGCGATGTGGTATTTACTATGTGCTATGTAGCGTGCTATTTTGGCTGCCTCATATGGTTTTTATAGCGTGCGATCTTGGCTAACCCATGGGATGGCGTGCGATTCTGGCTAAACCCTGAGAGTTCTCACATACAAGGGGAGTCGGTCTTCGTGACCACTCTGATGGTGCGATTGGTGCGATACGTGCGATGGACGGCATAAGGGTAGCGTGCGATTTTGGTTGCCTCATGTAGTTTTTATAGCGTGCGATCTTGGCTAACCCATGAGATAGTGTGCGATTCTGGCTTCCTTATGTGTGAGATCCGTGTAATATGTACTTCGGGTATGATGAAGCAAAAGTGCGATAACGAGCGAAAGAGATCCTTGTCGCGTATCCCGGTATTGTGTCAGTCTTCGGACATGAGTCGGGGGTTTGTGTGTTAGGCCCCGGCACAATATCATTCTTCGGACATGAGTCGGGGGTATTGCATGAGACAGGATACAGATTTGCGTACTCCGATACTGTGTCAGTCTTCGGACATGAGTCGGGGGTTTGTGAGCAGGCCTGTAACATCCGTTTATTTTTCTAAAAGACAAGAAGTTAAGAATAAAAGAAAGAAAAGCTATAAGGTCCAAGCGGAGGGACCAAAAGTGTCCAAAAGGACAAAACTTTGAAAAGTTGGTGTAAAGGTGGGCATGGCCGCCCACCCTCACTTCACATCACCATTTTCTTCGGTTCTAGAGAGAGAGAGAGCAGAAGAGAACTCTCGGTTTGTGGAAGAAGAAAAAGAAGCGAACGAATTCAAGGTAAGAATTCGTGGTTTTTACATGTTTATGACAGGTTTTATCCCGGTTACATGCTTATGTGCTTATGTGTAGTGTTTTTGCTCGTGTGTATCTGTTTGGATGTTGTTTTTAGGTCTTTGAACTCATTTGCAAGCGGGTTAGAAAGGAAGAAATACCCAAGTTGCATCAGGTGAGTTCTAGACCCCGGTTTTTACTTGTTTTCAAACATCTTTGGGGCTGAAAATGTATGTAAAAGATTTTCAAATGTTTAAGTATGTATGCCCGTATGTGTTATGCATGGATGAATGTGATTCTTGAATGCTTATAGGTTATTCATGTTTAGAATAGCCACAATTAAGCTTAGAACATAGGGATTGGATGGTTGGGTTGAAAACATACTGAAAACATGACGAACAGAAGGTCCATGCGCCTAGATAAGGCTCATGCGCCTGAAAATGCCTTAGAAAGAACTAAGTGTAATCCATGCGCCCAAACAGTAGCCCATGCGCCTAAGATTGCCTTAGAAATAATTAAGTACAGCCCATGCGCTGAACAGTGGTCCATGCGTCTAGAGATGTTAGCTGGACGACTAAGTAAAGGGCCATGCACCCCAAATAGTGCCCATGCGCCCAAGTGGCCCATGCGCCCAAGTGGCCCATGCGCCTAAGTGTCCATGCGCCTGAATTACTCATGTGTCTAAGTGTTCATACATACAAATAGTGCCCATGCGCCTGAATAGCTCATGTGCCTAAAGTGAAAATGCATAAGTATTGGCTGATGCGCCTACATAGTGATGAAATGCCCGAACAGGGCTCATGCGCCCAAATAGTTCCCATGCGCCTAAGACTTAGAAAATTTTTACAGAATTTTCTGGGAGTCTATGCCTTAGGGTTTTGACCGAGGTTGACTAAGAGCTTATTAGTGATGTTGTTCATGCATGATTGATTAGATTGTTCCTTATTATTGTTATTGCTATTATTATTATTACTTATAGTATGTGACTTTACGTGGTATGTTATTATCGTAACGTAAAGTATATCGTAATAATAAAGTGAAAGAGCAATAAAGAAAGAAGAGGAACATTATGAAAATGTTAACAAGTCTTGCAAGCTTACAAGAGGTACACGACTATGTTGTCGTTAGCTCAACTATGCTGCGGGTTAGCTACCCTATTATGCACACAGGGTCAATCAATTGAGATTGGCAGGACCTTTGCAGCGTGTCCTGGGTGATTGGGTTGGCCTTGTACATAGTACACAGAACCCTTTCGAGGGATACAGTTGACCTTTCGGGGGATATAGTTGACCCTTTCGAGGGATACAGTTGACCCTTTCGAGGGATACAGTTGACCCTTTCGAGGGATATGGATGGCCCATCACCCGTTTTCCATTGCGCATATAGTTGGGGTATTGCTCACTGGTCCATACAGAAAGTGAAACATAAAGATAAAAGTTTATAGAACAGACAAGGCATACAGTAAAGAGAACGAACAATATTTGTTCATATAGTTGATGTGTGCTCGCATATACAGTACATAGTTGTATTTTACAGAAAAGAGTATTTTCATATACAACATATAGAAAGTATTTTACTACTTATAAAACTAGAGCTCACTCAACAACGCTGACTTTTATACATTTTCAGTTGGCAGGTAATTATTGTTGAGGATGGCACAAGGGTGAAGCTACTCGGCAGGAAAAAGTCTGACATCCATTCGTACTCTGTGTCACTGTTGTTTTGTAATGCATATAAACAAGTCTTTTGTAAACAGTCTATGATGATGTATTGCTTAAGAATAGTGTTTTGAATGAAGTGAATGGTTTTTGATAAATTATTTCCGCTGCTCAAGCTTGTTTAGTGGTAATGTTTAATGTTTTAATTGCTATGATTGACCAACTATGAGGCTTCGGGAACGGGGCCTTACAAGTTGGTATTAGAGCCAAAGTTTAAGAGAATTGGGTTAAAATAAACTTTTAAAACCTAAACTTAGACTGAAAATGGGACAAATGGAGGGATGTCAGCCCGAGTAGCTACGTGCCATCAGGTATGTCTTTTCCTAATGATTAACCGGTATTATGTGCGCATGCTATTTGATTATGTGCTCTTAGTAGATTTAGATACTGATTAAATCAGGATAGGAGGTGCTTGGGGTATGAAGAGTAAAGTAAGTGGCTAATCACAACTGGTCATTGTAACTAGGGACTTACTATACTTGACATAAACTGAGTATTACCTTGAATGACCGTGTTAGTGTTTGAATCTTATAGTGTGCTTATAGAGGATGGCTGGAGGTAGATCTTCAAAGGCCTCTCGTGGTGGAGGTCACGGTGCTGCTCTGCGACCCAAGAGAGGGAGACCCAAGTAGAGAAAGTGGTTATGAAGAACCAGAGACCCCTCATCTAGAGGGTGGCGACGAGAGCGCCAATCTGAGGGCCTCAGTAAAGGAGGCTGTGGTGGAGGAGGTTCACCAGGTCATGCAGACGATTCTACCGTCTCTGGTGACCGAAGTGATCAAGGCAGTTAGAGAGGGAGAGAGAAAGGAAAGGGGTGGACCTACAGGCGAAAGAAGACAGCCCCAGACTGAGACGGTTCCGTCCGATGATGAAGATGAGGAAGAAGAGCCTGCGCCAGAGGCGACCCGGGGCTGCAACTATGGGGTGTTTATGAGATGCAAGCCCCCTACTTTCGATGGAAACAGCACTGCGGCAGCTGCTCGCCGGTGGGTACGGGAGATGGAGGATATCCTTGATTACAGTGAGTGCCGTGAGGATCAGAAGGTGAAATTCGCTACCCACTCCTTTGTGGACTCGGCCTTGTGGTGGTGGGACAACATTGTCCAAGCCGAGGGTAGTAGGGCCATTGGAAGAATGTGATGGCCTGAACTGAAGAAGCTAGTGATCGAGGAATTCTGTCCTCACAAAGAGATGGACAAGGTAGAAAGAGACTTCTTGCAGCTGGAGGCGGGAACGGTGACACACCAGCAATACACCACCAAATTCAATGAAATGGCATGGTTGGTGCCCGATCAAGTGACACCATTGTCACGAAATATTAAAAGATACATCCAGGGGCTGCCGGCGGATATCCGTAGGCATATGATTGCCGCCGGCCGAGCACTTTCAAGTCGGCAGTTGACTTGGCTGGCAGATTATATGATGAGCGCGAGGTGGTGGTGGTGGCTGAGGTGGATAAGAAGGATGGTGGTAGTCGGAACTGGAATGGGAAACGGTTTGGACGTGGTAGAACTGCTCCAAACAAGAAGGTGGCAAAGGTGGGTGATCGACGTGTGGCACATCTGGATCGGGGCTGAGGAGGTGTGACAAATGTGGAAAGGAGCATACTGGTGAGTGCAGAATGGGGATGAACGTATGCTTCAGGTGTGGTCAGCTTGGCCACATCGCTAGAGACTGTAAAAAGCCAAGGGCAGAGAGCTCTAGGGCAGAGAAGAAGAAGCTGGAGGAAGGAGGGCAGAGGGCAGGTGCCAGAGCTTACACCATGACCCGGGAGGAAGCCAGAGCTGATCCCGTTGTTGTGTTAGGTATGTTTCTGGTAAACCAAAGTTGTGCCTCTATATTGTTTGATTCCGGTGCTAGTAGGAGTTTTATTTCTACTACTTTCTATGCTAAGTTTCCTGTTATTATTAGGAAGGTCAGTGCACCATTCGACGTAGAAACTGCTATTGGTAAGTCTACTAGAATTACTAATGTGATAGAGGACTGTACCATAGAACTAGATGGTCATAGGTTTACTGCTAAGTTACACGTGATACCCCTAGGTGGATTTGATGTAGTACTAGGGATGGATTGGTTAGCAACCTATGAAGCAAAAATCATGTGTCGCAAGAAGATGATTCGATAGTTGCATTCGATGGGAGTTTGGTTAGATTTATGCAGATCGCGTTGCGAAGATCCCGAAAGTGATTTCGATGGTGGTGGCGGGAAAGTGCATGAGGCGTGGATGTAGTGCCTACTTGGCCTACGTAAAGGATGTGGACGCGCCAACACCACAACTATCTGATGTACTAGTTGTGTGTGACTTTCCGGAACGTATTCCCGGAAGACTTACCCGGTGGCCACGGATCGCGATATTGAGTTCCAAATTGACTTGATACCCGGTGCTCAACCCGTTGCCAAAGCACCGTATCGACTAGCTCCCACAGAAATGAAAGAACTCATGGAACAGTTGCAAGAGCTGCTCGATAAGGGGTTCATTAGACCGAGTATCTCTCCTGGGGTGCTCCGGTCCTGTTTGTGAAGAAGAAAGACGGTAGTATGAGGATGTGTATTGACTACCGAGAGCTGAACAAGTTAACGGTGAAGAACCGATACCCCTACCAAGAATAGATGATCTGTTTGATCAGCTCCAAGGTGCCAGTTGGTTTTCAAGGATAGATCTTCAATCTGGTTACCATCAGCTGAAGGTGAAGGAGCAGGATATCCCTAAAACAGCTTTTCGTATGCGCTACGATCACTATAAATTCCTTGTTATGTCATTTGGTCTGACCAATGCGCCAGCTGCTTTTATGGACTTGATGAATCGAGTGTGTCGGCCAATGTTGGATAAATCAGTGATTGTGTTATTGATGATATCCTGATTTATTCAAGGAGCAAGGAGGAGCATGCAGATCACATTCAGAAGGTTTTAGAGACCTTGAGAAGGGAGAAGTTGTATGTCAAATTCTCCAAATGCACGTTCTGGTTACGCGAAGTTCAATTCTTAGGTCACGTGATAAATCCCGAGGGGATTATGGTAGACCCTGCTAAGGTTGAGGCTGTGATGCAATGGAAGTCTCCGAGGACGCCATCCGAGATTCGTAGTTTCTTGGGGTTAGCGGGTTATTATCGAAGGTTCATTCAGGACTTCTCCAAGATCGCTTCTCCACTAACCCAGTTGACCCGAAAGGATGTAAAGTTTGTATGGGGTCAAGCCCAGGAACAGGCGTTCGGGGAGTTAAAGGTGAGGTTGACTCAAGCTCCTGTCTTGTCATTACCTGAAGGAAGCGAGGACTTGGTGGTATATTCTGATCTTCTTACTCGGGGTTGGGGTGTGTACTGATGAAAAGAGGGAAGGTTATAGCCTATGCATCCCGACAGTTGAAGGTTCATGAGGTTAACCACCCTACTCATGACCTGGAGCTAGCGGCCGTGGTCTTTGCACTAAAGATTTGGAGGCACTATCTGTATGGAACGAAGTGCACCATTTTCACGGACCATAAGAGCTTGAAGTACTTCTTCGAGTAAAAAGATCTGAACATGAGGCAGATGCGATGGTTAGAGCTTATAAAGGATTATGATTGCGAGATCCATTACCATCCGGGCAAAGCCATCGTGGTGGCCGATGCTCTTAGCCGGAAGGAGAGGCCCGAGCCGATTCGGGTGAAAGCATACCAACTAATCATGACCTCTGACGTAATGAAGCAGGTCAAGGAGTTTCAGGATGAGGCATTAAAAGAAGATCATCTAAACTCTGAAATAATGAGAGGTCTGGTTGGGGAATTGAGTGAAAACACACTTGGTGTTAAAACTCGATTTGGACGGGTGTGGATTCCTCGTTTCGGGGATCTACGTGTTAGGATTATGGATGAAGCTCACAAGACTCGATACTCCATTCATCCTGGTGCCACAAAGATGTATCAAGATATGAAGAAAAATTATTGGTGGCCAGGTATGAAGCGTGACGTGGTAGAGTATGTGAGTAAGTGCCTTACTTGCCTATAGGTGAAGGCGGAACACCAGAAGCCGTATAGGAAGATCCAACCTTTGGATATACCGGAATGGAAGTGGGAGCACATCACCATGGATTTCATTACGAAACTGCCCCGTACTCCGAAAGGATACGATGCTATATGGGTGATTGTTGACCGCTTGACGAAGAGTGCTCACTTCCTACCGATCCGTGAGACATATTCATCCGAGTGGTTGGCTGACCTGTTCATCAAGGAGATAGTAACTCGTCATGGTGTGCCGGGTCCATCGTGTCTGATCGTGACACCCGGTTTACGTCTAAATTCTAGAAGAAATTCCACGACGCCATGGGGACGAGGTTACATATTAGCACAACTTATCATCCCCAAACTGATGGTCAGTCAGAAAGGACCATTCAGACGTTGGAAGACATGCTTCGGGCATGTGTGATTGACTTTGGAGGAAGTTGGGATGACCACTTACTGTTAGCTGAATTCTCGTACAACAATAGTTATCATGCCAGCATTGGTATGCCACCATACGAGATGCTATACGGTAGGAGATGCAGAGCACCCGTTTGTTGGGGTGACATTGGGCAGAAAGAGTTGGGAAGCGTCGAGGTAATCGAGGCTACAACCGAGAAGCTGGAGAGGATCAAAGCCTTCATGAAGGTAGCTAAAGATAGACAGTAGTCGTATGCCGATATACGACGTAGACCAATTGAGTTCCAGGTGGGTGACCGGGTTATGTTGAAGGTCTCACCTTGGAAGGGTATTATTAGATTCAGGAAACGGGGAAAGTTGAGCCCAATGTATATATGTTGATACATATATGTACCTAGATCCTGATCTGAATGTAATATGTCTTACACTTATGTAACTATTGGGTACTTAATGAAATACAAAATGTTTGGTTATGTTTATAATGTTTAATATTTCATTAATGAGTTGTTTAACGCATATTGACTTAATTATATAGGTTTGTAATGTTTGAAGTGTTATGCATAATGTTATAATATTGAATACACTCAAACTTGGTGAAGTGAAGTTCTCATGTGTCCAAATGGCCATGCGACTGAGTGTCCATGCGCCTAAATAGTCCATACGCCTGAACAATTTCATGCGTCTGACTCAATCGCACGACTGAACACTCAGTCGCATGACTGAACACTCAGTCATACGAATGGATCAACCGCATGGCTCAATCGCACGAATGAACCATGCTAATGGTTCAGTCGCACGAATGAGCAACCCTAACCTATAAATACCACCTAATTCGTGGAAAAACGGAAGCATTGAATCCACTTCGACTCAAGACATAACCGAGCCGTCCAGAAGCCTCTAAGTTCGTACTCCAAGTTCATAGAACGCTGTAGATCGATTTCTAATTGATTCTTGACGTTAGATTCAATACGTTATTGTTTCTACGTGCGTTCTCACTGATTGGATCGCCAATCAAATAGGATTCCGCATTATTTGGTTTGGTTTAACACGTTAATAAGTTGGTGTTTGGTCTAATACCAGATCCTAACAAGTGGTATCAGAGCTAGAGGGTCTTGATTACGTGTTGATTCAATCGTTTTGATACAAAATTGTGTTTTTGCATAAAAAACGCAATCTTTTTGTGTCTAACGGAGTATTGGACGTTTCCTGATCGAAACATGTAGTTTTTCCGGCATATGGCTATTAGGGTTTGATAAAATTCGAGTTTTTATGGCCAAAACAACTTTAACCTACGAATTATCAAACTTCAGCAGGTTCAGTCACACGATTGGCTCAATCGCACGACCGAGTTCATACGCATACTTCAACCGCACGATTGAACTCATTCGTACTCTCATTCGTACGACTGAGATCTTCGTTCGGACCGATCGACCGCATTAGTTTATTCGGACGACTGGCTCATCCACATTTGCTTAGTCGCACGATTAACCCATTCACACTTGTTCAATCGGCCGAATAAGCCCAATCGCATACCTTCATTCGCATCCATCAGCAGCTTGTTAAATAGTAAAGTGAAGTGTAATGGAGGATCAGTTTTCAGCATACACAGCAAGTAGAGATACACGTATTCAGAATCTACTGCTATTGGAGAATGAAGTAGGGATTCACAATAAACCCCCAAAACTTATTACGTTAGACGATTACCCACAATGGAAGCAACGTTTCGAAATCTACTTAAATGGAGTGGATAGAAATTTGTGGGAGGCAATAGAGTCGGGGTACAGCATGCCAATTGGAGTTGACGGAGTAAAACTTACTCTAAGTGGCATGTCGGATGCACAGAAGGTAAAACACAACGCTGAGAAGAAAGTCTACGCCTTGCTTACTCTGTCTATTCTGAAGGATTTTTTCATCATTATTCGGAGTATACTCAAGCCAAGAAACTTTAGGATGCATTGGAGAAAAGGTATGATGGGAATGCTTCTCTGAAGGCTATCAAGGCCAAAGCCTTGAGGAAGGAGTTTGACAACTTCTTTTCTATCGGAAAAGAAGGCCTTAATGATGTGATCGATAGATTCTACCACTTGATGAGTGAGATGCACACTCATGGAGTGGTTACATTGATGGAAGATAAGGTATCCAACTTTGCTGATGGATTACCAGAAAAATGGGGTTCGATTGTTTCAAATCTCAGATAGAATGGAATGCTCTCGAAGTTAGACATAAATGACTTCATTCTAAAACTGAGAGAAGAAGAGCTTAGGATGCAGTATCGAGCCCAAAAGGCAAACTACGATCAGAATCCTGCACTCTAAAATGCTACTCCTTTAGTAAAGACATCTGGAGCACCATTGCAAACCGCCTTCATCTCAAGCGTAGGAGTTCCAGCACAACCCTCAACTTCAGGATCATAAATGTCAGGGTCGTCTAGCACCCAATATATAGTACCTGAAACTAATGCAGCAAAGCTGAAAACCGACAACCTCAGGAATGTAACTGTAGAGGTGGACAGAGAACATATGGACCTTTTAGCTGTGGTGGTTCAATCCTACGATGGATTAATTGCTGGAAAGATAGGTAACTGCCACCTGGCAGATGAAGATTATGAGCAGGTGGATGAAATGGAGTTGGAACGTATGGATATAATGTGGACTCTGGCAAGTGCTGTCCGACAAGCTAAAAAGTTTGTCAAAAAGACCGGACAGAACCTGGTTGTAACAAAAGACACAACCTTTGGGTTTGATAAGTCAAAGGTTACATGCTTTAACTGCGGTGAGAAGGACACTTCAAGTGGGAGTGTATAAAACCATAGAAGACAGGAAATGGAAATCCCTTCTCGTTATTTAACCGTCAAGACAAATCCACTGCTAGTAATGCTGACTCATCAAGTAAGGATCCAAAAGCCTTAACTGCTAACAAAGATGAAGGATAGGACTGGAGCTTTCGGTTCGTCTCACCAGGAGAGTCAAATATAGCTAGTGTGGAGGATATTGATAACGATTCTGCAAGTGAAGGAGATATAGCAGTAGAGATCGCAATGTCAAATTCTGAAGATACTACAAATGTGGTCAACTACTGCCTGAAGAAGAAAAATCTACAAATGCATCATCATCTGAACCACTAGAACCAGAAACAACCAAGCCAGCACTCATGGCTGATTCTTCTTCTACATCCCAGGTAAGTACTTCTGACCAACTATTTAATAATCATGCTTGCTTAGAATTTAATAAATTTAGAGAAGTTATAGATTCAAAATTTGCGAGGCTATTAGATCGTAATGATAGCTTAGTAAAGGATCTGGAACTGTGCACAGAAGCAAATAGAGTATTGAAACAACACGAGCATAGTTACAAGGAAAAGATAGACCTATTAAATAAACAGCTTAGGGAAACTGAGGTAGTTGCCTTTAACCAAGCAAATGACATTAGGTACTATCTACACTCTCTTGAGGATACTAAGAAGTAAAAAGCAGTTTTAGAAGTAGAAGTCAATTCATTAAAACAGAAACTGCAAAGTTAGACAAGCTCATCACACATTGTCCAATACTTAGTAAGAGAGAAAAATAATGGGGAGGGACTGGGATACAAAGTTGTTCCACCACCACCTGATACCTTGATGAACACCAAAAGTAAACCAATTAGCAATAACCCCATCAAGGATCACGTGGTGTCTACTCCTCTTGTTAGCGATCCGGATTCCGTAAGTAAATCAAGTGAATCCAACCCTAAACAAAAGGAGGCCACCTCAAAGGCAATAGGAAAGATGCCTTGTGTTAGCCTGGAAAAAGAATTTGAAAGGGTTAATTTAAAGTCAAGGTCAAACAAAGTCAAACAAGAACCTAAAAAGACTATAAAATCTACTCAATCATGTGCATCATGTCACAGTCCAGGGAAACAAGAGATTAAAGATGTAAAACCAGGTAAAACAATTAATTTTGTAAAACCAACTCATACATCTAACAAAGTAGTGCCTCAGCCCAAACACACAAAGGTTGACCGTGTGACAAGTATATCTCCACCAAAACAAATAAACCATAAAGTTGAAAGCAGATCCTGCTATAATTATGGAGAGTATGGTCACTAGCGTCTCACTATCCTTATTACCAAACACCAAGGAAGAAAGTTGAACATTCTACATCTACATCAAGATCTTTTAAGAGGAACTCAGTGACGCCTCCTAAAAGAGATTGTGAACCCAGAGTTCAATCCATCAGCCAGTCGTCTGTTTATCACAAACATGCCTTACGCAAATCTGGATTATGGAAAGAAAAAACCTCTTCAGTGCCTGAAAATAAGAACACACAAAATTCTGATCAATCCTTAACCTCAAAGGTTAGTGGGTTGAGTTTGTGATATGTGATGCCTCAGGGAAACCCAAGCCGGTTAAGGCTTGGGTTCCTAACATGAACTAATGTTTTCATTGACTGTGCAGGGTGTTCGCTACAGTTCTGAGACTAACACGTGGATTGTTGATAGCGGAGCATCCATGCACATGACAGGGAACAGAGCTCTCTTATCAAATGTAAGAAAAATTAAAGGAGGGCATGTTTCATTTGCTGGAAACAAAGGAGGGTACATCCGCCCAAGGAGAAGTGGGAAATGAGAAAGTTAAGTTTGATAAGGTAAACTATGTCCAAAATTACAGAATAACTTACTTTCTGTTTCTCAAATCTGTGATAGAGGATTCAAGGTATTATTTGACAACAAGAAGTGTTACGTTCTAAAGAAGGACTACGTGATTCCGGAGGCTCAGTTCCTAATGTCAGCTTCTAGATATAATGATCTTTATGTTTTGGATCTCTCAAAGGCATCCACAACAGATAGTGAAGTCCAATGTTTCTTGTCCAAAGCTACTGAAAAGGAATCCATCTCTTGGCATAGGAGAATGGGACACATAAATCCGAGGAAAATGAATCCTTGATCCAGAATGATCTTGTGAGAGGAGTAAATGTCAAAAACTTTCAACTCCCGGATTTTTGTGTTGCATGCAAAAAGGCAAACAGACGAAGAAATCTCATAAGGAAAAGAAAGTTCATTCTATACAACTTCCACTTGAGCTTCTTCACATGGATCTATTTGGTCCAGTCAGTACAAGAAGCATCGTAGGCGACTTGTATTGCTATATAGTTACTGATGACTACTCAAGGTTCTCTTGGGTAATGTTTCTAAAATCCAAATCAGAAACATTTGAATCCTTCAAGGAATTGGTAACTACACTGGAATCCCTATACAAGCTGAAGGTAAGACAGGTGCGCTCAGACAACAGAACTGAGTTCAAGAATCAGAGGATGGAGGACTATTGCAAGGAAAAGGGAATTTTGCATCAATTTACCTCGGCTTATACCCCTCAGATGAACGGTGTTGCTAAACGGAAGAACCGCAGCTTGATAGAGACAGCACAGACAATGCTTGCAGACTCGAAACTGCCTATACAATTTTGGAATGAAGTAGTGGCAAATGCATGTTATACTCTTAATCGAGTTTTGATAGTAAAACGCCATGGAAAAACATGCTACGAGTTATTACAGCGATGTAAACCTAACTTGGAATATCTCGAGCCGTTTGGCGCTCCGTGCACCCTGTTGAAAAAGACTCAGGAGGGAAAATTCAGTGAGAAGGTTGACGAAGAGATCTTCTTAGGATACAACATACCGAACAAGAGAGTTTACAACAACTCAACGGGTCAAGTAGAGGTGTGGTGTAATGTTGATGTTCAGAGATATATCACACCACCTGCTGGAAAAAGGCCTGCTTACTTCTTCGACTATGATGGATTCTTCAAGTCCTTCAACATATCTCTTTCTTCTTTAGAGGACGAGCTGGCAAACAAGATGATGTACGATGTCTTGAACACACCGTCTCAAGATTCCACAAGTCATGATCCTACCAACTCAAGGGGAGCAGTTGAAATAATTGACTCCTCCTCTGATGAAGAAAATGAAGAAAATAATCAGATCAACCAGGATGTACAGGTTCCGACTACCACAAGTTCACAAGCATCAGCCAATGATGCTTCTGAACCATCAGAACCTCAGACTCCTATTGCCTCAGATCCAGAACCAATTGTTCATAATCCTGACTCTGAGGTGGTTGTTCCGACAACTCCTGGCTCAAGTCTAAACGTCTATCATCCATTGGATAATATTATAGGAGATGTGAGATCAGGGGTTCAAACTAGAAATCAGCTGTACTCCGCTGATTATGCCTCTGTGATGGAAAAAGGATACCTTCACGATGGTGCATACCGCTACTTTGTGTCTTAGTTTGAGCCAAAGTATGTTAGTGAAGCACTAAATGATGAGGCTTGGGTTAGTGCCATGCAGGAAGAACTTTGTTAGTTTAAGAAGTTAGGTGTATGGACACTAGTGGATAGACCTAAAGGTGCTAAAGTCATTGGTACCAAATGGTTTTGAAATGTAAGAAAGATGATCAGGGAGTGATCATCAGAAACAAGGCTCGGCTTGTTGTTCAGGTTTTTCGACAAGTTGAAGGTATCGACTACAATGAAGTATTTGCACCCGTGGCAAGGATGGAAGCCATCCGCATCTTCCTTGCCTATGCATCTTATATGAAAATCAAAGTCTATCAGCTAGATGTTAAGAGTGCATTCCTGCACGGTGAAATCAGAGAAACGGTGTATGTCAATCAACCCGAGGGATTTGAAGATCCATATCATCGGGATAGAGTTTACAAACTCGACAAGGCTCTATACGGGCTTCATCAAGCTCCACGGGCTTGGTATGAGAAACTCTCGACTCATCTTGTGAAACATGGATTTTGCAGGGGAGTCATTGACTGCACACTATTTATCAAAGAAAAAGATGGAGACTTACTGCTAGTACAGATCTATGTAGATGACATAATCTTCGGTTCAAAGAACGAAGCATTATGCAAAGAATTTGAAGCAGTAATGAAGGCTGAGTTTGAGATGAGTGCCATGGGGGAGATGAAGTTCTTTCTCGGGTTACAAGTAGATCAGACAGCAAATGGAATCTTCTTACATCAGACCAAGTATGTAGGAGATATTCTCAGTTGGTTTGACATGGAGAACGCTTCCATAGCTGGCACTCCACTGGCTACAAACCATGATGTAGCACCCGATGAGAACAGTGATTTGGTATATGCCACTATGTACCGCAGGATGATTGAATCTCTCATGTATCTTATTGCCTCCAGACCAGATATCATGTATGCGACATGTTTATGCTCGCGATATCAGGCAAAGCCTAAGATGAATCATCTAATTGGGGTCAAAAGGATATTTTGTTATCTGAAGGGCACACCCACACTTGGATTGTGCTACCCTCATGATGATGACTTTGAACTTACAGCGTATAGTGTCTCGGATTACGGTGGCTGCAAGATGAACTACAAGTCTACATCAGCAGGGTGTCAGTTCTTTGGGAGAAGATTAGTAACCTGGCAGTGTAAGAAGCAGACCTCGGTTGCCTTGTCAACCTGTGAAGCCGAATACGTTGTTGTTGCAAGCTGCTGTTCCCAAATCATATGGATTCAACAGCAAATGCGGGATTACGGTTTGCATTTCACTTCTACTCCTATATTTGTTGATAACTCTACTGCGATTGCAGTCACTAAGAACCCGGTCCAACATCCTAAGACCAAACACATCAGAATCAAATATCACTTCATACGTGACTGTTTTGAAAAGAACTTAATCGATGTGATAAAAATAAACACTGATTTTCAACGCGCTGACCTCTATACAAAGGCTTTTGATAAACTACGTTTTCTATATCTGTTAGAGGTCAATGGTGTTAAAAAGAAAAGTGAGGTCATTCTTGAAGATGACCATGTATAGTCCGATGCGTCATGTCTAGTGTCTTTTAAAATTTCTTAACTTATAGTGCTCTTTAAGTTTATTTCTCTTGTTTTGTTTAATGTTAGTTCGTTAATTACACTTAGTGTCAGTTCTTGCTCATTAAAATTCTAAAACGCAAATCCTTAGAGGTTTTAGTATTTTAAGGGAGAATAGGTACGGAAAAAACGAGGGAAAAGGAGAGGCAAGCCGATAATAAATAAGATCGTACGTGTGATACCGATTTAACGTGTGGAATATGATAGTACACAGGTATAAACCATTTGGGACTTTAAAATGAAAATTGAAAAAGATGCAAAGTTCAAGTATAAGTCTGAGTAGTCTGAGCAATATAAAAGGAAATATGATAGTTAAGCTAGCTACTACTAATGTAACACAAAGAAAGTAGACCTAGAGGTTGCTAGACCACAACTGATATGTTGGTAGATTCAACACAATAGGTGACTAGACCGGTTGGTGATCTCAAGATTAAACTAAAATGTTTTGCAAGCTGTGGGAAACACCTTATCCCTGGTTAACACAATCAACATGATTCCAATAGGGGTGACGAGCAAAATAAACGCCACAAAAGTGTACGTAAGACCAAAGCATGAGCAAAAGCACATGAAAATTGAAAATACAATCAAACTGATAACCTAGGTTGTTGGTGAGATTTATGCTAAAAGAAGAAAAATCGCTCAAATAAGAAGATAGGTTATGTGCCTCTCTGCTCTGCGGTGGCACTGACATGAGGATAAGCATAACCTATATATATTCTAGAACTCATTGTTGTTTTCCGTCTCTCTGCTGTGTGATGGCACTGACCTGAGGATTGGCTTCTCTTTGAAAATTCTATGAATAGTCACTTCTTGACACTACCCTAAGACCGCTCAAAAATCCCCTGAGGAATGTTGATTACCATATGAGTGTGGGATCCACAAATGCTTGTTGAAATAAACAAACCTTAAAATGATCACCTAACTGTGTTGAAAGTTTATGTATGGATTTAAGAGGACAAGTATACTGACAATCATTGTGGCTACAATTCTTGAAAGTTTAAATCAGTGTGGAGACCTAAGCGTACTAGTATGATTTCCTAAATTTGCTAAATGACTCCAGATGAAAAACAAGGAAAGAGCATCTAATTTGTTTTTTTAATAACTTGTCTTGAATGATTTGAATATCCTGTATGATTCCAACTTAAATTGATCCATGTATGGTTTAAATGATTAATGCTGCTCTCTCAGAATAATTATTCCTTAGAACTACATCTTAGGAATTAACTCTCACAAAAACACAAAAACATGTCTTATTTTTTAAGTTTTCAGTACTATTTCTGTACAAAGTTTGCCATATTTTGTATGTTAGTATCAGACTATGTCATGGAAGTTGATAAGGGACCTTATCATCGAAAAGGTCACGTCTGAGGTGACCACACGTGCTTTCAAGTAAATGGGTCATGTCTGAGGCGACAAATTGGTTAAAAGGATCACGTCTGAGGTGATCAAAGGTTTTTCAAGTTAAAATGATCATGTCTGAGATGATCAAGTGTTCATAATGTTAACTCAATAGTCTAAATGGGTCTAAAAGTCAAATGGTGATGAAGTTAGAAAACTTTAAAGAGTATGACCCATTCGCATGACTGGACCATGAGTATGGACCAATCAGGTGAATGGACCATACTCATACATTAAGCAGCCGAATGGACATGAGTATGACCCATTCACCCGAATGGATTATCAGAATGGGTCATTTGTTCGATTGGGAGCATGCGACTAAGTCAGTCGACTGACTGAGCCTCAGTCGGCCGACTGAATGTGATCGACTGAGGCAATCACCCACTGAGCTTCATTCGCCCGAATGAACTGAGCGAATGAGTCCAGTCGGGCGATTGAACGAAGAGTCAGTATATAAAGGGCCACAGTCGATCGCATTCTTCTCATCACTCCTAATGGCCCTTAATTCGCATAGCCTACCGTTACTCTGCCAATTTTCATCAGGCCAAGATTTTATACTTCCATTCACTTTCTAACGATTGTGTGTGATTATACAGGTATAATATGATGAAATCTCACAGAAATCAAGAGAAATGGTGCCCTATTTTGGGATGTTCGAATGAAACAAGAACCGAACCACTAAATGGCTTAATAACCCACTGAAACCATGTAAAATGTTAAAATTAAGGTTATTAGGTTATTAGTTATGGGATTGCGAGTCTAACAAACCGTTTCATAATGTTTAATTTCATGATTTTGTCAAGACTCGAACCTAAGTCAACCTAACAGTAAGTCATGCGACTGGTCAGATTGATGAACTCCAATCGCACGATTGAGCCAGAAGAATAGCTCAATCGGCCGAATTGGACATGCGAATGAGCTCAGTCGGCCGACTGAATCAATCGCAGGATCAGCCAACCGATTGAACTCAGTCGCATGTTCATTCACCCGAATGAGTCCAGTCGCAGGATAGGATAACCGACTGACCACAGTCGCATGATTCATTCGCATGAATGAATAAGAATGAAATCAAACAAGATACTTAGAACTGATTTGTGTTATGTGAGTATCTGATGATTATGTGTCTTGTGTTTCAGATTGATGGCTGCTAGATGGTCAATCAACCCTATGTACAACATATGTGCTCATCTAGATCATACTACTTGGAATGGCGCCGAGTTTACAGAGATCATCACATTTCTTAGGCGATCAAGGATCCACAAGGCCATTTCTACTCCTTGCACACCCTACAGGTCTCTACATCAAGCATTTTGGGAGAATGCTTCTGTTGATCGATCCTAAGAGCCGTATAGCATACGAAGCTCTATCTGTGCTATGGCTATCGAGATCACTGCTGCCGATATCCAGAGAGTACTTGACGTGGGGAACGATATTGATCATCCCACCAAGCTACATCCACTGACCGTAAGGGGATGCTTTATGAGGATTAAGTATGCTGGGGACATCAACTCAGGTGTGCTCAGTAAAAGCAACCTGTGTCCTCAGTACAAGTACTTAGCACATGTTATATTGAAGTGCATCGCCTCCAGAAGAGGTGGATTTGATGATCTTTCAGACCAGATCTAGAATGCCTATGTGGCATTGGTGCTGAACTATCCTTTCAGCTTCTCGAGCATGATCTTCTCTTACCTTGTGGAGAATCTGGAAGCTAAGGGTAAGGAGGTTTTTTGCATGTACCCTAGATTCTTACAGCTGATATTCAATGAGAAGCTTCCATCCCTTCCTAAGGAAAGCCACGATGCTGTGGTTCTAGAGATCATGGATGATACGACACTGGGTTGTATGAGAGTTTACAGGGGTAAGCAAGTAAAGCCCCAAATGAAGAGACTGATAGGCCATCTGGCCAATGAGAGTTATGTAGTGCCGGGGAGACGTAAGTGGCGTCACACAAATAGCGACTCCGACGATGAGCAGCTACTGCTCCCAGAGCGGCATGACTCGGATGACAATGATAGCAGGAATGAAGGAGATGTAGGACCCACTGCTAATATTCCATCTCCTGCATTTGCCCCCACTAGAGAAGTAGCAAGACTGCTGGGTTCCACCAGGATTTCATGCCTGGTGAGGAAGAAGAGGAGTCAGATGAGGAGCCACTGACTCGGACTGTGGGAAGTAAAGTCGTCCCCACAGAATGAGGGCTCCGGGCGGTTGGTGAATGCCCAGGTGGATCGGGAGAGACTGCTGCTGACCCTACTTATGCTCCCGATCCGTCAAGCCGTGTACTAGGGGGAGCATCCTCCTCGACAGGATCGAGGAAGAAAAGGATGGCTTAGCCCCATGGCATGAAGAAGAAGAAGAGATGACTCACCTTCATCACCACCACAGCTCCCACTACTACATTACCATTCCACCTCCTACCACCACATCTACTACTCCATCCACCACCACAGCTACCTCCTCTACCATACCACCCACTATCACTACCACACCTCCACCCTCCACTACTACAGCCACATCTCCACCTATCATACCAACCCCAATCTACACCACTACCGCCACCACCACCACCACCACTAGCCACCAAGCTGTACCACCATCATATCCTTCCTACATATCAGGATCACCTTTGCCTCCCAGTGGGGTAGAGGAATAGCTCTCGGCACTTAACCGTATGGTGCTGAGGCTGTTGGCGGCAGACGAAGAGAAGACTGCTCAGCTGCGACAGCTTGTAGATCTTACTGCTGCCCAAGCTCAGCAGATATCTTAGCAGGCACAACAGATGGAAGTTCAACGTGCAGAGATGTCCCAACTCCGAGAGCAGAATGTTCTATGAGCAAAGAAGATTGAGGAGTTGGAGACTACTAACAAGACCATCATGCTACACCTAAAAGGATCCAAGGAAGAGCCACTTAAGATCAAGGAAGGGGATGGGGAAGATAGTGATGATGATAGTGATGATGAAGATGATGATGGTGATGATGATACTGATGCACTGATGATGTTGAAGATGATGTAGAGATGATGATGATGATGACTCACCTGCTGCGGGCCACTTCTGACAAAGGAGGACCAAAAGAGCACAAGATCAAGGTGCCTCCACATCAGCCCCGTCAGCAGAAGAGCCGATGCTCCAGGACAAGAGTAATGCTTAGATGTTTTATTGTTATTAAAATCACTTGTATTTGGATCATGAGTAAAATTAATGAAATGAATGTTCATATTTAATGTAAATGAGTAAGCCTTGATTATTAACTAATGATTGCTGTGTTGAATGTTTAAATCAAGCAGATCCTGATTGCCAAAGAGATGAATATGACATTGCTCCCCTCCAACAGGTCAAGACTCAACTGACATTGATTCTTGATCTGCAGGGTATTATCAGGAGATCGGTAATGTATACTCCTGAAGGAGAAATCATTCACAATCTCACTGACGAGCAGATAGCCGAAATGTTCCAGCTAAACGTTGATGAGATTGTGAAAGATGCTCCAACTGTGCAAACAGAGAGTGACGATGAGTTTCAGGATGTCGATGAGATTGAGATAGAAGATGTCACAGCTCAACACTATCTTGAGTACACTGACAAGGAGGGAACTGTCATTCCCAATCTGGGAGACACTCTTGTTAGTGACACTTTTGTGACTCTGGACAAGATGGAGAAAGAGTCAGAAAAGGACAAAGAGAAGGCCCAAGCCTCAGACGCCGAAGTACACATCAAAAAGGCTAAATGGGCAGCATGTTTTGAAGAGATAAGAGCCCAACGCAGCGCTACAACATCAACTGTCTACACCAAACTGTATCAGGTCAAGAAACATCAAAAGGTGGCAGGCAGGATCATAGCGTGTGAACATTTTGCAGACCTCAACATTTACGCGGTTAAACGTGAGAAGGGAATTGAGTACTTCAGATTTCCACACGATCTGAAGACTCTTCCAGGTTTTAAGCTCAACCAGTTAGCAAAGTTAAAATTGCTATATGTTGACCCTTGTAAGATGTCAGGCTGGTGTGAAGCTGCTCTAAAGAGGGAGTACCACACCAGATGGGTCAACTTCAAACCTTAACAACCAACAAGGTACATCAGAAGATCTGAGGTTGATGCCATAACTGGTAAACCTAGAGTAGTGCTGAAGTGGAGTCCACCACGTACAATGTCTAAGATCCCACTACGTGAGATGCCACAGGACTTCACTCCACACTTCAAATAGTGGTACTACGATTGGAGAATAGGAGAGGCTGTGATAGTCTTGAACATGAATGGCACAATGGAAACCATATGGGTGTTTGACCCGATGTGGCTCGCCAACTTGTCAGCACAAGATGTTTATACTTTATACAAGTGGCCACTGTTCTACGACCCACAGGATATTGTACAAGCTTTACAATTCTAGAAAGTGATAAGACTCTGTTTTGCTTTTGAGATAAACACTAGAGTCACCAAAGAAGCTAAGTACAAGAAGTTTGAGGAAATCATGAAAGATGTTAGACAATAGATAGATCTAGGTCCAAGGGGGAGTTTTTTGATACATATATGTACCTAGATCCTGATCTGAATATAATATGTCTTACACTTTATATAACTATTGGGTACTTAATGAAATACAAAATGTTTGGTTATGTTTATAATGTTTAATATTTCATTAATGAGTTGTTTAACGCATATTGACTAAATTATATAGGTTTGTGATTGTTTGAAGTGTTACGCATAATGTTATAATATTGAATACACTCAAACTTGGTGAAGTGAAGTTCTCATACGTCCGAATAGCCATGCGATTGAGTGTCCATGCACCTAAATTGTCCATTCGCCTGAACAATTTCATGCATCGGACTCAGTCGCACGACTGAACACTCAGTCGCACGACTGAACACTCAGTCGTGCGAATGGATCAACCGCATGGCTCAATCGCATGAATGAACCATGCTAATGGTTCAGTCGCACAAATGAGCAACCCTAACCTATAAATACCACCTAATTCGTGGAAAAACGGAAGCATTGAATCCACTTCGACTCAAGACGTACCCTAGCCATCCAGAAGCCTCTAAGTTCGTACTCCAAGTTCATAGAACGCTGTAGATCGATTCCTAATCGATTCTTGACGTTAGATTCAATACGTTATTGTTTCTACGTGCGTTCTCACTTATTGGATCGCCAATCAAATAGGATTCCGCACTATTTGGTTTGGTTTAACACGTTAATCAGTTGGTGTTTGGTCTAATACCAGATCCTAACATTATAGGCCCTTTCCGGATCATTGCTCATGTAGGAGAGGTGGCCTATAGATTGGAGTTGCCAGATGAGTTAAGTGGAATTCACCCGAAATTCCATGTATCTCATTTGAGAAAGTGCTTAGCCGATGAAGACATGATTGTTCCATTGGAGGACATTGAAGTTGATGAAAGGCTCAATTATGTGGAGCAACAAGTGGCAATCATCGATCATAAAGAGAAGAGGCTGATAAATAAAGTGGTTCCTCTTGTGCGTGTATAGTGAAAGCACAGGAAGGGATCCGAGTCTACATGGGAGAGTGAGGAGGAGATGAGGTAGCATTATCCTCGTCTGTTTGAGGAATAATAGGTTTCGGGGACGAAACCTATATAAGGGGTTGGACTTGTAACACCCGGTTATTTTTCTAAAAGACAAGAAGTTAAGAATAAAAGAAAGAAAAGCTATAAGGTCCAAGTGGAGGGACCAAAAGTGTCCAAAAGGACAAAACTTTGAAAAGTTGGTGCAAAGGTGGGCATGGCCGTCCACCCTCACGTCACATCACCATTTTCTTCGGTTCTAGAGAGAGAGCAGAAGAGAACTCTCGGTTTGTGGAAGAAGAAGAAGAAGCGAACGAATTCAAGGTAAGAATTCGTGGTTTTTACATGTTTATGACGGATTTTATCGCGGTTACATGCTTATGTGCTTATGTGTAGTGTTTGTGCTCGTGTGTATGTGTTTGGATGTTGTTTTTAGGTGTTTGAACTCATTTGCAAGCGGGTTAGAAAGGAAGAAACACCCAAGTTGCATCAGGTGAGTTCTAGATCCCGGTTTTTACTTGTTTTCAAACATCTTTGGGGCTGAAAATGTATGTAAAAGATTTTCAAATGTTTAAGTATGTATGCCCGTATGTGTCGTGCATGGATGAATGTGATTCTTGAATGCTTATAGGTTATTCATGTTTAGAATAGCCACATTAAGCTTAGAACAGAGGGATTGGATGGTTGGGTTGAAAACATACGGGAAACATGACGAATAGAAGGTCCATGCGCCTAGATAAGGCTCATCCACCTGAAAATGCCTTAGAAAGAACTAAGTGTAATCCATGCGCCCAAACAATAACCCATGTGCCCAAACAGTAGCCCATGCGCCTAAGATTGCCTTAAAAATGATTAAGTACAACCCATGCGTCTGAACAGTGGCCCAGGCGTCTAGAGATGTTAGCTGGACGACTAAGTAAAGGGCCATGCACCCCAAATAGTGCCCATGTGCCCAGTGGCCCATGCGCCTAAGTGTCCATGCGCCTGAATTACTCATGCGTCTAAGTGTTCATACACACAAATAGTGCCAATGCGCCTGAATAGCTCATGCGCCTAAAGTGAAAATGCTTAAGTATTGGCTGATGCGCCTACATAGAGATGAAACGCCCGAACAGGGCTCATGCGCCCAAATAGTTCCCATGCGCCTAAGCCTTAGAAATTTTTACAGAATTTTTCTGGGAGTCTGTGCCTTAGGGTTTTGACCGAGGTTGACTAAGGGCTTATTAATTATGTTGTTTCATGCATGATTGATTAGATTGTTCCTTATTATTGTTATTGCTATTATTATTATTACTTATAGTATGTGACTTTACGTCGTATGTTATTATCGTAACGTAAAGTATATCGTAATAATAAAGTGAAAGAGCAATAAAGAAAGAAGAGGAACATTATGAAAATGTTAACAAGTCTTGCAAGCTTACAAGAGGTACACGTCTATGTTGTCGTTAGCTCAACTATGCTGCGGGTTAGCTACCCTATTATGCACACAGGGTCAATCAATTAAGATTGGCAGGACCTTTGCAACGTGTCCTGGGTGATTGGGTTGGCCTTGTACATAGTACACAGAACCCTTTCGAGGGATACAGTTGACCCTTTCGGGGGATATAGTTGAACCTTTCGAGGGATACAGTTGACCCTTTCGAGGGATACGGTTGACCCTTTCGAGGGATACAGTTGACCCTTTCGAGGGATATATATGGCCCATCACCCGTTTTCCATCGTGGATATAGTTGGGGTATTGCTCACTGGTCCATACAGAAAGTGAAACATAAAGATAAAAGTTTACAGAACAGACAAGGCTTTGTGTCGTTGTTGTTTTGTAATGCATATAAACAAGTCTTTTGTAAACAGTCTATGATGATGTATTGCTTAACAATAGTGTTTTGAATGTAGTGAATGGTTTTTGATAAATTATTTCTGCTGCTCAAGCTTGTTTAGTGGTAATGTTTAATGTTTTAATTGCTATGATTGACCAACTGTGAGGCTTCGGGGAATGGGGCCTTAAAAGGCCCCGGCACAGAATCAGTCTTCGGACATGAGTCGGGAGTATTGCATATGACGAAAGTGACGGATGATGAGATCCGTGTCGCATATCCCGGTACTGTGTCAGTCTTTGAACATGAGTTAGGGGTTTGTTTGTCAGGCCCCGGCACGGTATCAGTCTTCGGACATGAGTCGGGGATATTGCATGAGACGAGATAATGAGGTGAGCGACTTTGTGTTGCAACAGTCTCGGATGGGGACATGTATGGGATCCTTGCCACTTGCCGTGCACAATGTTCGAGGTCTATGATAGACCTCAGGCCTAGTAACCAGCTTCGTGCATAGTGTTCGGGGTATAGCATATGGCATTGATCCAGAATAAAATGAAAGATGAACGGTGAATGTACTTGCCTCATGTACTGGAGTCAGCTTTATGCATAATGTTCGGGGTCTATGATAGACCTCAGGCCCAGTAACTAGCTTCATGCACAATGTTCGGGGTATTGTACATGTCACAAGATGTAATGAACGAACAAAGTTAATGAATGTAATGACGAAGATAATAATGATATTATCTGTATGTACATATGATGCATGATCACGAACGGTTGTAAAGTGTAGTATGTTTTGAATTAAAGTAAAGAACGGTTTTTACAGAGAAAAGTATTTTATTATTAAAAATAGAACTCACTTAGCGTCGCTGACTTTTGTATGCATGATAGTTGGTAGGTATATGTTGATGCTGAGGAGTTGCAGGCATGGATGCATAAGCTACTGGGAGCGTTTTGAGACTGGCATCCGTATTTTGACATGTCATGTATTTTGAGAAGAAAACTAATGTTGTAATTGACATGCTTTTAATTATAAATGAAAGTTTTAATTTCCACTGCAAAATAATGTACATTTTATAATATTTTAAGTGCGATGCACCACCAGCTGTAAGGTGCCCGGGAACGGGGCCTTACAAGTTGGTATCAGAGCAAAAGTTTAAGTGAATTGGGTAAATATTTTGAAAAACCTAATCTTAAACTGAGAATGGGACTAAAAGAAAAAGGGATGCCAGTCCTAGTAGCTACGTGCCTGCAGGTAAAGGTTTTATGTAAGTTAACGTTAACCGGCATTATGTGCGCATGTTATGTGGCTTGTGTGCTTTTGTGTAGATTTAGATACTAATGTAGTCGGGATAGGAAATGCTTGGGGTATGAAGAGTAAAGTAAGTGGCTAATCATAACTGGCCACTGTAATTAGGGACTTACTATACTTGACATAAACTGAGTTATTACCTTGAATGACCGCGTTAGTGTTTGAATCTTATAATGTGTTAGAAGATGGTTGGTGGCAGATCTTCGAAAGCTTCACGAGGTGGAGGCAGTGGTGGATGTGGTGCTGAACCACGGGTCACAAGAGGAAGGTCTAGGGTTGAAGGAGCAGCCCATGAGGAACCCGAGACCCCTCAACAGGAGGGTGATGATGAGAATGCTAATCAGAGAGCCTCGATGAGA
Organism: Flaveria trinervia; assembly: GCA_025506515.1. Lineage (NCBI taxonomy): Eukaryota > Viridiplantae > Streptophyta > Magnoliopsida > Asterales > Asteraceae > Flaveria > Flaveria trinervia. The sequence goes on from CM046448.1 coordinate 15,578,629, forward strand.
GAGGCAGTCAGGGAGGAAGTGCATCATGTCATGCAGACGATCCTACCGTCTGTGGTGACCGAAGTTATGAAGGCTGTTAGAGATGGGGAGAGACAAGAAGGGGGTAGACCTTCGGGTGAAAGGAGACGACCCGCGACTGAAACGGTTTTCTTCGATGACGAAGAGGACGAAGAGGAAGATCCCGCGCTGGAGGAGGCACGAGGCTATAGCTATGGGGCGTTTTAACGATGCAAGCCCCCAACATTTGATGGAAACGACACTGCTGCTGCTGCTCACCGATGGGTGAGAGAGATGGAAGCGGTATTGAATATCAGCGAGTGTCGGGAGGATCAGAAAGTAAAGTTTGCTGCCCATTCTTTTGTGGACTCAGCCTTGTGTTGGTGGGACAATATCGTCCAGGCTGAGGGTAGTAGAGCCGTTGGAAGGATGAGATGGCTGGAGGTGAAGAAGCTGGTGATTGAGGAATTGTGTCCTCACCGTGAGATGGATAAAGTTGAAAGAGAGTTCTTGCAGCTGGAGGCGGGAACGATGACACATCAGTAATATACCGCTAAATTCAATGAGATGGCACGGCTGGTGCCGGATCAGGCGACACCTCTTTCACGAAAGATCAAGAGGTATATTCAGGGCTTGTCGGCGGACATCCGTAGGCATATGATCACTGCCCGACCGAGCACGTGCAGGTCAGCAGTTAACCTGGCAGGAAGATTGTACGACGAGCGGGAGGTGATGGTGATGACAGACGAAGGGAAAGGAAGGCGAGACAATGATGGTGGATTTGGGTATGGAGGTACGGCATCGAGGGACGATGATCAGGAGAGAATGGAAAGAAAAGGAAAACTTGCAACAAGTGTGGCAGAGGCCATGAGGGGGAGTGCAAGTGGGGACTGAATGTTTGTTTCCAGTGTGGAAAGGAGGGCCACAGAGCGAGGGACTATCAAATGGCTAAATGCTACGACTGTGGCAAGACAAGACACATGAGCAGAGACTGCAAGAAGTCGAGGGTAGGAAGCTCCGGTACAAGGAAGGAGAATAGAGGGTGAGGGCTAGAGCCTTCGCTATGACCGGAAGGAGGCTAGGTCTGACTCCGAGGTAACAGCAGGTATGTTCTTGCAAGTTTAGATTTATGCATCTATGCTTTAATTATGACGATAGTAGTAGTTTTGTTGCCGCTGTTTTCTGTGATGTTGCATGTTAGGGGTAGGGAGATCGATGAGCCCTCGATGTAAGAATTTTGTTAGTAAGTCTACCAGGTTACCTAATGCCCTAGAGGATTGCGCGATAGAATTGAGAGAGAGCGCTTGTTCCTGCTAGGCTGTTCAAGACAGACATAGGTAGGTAGACATGCATCTCTGGGTGAGTTGATCAGTAGTCTATGACTCAAACCCAAGTGCTGCATAAAGATGGATTGCTCAACCGTGCGAAACTAGAGTTCGGTGACGACCTACGACAATGAGGTATGAGGAAGGCTTCGACCAGGAAAGCAGATTGCTGGGTATGGAGTCGAGTAAAGCTAGTACTAAAGTGGAGAGGGTCATTCTCAGTTGTTGCTCAAGTAGGAGAAGTGACACATCGACTCGAGCTACTCGATGAGTTAAGTGGAATTCATCTGATGTTCCATGCATCTCATCTAAGAAAGAGCTCGACCGATGAGGATATGATCATGCTATTAGAGGATACGGAGATGGACAGAGTATCCAACCACGAGGAGCAACTAGTGACCACTACTAATAGGAAGAAGAGAATAGACCAAGGAGGATGATGGTTTCACTTGTGCGGGTGCAGTGAAGCCTAAAGGGAACTGAGCTTAAATGCAAGATCAAAGAAGAGGTAAGACAGTGTTACCCGTAATTGTTCGAGAAACGACAGGTTTCGGGGACGAAACCTCTTTAAGGGGGGTGGACTTGTAACACCCCGAAATTTCTGCTTAAACGAAAGGAAAAGAAAAGTAAATAGAAAGAATGGAAATTGTGCCCAAATGGAGGGGGATAAAGTGTACAAAGTACAAATCTTATTATTTTAAGATATTTAAGGGCATGGTCGCCCATATCAAGCAGAAAGCTGCTTCATCTCGGAAGAAGAAGAAGAGAGAGAGAGCCCGGTTCTAGAGAGAGAAAGAGGAAGAAGTTGAAAAAGGTAAGTCTTCTCTTGTTTGAGCTCGGTTTTAGTTGAGTATTGAGTTCTTGACCGAAGTTCCAGTTGTTTAGAGTTTACTTTCGGGATTCAAAGAGCTGAATCGAAGTGGGTCTTGAAGGGGAAGAGTGTTGCTCAAAAGATGCTAAAGGTGAGTTTCTAGAACCCCTCTCTTTTACGGATTTTTAACTGATTTGGGGCTATTATGCATACTAAGTAAACGTTTTGAAAGAAACCATGGGTTTACAGCCTTATGTTCGAATGTTGTATGTATGTATGCATGTTATAGTGATGATTATAGGTTAGAGATGATGTTTAGCATGCTTAGATGGCCTTAGTATGTTAGATCTATGTTTGGGTATGCTTAGAATGAGAATCGGGTGAAATTGGTGGCATAGAAAATATTTCAGAATGTCTGATGAACATAGTGGTTCATGCGCCTAAATAGTTGTCCATGCGTCCAGCATGAGAGACCAGACGCTTAAGTGTTGGCCATGCGCCCAAGAGTGGGTCATGCGCCTGAATAGTGGCCCATGCGCCCAGCATGTTGGCCCATGCGTCTAAGTATTGGTCATGTGCCCAAGTGTTGGCCATGCGCCTAAATAGTGCCCATGCGTCCCAGAGATTGAAATGGCTAAGTATTGTCCATGCGCTTTGGCATTGCCCATGCGGCCAAGTGCTTGAAACGACTAAGTGTTATAGTTAAGTGTTGATGTGCCTAAACAGGGCGGAAACACCCAAATAGTACCCATGCGCCCAGGTTAATTTATACTTAGAATTTTATGCTCATGCGCCTGGAAGGTCCCATGCGTCCACTTTGGACTTGAGGTTTTCTAATTGGATTTCAAGGGGTAACATGGGAAGATAGGCATGGTTATGATGTGATGGCTTATGTTTGATGTGTGTTATGTATGTATGATGTGCCTGTATTGGTAACGATGTATGTTTATGTTTATGTGTGTTCCTTATTATGTACGTATGTCTTCCCTTGGCTTTACGTTGAACGTTAATGAATGTAATGAAAGTATTATGTAACGTAAAGTGGAAGATAATGAAAAGAGGAATGTAATGAATGAATGCGAGCATAAACGAATGAATGAGAGATAGGATGGCTTGCGAAAGAAAGGAGGTTCACGACTCACTGAGGGTCGTTAGCTCAACTGTGTTTGTATCATAGCATGCGATCTTGGCTTACTCATAACGGGACATAGACACAGTGGGAGTTCGGTTTTGGTAACTGCTCCGATACGTGCGATGTGGTATTTACTGTGTGCTATGTAGCGTGCGATTTTGGCTGCCTCATGTGGTTTTTATAGCATGCGATCTTGGCTAACCTATGGGATGGCGTGCGATTCTGGCTAAACCCCGAGAGTTCTCACACACAGGGGGAGTCGGTCTTCGTGACCACTCCGATGGTGCGATTGGTGCGATATGTGCGATGGACGGTATAAGGGTAGCGTGCGATTTTGCTGCCTCATATGGTTTTTATAGCGTGCGATCTTGGCTAACCCATGAGATAGTGTGGGATTCTGGCTTCCTTATGTGTGCGATCCGTGTGATATGTACTTCGGGTACAATAAAGAGAAAGTGCGATAACGAGCGAAAGAGATCCTTGTCGCGTATCCGAACCTGTGTCAGTCTTTGGACATGAGTCGGGGGTTGTGTGTTAGGCCCCAGCACAGTATCAGTCTTATGACATGAGTCGGGGGTATTGCATGAGACAGGATACAGATTTGCGTACTCTGGTACTGGGTCAGTCTTCGGACATGAGTCAGGGGTTTGTGAGCAGGCCCCGGCACAATATCAGTCTTCGGACATGAGTCGGGAGTATTGCATATGACGAAAGTGACAGATGATGAGATCCGTGTTGCGTATCCCGGTATTGTGTCAGTCTTCGGACATGAGTCGGGGGTTTGTTTGTAAGGCCCGGCACAGTATCAGTCTTCGGACATGAGTCGGGGATATTGCATGAGACGAGATAATGAGGTGAGCGACTTGGTGTTACAACAGACTCGGATGCGGTCCAATCCTTGAGATTGACCACATGTGTGGGATCCTTGCCGCTTGCCCCAGGTACTGGAGTCAGCTTCGTGCACAATGTTCGGGGTCTATGATAGACCCGAGGCCCAGTAACCAGCTTCGTGCACAATGTTCGGGGTATAGCATATGGCATTAATCCGGAATGAAACAAAAAGATGAACGTTGAATGTACTTGCCTCAGGTACTGGAGTCAGCTTCGTGCATAATGTTCGGGGTCTATGATAGACCTCAAGCCCAGTAACCAGCTTCGTGCATAATGTTCGGGGTATTGTACATGTCACAAGATGTAATGAATGAACAAAGTTAATGAACGTAATGACGAAGATAATAATGATATTATTTGTATGTATGTATGATGCATGATCATGAATGGTTGTAAAGTATAGTATGTTTTGAATTAAAGTAAAGAACGGTTTTTACAGAGAAAATTATTATTATTAAAACTAGAACTCACTCAGCGTCCCTGACTTTTGTATGCATGATAGTTGGCAGGTATATGTTGATGCTGAGGAGTTGCAAGCATGGATGCATAAGCTACTGGGAGCGTTTTGAGGCTGGCATTCGTATTTTGACATGTCATGTATTTTGAGATGAAAACTAATGTTGTAATTGACATGTTTTTAATTATAATAAAAGTTTTAATTTCCACTGCAAAATTATATACATTTTATAATGTTTTAAGTGTGATGCACCACCAGCTGTAAGGTGCCCGGGAACGGGGCCTTACATATACTGATTGTTTTATTTAAATACTTAAGCATATATTTACTATATATTTTCACTTTTTAATAATAATAACATTAATAGTAACAATATTAATATAATTATTATTATGTTGTTGAAATTATTATTATATTATCAATTATTATTTTTAATAAGAGGAAGAAGAAAATAATTCAAATAAGACTCTTAAAACTAAATATCATAAGAAGTAATCTTAACTATCAACTTTATTTATTAATGGTTCAAATCATATTGTAAGGAAAAACTTTGTTAGAAGTAAATTTTATGGATAACTACTTTTGTTGAACTTTTGAAATTCTCATATTTTCAAACATTCAACTTTATAAAACATTATTTTCTATAAAATTACACCATGTAAACAAGCACTTTTTTATTTTTATTACAAGTACATTATTGTTAGGTAATAAAAATAATATTTTTGAGAGAGTTACATATATCCAAATATATACATATATACCTAACTTAAAATTTTAATTACATATATTTCCCTTGTAAAACTTAGTTAGTTACGTATGTACCCAAATTAAAAGTTTAATTACATATATCCTCTTTTATAACTTAGTTAATTACATATATATACTCAAGCTATAAGTTTAATTACATATATCCGATTTATTAAACATAAATATTACATATTTACTTATTTTTTTACTTTTATTAAAAATAACTTATATAATTAGTATTTTCATCTTATTTTTAATAAACTATAAAATTATGTTTATCTTATTAACTTGCTTTTCGAGTTTTGATTATTGATTAATATACCTATATTAAAGGTTTTTATGTTTTTTTAACCTTTTATGCTAATTTTTTTCAGTATCTGTACCTGATACCTACGGTCTTATTTTGCAACAAAATATTATGTATTCGGATCATGTTGAATAACGAGACTGAAGTGTCTCGTAAAAGAACTTTAAAAAATTAACATCAAAAGGTAAAAAACAAAAACAAAATAAAAATATATTAGAATATAAATATTAGTAAATAATCAAAACTCAAAAACCTAGTAAAAAGAAAAAAACATAATTTTATTGTTTATTAAAAACAAGAGTAAAATACTAAATATATAAGTTACTTTTAATAAAATAATCAATGAATAAATATGTAATATTTATGTTAAATAAAGCAGATATATAAACTAAAATTTTTGTTTAGGTATATATGTAATTCACCAAGTTTTAGAAGAGTATATATGTAATTAAACTTTAATTTGGGTATATATGTAATTAACTAAGTTTTAAAAGGGGATATATGTAATAAAAATATTAAGTTGGGTATATATGTAATTGATGATATTGTTTTAATAAAAATGATTGTGTATTGTTGTTACTTATTATGTTCTTCTGAATACTATTGTATTTTCTAAGATGATAAATTTGAAAAAAATATATAATTCCATTATTGTGTATCTTTAGCAGGTAAAACACAAAAAATATTTAACAAGTAATTAATCTAATACATTAAAACAATGTTAAAACAATATAAATTAATATAAAACATAAGACAAAATAATGGAATGTCCCATGGTGTATTTCATTGTCATTGTGAAATTTTGAACATTATGAGTCTTGAAAAATATATCGGAGAAATAACATCATTGTGTATCTATAATTATTAAACAATGATAAATGATAAGTTTATATAATCTATAAAAACAATGACAAAAATAACAAAAAAATGTTTTAAATTGTAACATACAATGATTAATACATATAACAAATGATATAAAAATATATAACAAAATCAACTGATATTTGACACAATGGACATATTAGATACAATGAGATAACGTATTTGACACAATAACCAAAATGTTCTTAGTTTTAAAACAATTAAAAGATATGTTTCAAACTCATATCTCATTAGATTGGATACACCTTTACAACAGGAACACCAGCTGCACTAGCCAAACAAGAACAATATTCTTTATATTTTCGGGCGTTTTGGGTATTTTATATGTATTTATGACTAATTTGTTAGCTAATGACATATTTTAATATGTTTAACTACCAATAACTACAATATAATGAATACTGTTATGCTAATATGTAGCACCTCGAATTTCTAAAAAAACCAAAGTTCTAGCATGGAAAGGGACGTTCTCGCACGACTAAGTGTTCTCGCATGAGAACAGTTGCGAAAGAGTGAAACCCTATAAATAGGCCAAATCCATCACTTCATGTGAATAGTACTACTGTTGAGTTTAGAGAGAGAGAAAGTCGTGTGAATTGGTGTTTAGGTATGTATTCGATAAAGTATGGTGTATTTATGCCTTTATTAATGATTGGTAAAGATATTAGTGTTTATTATGTAGCTAATGTTGATTATGTAGCTCCTGGTAATGGCTCTCGGTTTAAAGTTACTATTGTGCAAATATCACAAGTTGAGTTACATGCCCCTCTTTTTACATGTTTTTCATGATTTGGGGCTAATATGCATAACTTAATGAATGTTTTGATAAAGTATAATTATAGATTGTTAGAGTATGTGTTTGGGTGTTAAAATAGTTCAAGAATTGATAACTTAGGACCGAAGTTTCGATCAGCTGCATAGTTCTCGCGCGACAAGATAGTTATCGCATAAGACGTTTATCCAGCATAGTTCTCGCGCAAAGAATGAAACTTGGGAGGCAAGTTATGTGCCCTGGTTAGTTATCGTGTAAGAAGTGTGTTGGATCAAAAAGGCTGGTGCAACCAAAACCAAACACTTAGAGTATTTTAATTACAAAAATGAAGTTCTTTCAAAGACAAGTTCAGTACTTCCGAAGGTATATGTTGAACTTCCAAAGCAAAGTTCAAAGGAACTTCCGAAGATAAGCTTCAGCTTCCGAAGACAAATTCTCAGCTTTTTTGAGAGTTCAACACTTAGAATAAATGAATACTACAACTTTCAAGGTATGAAGTCCAAACGAAGCCTCAGAAGAAGTAGCCACTTTTAAAGTATAAGTGGGAACTGAAGCTAGGTAACCTTCGGAAGTACCTACTATGAACCAGTGGGAATAAGTATGGTGTCTCTGACACTCCGCTGCAAATCTTTGATATACTGCATGGTGCTTTCCCAGACCATGTAGTTGACCTTACTTTAATCTACCATTCACACTTTATCAGTTAGTAGAGTTGCCAACTTTAGTTGGTGACAAAGGGTAATTCATGGACATGTCATGACTACCATATCTTAGATAAGACATTATCTAAGATACCTAACTATAGCTTTGTAGTATATGCTTTAGTTATAGGATTCCAATTGGTATCAAAGTATATCTGGCTGTAGATAGTAGTATATATAGTTTCTCATTGTAACTCTTGTAGTAAGCTTCTAAGAGTCTTGTAATTGTTTGAGTTGAGAAGTAATATATACAAGTATCCTGAAAATCATTCTCTTGTGTTTCTTTATGTTACTTAGTATATTTTAATCAACTCTTAGAAGAACTCTGCTTCTTGAGTGTTCATTAGGATTTTGAGAGAAATACTTGTGTTGAATACAAAACCGATCCTACAATTGGTGACAGAGCTTCTTAGGCTCTAGATTGTGTGATCTAACCATCCTAATCAACCTCTTGTTCACTTACTCTCTCACTACACTCAAACCCCTTAACCTGAAATTGAATGTGAAATGGGGACGTTGATTAAAGCACCCATCATCACCCCAGAAAACTTCAAACAATGGAACAGACGTATAGAAGGGTTCATCAGATATCAAGACAACCACATGTGGAAATCTATTACCAATGGTCCCTACAAGCCAAAGGTGGCTTCACCTGCTGGAGGTGGTGCCATGATAGAGAAGGCAGTAGAAGACTACTCTAAAGAAGAGCTCAAGCAGATAGATATTGATGAGAAGGTGATGGCTATTCTGATAACTGCAATTCCCAACTCCATTATGGTGGGGTTTGAGAATTGTCGGATAACTAAAGAACTGTTGATGATTTAACCCACATGTACTCTAACTCTACGACTCAAAGAAAGATTGACTGAAGCAACAATTCGAGAACTTACTCATATTGCTGGAGAGACCTTGCTCCAACAATACTTCAGGTATATGGATCTTATCTCTTCCCTTCAGTCTATAGGAATAGCTCCTGAATTAAGAGACCTCTCAAGGAAATTCATGAGTGCACTCCCCAATAAGTGGGCGTTCTACTGTGTATCCATCAAGAGGACAGAGAATCTAAACACCCTCACCATGACTGAACTATACGACATTCAAGATGGATACCATGTAGAGATGGACAACAAGAGTGGTCATCAAGGAAGCAGACCTTCAAGCCTTCTTGTTAGCAACACGCTCATGGTTGCTGAAGGCTCAAGACCCTCTCAACCTCAGCAGTACCTGACATATCCCAAGCAGCTATCCAACCCTTCTGGACCTTAAATCACATTCCCTGAGACTCCAAGGTCTCAAAAGGCTCAGCCTAGTCCCTTTCAAGACAGCTGTGCTTTTGTCTCAAGAAGTGGACACTCTATTGATTTTCAGTTCTGTTTTGAAGATCTGGAGTGTTTCAGCCCAGATGATGTGGAATACATGGACATAGTCCAACAAATGGCTCTGTTAACTACAGGTCAAAGAAGTTCTTCAAAAGAACTAGAAGGTAGTTCCCTCAGAACCAACTAGCAGCAAGTTTGGGTTTGATAAAGCAAATGCCAAATGTTACAACTGTAATAGTTGGGCCATTTTGCAAGGGAATGCAAAGCTCCCAAATCAAGCCCGAGATCTGCTCATGCCTCCTCACCCTTCAACATCAAAAGTTGTTGGAAAATCAACTAAAACTGCTGCTGTGGCATAAGAAATTGATTGGAGCTTTATGGTACAAGATATCACCCCTGCTTAAGCACTTATGGCTGGAACATACAACTCTAAGGTATATGATCATCTCTGAACTCCAGCATGTATTACTAGGTTAAAATGTACAAGGACTATAACATGGAAATTAAATCAATATTGAGTCCTTGAATATCTTATAAGCTTATTTTAAAAAAGGCTGAAATTGACTATTAAAACAAAATTGAGGAGTTAGAGAATACAGTATCTTCTTTAAAGTATGAGCATACTAACTACAAAACTCAAATCAAGGATTTAATATCCAAGTTAACTAAGGCTCAAGCCAAGCTAGTAATAGCTGAGGCTCAAGCAAAGAAGCATGCTATCTCTAAGCAAAACTTCCAAACCATTCTTGCATCATCCTCCCACTCAAAAATTATTACCAAAACAAAGGTGGGTTGGTTACCAATGAAATTTCTCCACCACACTCTTATGAGTCTATTAGACAACCAAGGTGTGGTATTGAAGGGAAAGAGGTCGGTCCATCTACTAACCCACCTTTCCATGAGTTAAAGAATGATACAGCCATAGAGACCACCACAGGGAAGGAATAGGTAAATCAACCCATTTCTACTTGTGATGATCAACCCTTATCCACCAAAGCTAGAAGAAACCAGCCAAAGGTAGCCAGAAGCACTGCCAAGAAGGTAGTGAATCTAAGCTGAAGATTGACCCAAAGCAAAATGGTGTTTTCATTTCGGTTGGATTCCAGGTGGTAGGCACTTCTGATTCTGGAAAGGAGTGTAGTACCAACACTCCTGTCCTGCCAAAGGAATAGAAGTCAAAGGGGAAGGCTATAGAGAAAGACAAGAATTCCAAGAAACCTCAACCCTCAAAATCCCCAAAGATTAACATTGCATGCATAATATGTGGTCTGCAAAACCACTTGGCTAAAGATTGTTACAATCCAGCAAGCACACATTATGCAAATAATGTTAAAAAGGAAGCAACCAAGTAAGGATTCACATTTGGACCTTATCACATGATTCAAGTGATGAAAAAGGAAAGCTGGTTTCCAAAGCTAAGTTGCTTTCGGAAGAAACTCATTTTCCGAAGGGAAAATGGCTTCGAAAGTTAAGCCAAAGAAAGCTCAAAAGAACAAGAGAGCTTCCTTAAAACTTTCTAAGAAGAAGGCTACTTGGAATATAAGGTGGTGAATGCTTCTTCTGAAAACAAAGAAGCTTCGGAAGAAATTCATGCTGCTCAAGCTTCAACAAGCTCATCAAAACTGATCAATCATGGGATGGAATGGAAGATCAGACAAGATGCTACAACTATACATTCCTTTTCAAAGACATCAATTGAACCCTCTACTATTCATTTGGTTCAATTATGTCATCATCAATGGAAGAACCTAAGACCGGCCAGGCTTGGCTTTCCAATCAAAACTAACTTTTCACCTTATGTGCAGGGACATTCACAAGAAAATAACAATAATTTCTAGATAGTGGACCGGAGGATACATTTCAGGCAGAGCAAGTGTATCCAATGGCTTGTTAAGAGTCGACAAAATGAATTTTGTCAAACAGCTTGAACACAATCTCCTACGTGTTTCTTAGTTCTGTGATCAAAAGAATCAAATGATTTTCACAAAGCATGAGTGCATCATCCTCAAACCTGATATGACAATTCCTCAGGAATTGGTGCTTCTTAGATTTCCCAGGAAAGGGAATATATACAAGCTGGATATGAACAATGCTTCCCTATTGGGTGAAGTATCATGCTTTCTTGCTTGAAAGGAAAGCAACATAGAGTCTCTCACAAATCCAAAGAAGTTAACTCTATCACCACCCCATTACACTTATTGTACATGGATTTATTTGGTCCAACAAGTATAATGAGCATTGGAAGGAAATCCTATGCCTTGTGATCATTGGTGATTTCACAAGATTTACATGGGTCTTATTTTAAGAACTAAGGATGAAACAACTGAAACGTTAAAATCTTTTATTCTTAAAATTGAGAATCAAATTGATCACAAGGTAAAGAGAATTAGGAGTGATCACGGGACTGAGTTTAATAATCAAGTTCTTGACTCATTTTGTAACTCAAAAGGATTACTAGACAATTCACTGCACTTAGAACTCCTTTACAAAATGGTGTTGCTGAGAGGAGGAGCAGGACACTGATTAAGGCTACTAGGACCATGTTAGCTGATTCAAAGCTACCTCTAACATTTTGGGCAGAGGCAGTTAGCATTGCATCCTATATGTGAACAGGGTTCTCATTGTCAAGCCACATGGAAAAACCCATTATGAGCTATGTAACAAGAGGCTGCCGTTCATTAGCTTTTCTAAGGTCCTTTGGCAGCAGGTGTACCATACTTAACACAAATGACAACTTGGCAAATTTTGCTAAGAAGTCAGATGATGCTATCTTTGTTGGATATTTCTCCACCTCTATTGCTTATAGAGTCTATAATATTAATAATCAACAATTTGAGGAATCATCCAATATTGTTGTTAATGAGCACACTCCTTGTGTTAGGGGGAATGGCCTGATCATATTTTTGATTTAGAGTTGTTTCCAAACTATTCTAAACTATCTTGTGAGAATGTTTCAGCTAGAATAGGTACTCTAAGTGATTCTGATGAAGACCAACTATTTGAGTTACCCAGACCTCTTCCAAATTCTCCAAGACTCTCTAAACCTCAAGCTCCCACCATTGGTAGATCTGATATCATGACCATTTCAGGAACCAGGGGAGCTTCAACCAGTTACCAGCAAAGTGAGCCTAATAACTCATAAGCTGATAACATACAACACCAAGCTAATGGAAGTAACATCTCGAAGGAACAAGAAACTGTTAATACTACATCTCAGCTAATTAATGCTTATGATGTTTCTCCTTCATTCAATCAACCCTCATTGAATGAGTGTGAACATCAGCTGGCCTAAGTGTTCAAAATCTTGAGCCAAACTTCTCAAATATGGATTTATCCATGCAACTGGATGTAATTCCAAGATTTAGGATTCATAACACTTATCCAACTAAAAACATCATTGGAAATGTCTTGAAGGTGTGAGAACTAGGGGACAATCTCATAACGGGAATGATTGTTTGTACTCATGCTCTTTGTCTTAGATGGAGCCCAAGAAGGTAGAACATACCTTGAAAGATAGTAGCTGGGTTGAATCAATGCATGAGGAATTGCTTCAATTCAAAAAACAAAAGGTTTGGAACCTTTGTCCGCTACCATCCGGTCAGGTACCTATAGGCACCAAACGGGTTTTTAGAAAAAAAAGAGAGATGATAGAGGCTTGATCATCAAGAATAAGGCAAGACTGATAGTTCAAGGATACACTCAAGAAGAAGGAATCTATTATACTAATGTTTTTACACCTGTTGCAAGACTTGAGGCAGTTAGGATCTTTCTTGCTTATGCTGCATCTAAGAATTTATTGTCTACCAGCTTGATGTCAAGTGTCCCTTCTATATGGGGATATACATAAGGAAGTCTATGTGTGCTAGCCTCCAGGATTTGAAGGCCCACAACACCCCAACTATATGTGCAAGCTGGATAAAGCTCTATATGGGTTGCACCAAGCACCTAGGTTGTGGTATGAGACCTTGTCTCAATTTATTTTGAAGAATGGTTACACTATATGTACCATGATAAGAATCTTTTCATAAGGAAGTCTGGGAAAGACATTCTGCTCGTACAAGTCTATGTTGATGACATCATATTTGGTTCCTCAAATGATCAAATGTGTAAAGACTTTGAGAGCTTATAAAGAAAAAGATTGAGATGAGTTCCATGGGAAAAATGGACTTTTTCCTTGGAATTCAGGTAAAGAAATTGAAGAAAGGATTTTTTATCAATTAATTTAAGTATGTCAATGATATCTTAGAAAGATTTGAGATGAAAGATTGTAAGTCAGCCAATACACTATTCCCAGAAACCACAATCTTTGACCTGACTTTGAGGGGGAGGATATGATCAACATCAGTATAGAGAAATGCAGGATGGGTTTGTCACTTAAACACAAAGGTTTTCTCTCAAACTCACCTAGAATCACACTCGGGTAAGAATCAATAAGAGTTGATCACAATATGAAAAGTAACTAAGAACACAGAAAGATAATTTTCAAGATACTTTTATATATTGATTCTCAACTCAAGATACAAAGATTCTTACAAGCAGATGATAATCTTACCTCTATGAGTTACAAGGAGAACCTATATATAATACTATTTACAGCCAGATATACTTTGATACCAGCTGGGATCCTTTAGCTAAATCCTATACTACAAGACTATAGTTAAGGTATCTCAGATAAAGTCTTATCTGAGATTTGGTAGTCAGGACATGTCCTGACTTACCTTTGTCACCAACTAAAGATGGCAACTGTACTATCATGAAAAGGTAAACAGTGGAATAAAGTATGGTCAACAACATGGTTCTTTAGCAAGAAACCATGCTGTATCAGAAGTCTGCAACAGAGTGTCAGAGACCATACTTGTGTCCACTGGTTATAGTAGTGTCTTTTGAAGGTTAAATGTCTTCGAAAGAGTAAGTACTTCCGAAGCCACTTTATACTTCGGAAGAGGCTGCTTCTTCCAAGGCTTGGAGACTTCTTTTTTTCATCATACTTCAGAAGTAGTCTTTACTTTATTCTTCTAAGTCTTGAACTTCAAAAGTATGCATTTGTCTTCGGAAGTAGAATTCTGTCTTCGGAACTTGGACTTTCCCTTTGTCTTCGGAAGAACTCTACAACCTTCGGAAGTTCCATGATAAGCTTCGGAAGCCTTTGCATGCAGCACCAAAATAACTTAAGTGATCTAGTTTTGGTTGCATTAGCCTTTTTCTTGATCCAACAAACTCCCCCTAGGCTGATGCTACCAAAACTTCACTTATCTCGACTTCTCAAAACTTTCAGCACCAAGAGAGCAAATATTTGTCTGTCTCCTTGTTCTTCCCTGATGTGTGCTGAGAAGCTTGTACAGATCCTTGGTAGACAGGAAATCTAGTCTGTCACCTTGGATAACATGTACCCTTTGTTGTTGCCCTCTGAAAAGAGTTAGTTGATGGGAATTGTAATCATATTCCCATCGAACTATAGGTTCCAATTCAGGACCTTCCACTATCTGTAGAAAGGCAGCACCTTTGGTGGGAGATCTTTCCTTGTCTTTCTGTCTTCTCAACTTTAACTCTTCTTCAATCTTTGCTTTTGCAATTAGCTCGGCTAAATGAAGATTGCTGAGATGATTTCTGACGAGTGCAGCAGTTTCAGAGTTGGAGGGGTTGGAGAATGGCTTCTCTGTTAACTCAGCAATGTCGAATCTGCTAGAGTGTAACAGAGAGGTTGCATTGAGTCTGTTGACTTCACCATTCTCTCTTTCCACAAAAAGTTGTGAGAAGGTTCATCGAACCTCCACTGGATTATCTTCGTTCTAGGCATAAGAGACTGACTAGGAATCTTATCCTCTTTTCTTGTATCCAGTAGAGTCACCAGTTTCTTCTGAGCTTCTTTTCTTCCTCATTTAAAGAGTCTGAATTAAGGCCCAAAAGTCTTGCAGCCTGGTCCAAAGTTCCTCTAGGAAAATCAAGGAATCTGTCTCTTGTGAGGGAACTTGAAGACCTGTCTACATAGGTAGTGTTAACGGAGTCTTCTACACAGAGACTTCACTCAAAGTAGTGCAATTAGTGAGCTTCATCTTGATTGCCTTAAACTCCTCAAGAGAGAGATGTTGAGAAGGCTAAAGGGATGGTTTGGAGGGTGATTGGATAGGTTTAGGTTTAGAGGTTCTGGCTAGTGTTTTGGGTTGAGATATGGGAAGTTTGGGGGTTGTTGAGTGAGGGAGTAGTAGTAGTAGTGATGTGGGTTCAGGGGTGAAAGGTTCGGTTTTATGGTGAATGGTGAGGGTGAAGGGTCAGTTGAGGTTGGGTAGAAGCAATGAAGGTCATCCCTTTTACCCTTCTATACATCTCTTTCCTTTTCCCCATCTGGATGTCAGCCTTAATTTCACTGACAATCCATTGGAGTGTCCTTTCAGACATAGGACCCACCTGCCTACCAGAGAAGCCATGAGCCCGAAGATAGTCCTTCATCCAGGCTTTCTCAGTAAGCTTCTTGGAGGCAGTGACCCTAGCCTCTTCTTCTTTCTTCTTCTTCTCTCTGGCTTTTCTTTTGCAGCCTTCTTCCTTTCTTTCTCCATTTGATCCTGCTCTTTGTTGTAGAGCCAGAGGATCGTATCATCGTTGTGTGGAGAGAGTTCTTGAAGATCAAAGCCTCTGGAGAGTAAGAAGTTTATCATGTCTCTCCTCAGCTGCAATTCAGCTCCTTTTTTTTTCTTTTCCTTTACCTCTAAGGCCAACCTGGCTTCTTCTTCAAGTCTCAGCCTGGTTGCCTTCTCCAGATCCACCAACTCCTCTAATGGTAGCAGGAGTGTTTCTTCATTGGCAGCTCCCATTTCAATGAGCTGGTCAATGATCTGCTCTCTTCTTTTATTGATGACAACCTCCTGATTGGAAGCAACTGCTTTTGTGTTCAGCTAGAAACTTCTCAGTCTGAAGTCTTCCTTTCTTCTTAAGTTTCTCAATCTTCTCCTCTTCCTGAATCTCTTCTGCAGTCATCTTCCTTTTTCCTTTATCCTTTGAAGATCCTGACTGTGGTGGTTCTTGAAGAGAGGTTTCTGATTGTGAGAGTCAAAGATGGTGTCTGAGATGGAGGTGCAATTGGAAAGTCCTCACTGCTCATTTCAGATGCCATTTCCAGGATAACATCTATGATGATCAGTTCCTCGAACATTTTGAATAGTCCTTCCGCAGCTTCCATTTCAGCTTCGGAAGATTCAGCTTGTTCTTCCGAGGCTTTAACTTCAGCTTCGGAAGTTAAAGGAGATGCAGATTCTATCCCAACTGTTTTAGTTGCTGGGCCATCAGTTCCCATTTCCCTTCAAATTGAATCTTAGGTTCCATGAGGACCTTAGGTTGACCAACTTCTTCCACAGTGGTAGAGGTGCAGTCAGCCTTTGAAGTCTTCTGCTCCAAAGTAAATCATTGCAGCATCATGGCTTGGCTGCTCAAAGGAAGATCTTAAGAAAACTTGGTGAATAGTCTGTAGAGATCATTAAGCATCCTTGGATCAATCTGAAGAGTGACTTGAGATGTTTCAGGCGCAGAGATGATGGGGAAGATGTTAAGTAGAAGGCCGGCTCTGTGGTTCCTTGTGTGTTTGTCTTTGAACATTCTCCCCCTTTTTGGTAGCATCATCTTGAGAGCTAGATGAGCTGGAGGAGGAAGTCAGGGAGACCTGAATAGGTACATGCCTAACAGACCTCTCTGTTTTTTTCTCAGCTAGTTGAGCCTTGAGATTGTCAATCTCAAGTTGTGAGTGGCAGATCTTGCCTCTAAAGTCCTAACCTGAGATTCCAAGTTTGAAACTTTAGAAAGAAGATCTTGAATGAGGAGTTGCATGCTTCCCTCATCTTCTTTCGAAGAATCACGGGAGATGAGGTAACATACCTAGTATGTTCAGCCTCACCACCAGATGTGGTTTCTTGGCACCCTGGTTCCCATGCTCAATGATGTCTCTTTCAGAGTCATCAAAGGGCTCGGTTGCCATAGATTCAGTCTGAGAAATGTTACCACTGTCCACAAGGTCCATTGAGGCACCTTCTGTAGTGGCAACTGAATCTACATGAGTCCCCTCCACATCAGTGGGACTCACCTCAGTTGTTGGTTGCTGATGGGGGCTAGAGGTAATGGATTTCTCCGGGCTTTGTTGATCTTGGAGAGGGTGTTGTAGATCAACTTCATTGCCATGGAGAGATGTTATCTCTTCATCAGTTTTAAACAAAAGGTCAGTGAAAGATAGGATGGGTTAACCTACTGACCCGGGACTTTGGTCAATGTCTACAGGCATTGAGCCTCTGATGGGGCTGTCCCTTGTTGGCTGCTCAGGGGAGTATAGAGACTCACCCTCAGGGCTTTCAGCTTAGGTTGTGGGCTCATGGGTCTGAGACTAAGGAGACTCAAGACCCAAATTGAGGTCAAAATAGAAGGATGGAGAGACCTCTGACTAAGTGGGAGCCCATGTTTCCACTCTAGTCTTTTTGGATTGAATAGGAGGGGCTTGCTCAATCAGAGTAGATTGAAAAAGGGTTCGTTTGGGGTGTCTCTGATAAGTGATGGTGATGGGTGGAGAAGGTAGTGTTGGCATATGGGGGTAGTTGCTGGTGTGGGTTCATCACCTATGGGTAAACAGGGATGTCACCGGAGCCGTTGGCTCAGTCATACCTGGAAGAAGTGCAGTATCTCTTCTTGTGAAGTTGGTGGACACTCTCTTCAAAGTCTTGAAGATGGTCGGCCTTATTTGAGGAACAGTCAGAGCAGCTGCATAGACAAGCTTGCTCTGCTCTAGTTCGCAGTTGATTATGTGCTGGAGAAACCTAGGATACATGAAGAATGTGTCCTTCTGAAGATTTCCCATGAGGTTAGTCAGCACAAATCTTGAATAGTTGAAGTGGAGGCGTTTCACCAACCCATGAACAAGGTCCCAAGTTCATATGGGATTTGATCCCATCCCCCAGATTTATTCGACAAGCAGTGAAGGACTATGTGTAGCAAGAACTTCCATTTGTACGAGAAGTTAAATTTGTAGACAGTTGACCTGCTAATGTCTCCACCATATCCCATTTGGAGATAAGAATTGTCCAAATCTGCTTTAGGAATTCCGTTGGAGCGCCCTCATCATGAAGCTCTAGATGCTCCCTGATGATTGTTCAGAAATGACCCACTCCTGGCCACAGATGCTCGATCGAATGACACGAACCCCATTTAGGGTTTCAATCTGACCATTTGCCCAGAATTCAGACATATGGTTTCAGTAAATTGTGGGTTTTACAGTCAGAGCGGTGTAATAAGAAGATTGGGTTAGAAAGGAGATGATATCTGAGAAGTCAGCATCTCTTGAAGAATCAAGAAGTGCGACTTGGTTGTGCTGAGGTTTGAAGGCCATTTGGAAAGGTGAATGGGAATGATTTGAGCTGGGTAAAGTGGAGTAGGAGAAATTTAGGGCTAAAATTTGCAAGTAAGAGAGTGAAAGTGAATAATCGAGATTATTTAAAAGATTGTGGAATGGCGGTAATGGGGTTAGGATAAGGTGATGTGATGGTTTAGTGGATTAAATGACAGTGGCGGTAAGGTTAAAAATTAGTTAAATAATCGACATCATTAACAAAATCTTTGCTTTTTACAGTGTGGGCCCAAGAAATTTACGTTACACAGTGAAATCTCTCTTCCG
Source organism: Flaveria trinervia (assembly GCA_025506515.1). NCBI lineage: Eukaryota > Viridiplantae > Streptophyta > Magnoliopsida > Asterales > Asteraceae > Flaveria > Flaveria trinervia. The sequence goes on from CM046448.1 coordinate 15,597,613, forward strand.
AGTGTAAAACATTTCCGAAGGTAACTTGTCTTTCGAAGGAAATTCTTACTTCCGAAGCCAAATCTTTGCTTCCGAAGGTTAGAGTTGCTTCCGATAGAGAATTTGTAAGTTTCGGAAGTAGATCTAATGTACAATCAATCGCTTCTTCCGAGACCAAAAATTAGAAGAAAGTTATCCTTTGAGAAATTTGCTTCGGAAGATATGAGAATCTCTTCCGAAGGTTAATTTCTCTTCGGAAGGAATTTACACTTAGAAAATTTAAGAGAGAATTCTTGTAACAAGGCTTAAATAGTATTGACACAAGACTTACATATTAAAAAGGTTTTCAAAAGAGATCAGATTAAGCAAGTTTTATTATCCCAATAGCTGTTATGAGATACTTAAACCTTTGTTCATCAAAAGCTTTGGTAAACAATCAGCATATTGTTCATTTGAATCAACTTTGATTAACTTGATTAGATTTTTCTCATGAATGTCTCTAATGAAATGATACCTCATGTCAATGTGCTTAGTCTTGGAGTGCTTCACCGGATTTTCAGTAATGGAGATAGCACTGTTGTTGTCAATATGGATAGAGTACTCATAAGGTGAATCCATAGTCCAACATCTGATTTTGAATCCATAGCAGTTGAGCACAACAGCTAGCAGCAACAATGTATTCAGCTTCAGTAGTTGATGTAGAGACACAGGATTGCTTCTTGCATTGCCATGAGATGATCCTTCCACCAAGAAATTGACATCCTCCTGATGTTGATTTCTTGTCAATATTGCAGCCTCCATAGTCACTGTCAGAGTATCCATAAAGATTGAAATCCTTGTTTCTGGGATACCAGAGACCTAGTTTAGGTGCTTCTTTGAGGTATCTGAGGATTCTCTTAACAGCAGCTAGGTGAGACACCTTAGGAGCAGCCTGATATCTTCACAAATGCAAGTAGCAAACATGATATCAGGTCTACTGGCTGTCAGATACATCAGAGAACCAATAATTTCCCTATACTGATGTTGATCAGTATCCTCCCCCTCGAGGTCAGGACAAAGATTATGGTTTCTAGGTATGGGTATCTTGGCAGGCTTACAATCCTTCATCTTAAATCTTTCTAAGATCTCAGAGACATATTTAGATTAATTAATAAAGAACCCTTCCTTCAGTTGCTTTACCTGAATTCCAAGGAAAAAGTCCATTTTTCCATGGAGCTCATCTCAAACTTCTTCTTCATAATGCTCTCAAAGTCCTTGCACATTTGGTCATTTCAGGAACCAAATATGATGTCATCAACATAGACTTGTACGAGCAAAATGTCCTCTCCAGACTTTCTGATGAAGAGAGTCTTGTCAGTGGTACCTCTAGTATAGCCATTCTTTAGAAGAAACTGAGACATAGTCTCATACCATAGCCTAGGTGCTTGGTTCAGCCCATATAGAGCTTTATCCAATTTGCACACATAGTTAGGGTGTTGTGGATCTTCAAATCCTGGAGGTTGGCATACATATACTTCCCTATCTATATCCCTATATAGAAAATCACACTTGACATCAAGTTGGTATGCTATGAAGTCCTTGGATGCAGCATAAGCAAGGAAGATTCTAACTGCCTCAAGTCTTGCAACTGGTGCAAAGACATCAGTATAATCGATTCCTTCCTCTTGAGTGTATCCTTGAACCACAAGTCTTGCCTTATTCTTGATGATCAAGCCTCTATCATCTCTCTTGTTTCTGAAGACCTATTTGGTGCCCATAGGTACTTGATTAGATGGTAGCGGACATAGGTTCCATACCTTCCGTCTCTTGAATTGAAGCAGATCCTCTTGCATCGATTTAATCCAGCTACTATCTTTCAAGGCATCTTCTACCTTCTTGGGGTTCCATCTGAGATAGAAAGCATGAGTACGAACAGACATTCCCTTGATGAGTCTGTCCTCTTGTTCTCACGCCCTCAGAGACATTCCCTATGATGTTCTCAGTTGGATGAGTGTTGTGAATCCTAAGACGAGAATCACTTCCAGTTGCAGAGATAGATCCAGGTTAGACAAATTCTGCTCAGGAACTAGAATACTCTGTCCAGCTGCTATTTCAAAGTCATTCAATGAGGACTGATTGAATGAATGAGAAACATCATCAATAGTTGGTTGTGAAGTAGTATTAACAGTTGCATGTTCCTTCAAAATACTACCTCCTTCTGCCTGGTGTTATAATGGATCACCCGATGAGTTTTGAGGCTCAGTACGTGACTCACTTGTTGAAGCTTCATTATTCCTTGATATAGTTAAACTATCGGATCTATAAATAGTGGAAGCTTGATGTATTGCAGCACTTGGAGAATTTAGTCTAGGCCTGGGAAGCTCAAACAGTTGATCATCAGCAGCAGCATCAACATCATTTTGAGCACCTATTCCAGCTAAAACATTCTCACAAGAGGGTTTAGAATAGTTTGGAAACAATTCTAGATCAAAGATGTGATCAGGTCCATTCCCCCTAACACAAGAGTGTGCTCATTAACAACTATATTGGATGACTCCTCAAATGTTGATTCTTAATGTTGTATACTCTGTAAGCTTTGGAGCTAGAAGAGTATCCAACAAAGATAGCATCATCCGACTTTTCAGCAAATTTTGCTAAATTGTCCTTTGTGTTAAGTATGGTACACCTACTGCCAAAGGACCTTAGAAAGCCAATGAACGGTGGCCTCTTGTTCCATAGCTCATAAGGGGTTTTTCCATGGGGCTTAACTAGAATAACTCTGTTCTGCACATAGCATGGAGTGTTGACTGCCTCTGCCCAGAATGTTAGAGGTAACTTTGAATCAGCTAACATAGTTCAAGTAGCCTCAATAAGTGTCATGTTCCTCCTCTCAGCAACACCGTTTTGTTGAGGAGTTCTGGGAGCACTATATTGTCTGGAAATCCCTTTTCAGTTACAGAATTAGTCAAGAACGAGGTTCTTAAACTAAGTCCCTTGATCACACCTAATTATTTTAACCTTGTGATCAATTGATTTTCTATTTTAAGAATAAAGGATTTTAATATTTCAGCAGTTTCATCTTTAGTTCTTAAAAAGAATACCCATGGGAATCTTGTAAAATCATCAACTATCACAAGGCAATATGATTTCCTTCCAATGCTCATTATACTTGTGGGACCAAAAAGATCCATGTTCAATAAGTGCAATGGAGTAGTTATAAAGTTAACACATTTGGATTTATGAGACGTCTTGTGTTGTTTCCCTTTCAGGCATGCAACACAGTTGTCTTTGTTGAAAAACTCCTTTTTAGGCAAACCATGTACCAAGTTATTTTTAGCCAATTTATTCATTGTCTTAAAATTTACATGACACATACGTTTAAGCCACAGTGTTGACTCATCACTATCAGCTTTGGAAAGAAAGCATGATACTTCACCCATTAGGGAAGCATTGTTCATATCAAGCTTGTACATATCCCCTTTCCTGAGAGATCTAAGAAGCACCAATTCCAGAGGAATTGTCATCCCTGGTTTGAGGATAATGCACTCATGTTTTGTGAAAAGCATTTGGTGCTTTTGATCATAGATTTGAGAAACACTTATCAGGTTGTGTTCAAGCTGTTTGACAAAGTTAACTTTGTCAACTGTTAACTTACCATTGGATATACTCCCTCTGCCAGAAATATATCCTCCGGCCTCATCTCCAAACTAGACAGGACCTCCATCATAATGTTGAAATTTTTGAAGGATGAGATCTGTTCCCTGTCATGTGCCTGGAGCATTCACTATCTACAATCCATACATTGTTGTTCTTGTCAAATGGATGTTCCTGCACATAGGATGAGATTTCAGTTTTGTTTGGAAAACCAAGTGTAGGATCGTTTAAGGGTTTGAACACAATTACAACACAACAACACAAAGAGGAGAATATCTAAACTCTAATCAAACAGTAAACTGGGTTAACCAAAAGTGATACAAAGAACACAAGTAAAGCAAGAGACAAAATAGGAGAATATGGTTTTCAAGGATGCAGTATATTGCTTTCTCAAGTTCTTTTACAAGTGTTACAAAGTATATCAAAGATACAAGAAACTTGAAATACTTATACTACAACCTACAACTAGCTATACTATGAAAGCCAGCTGGATACAATTGACTAGACACTAACAAAATCAATTGTAGAATCAAAAGGCATATCTGCCTTTTGACCTTGTGACTATGACATGCCATAGCTCACATCCTTATACATTACAAAAAGGATAAAATACATAAAGTGGAAAGTTTCAGACTCAAGACCTCAATGTACAGTTACCAAAAGCATGGACCTTTTCACCAACTCTTGTAAGTTGGTGACTTATCAGAGATGCAGCGGAAAAGGTGTTTTATGGAACAGTACATCAGATAAAGCATGTGTACTAAAAGTCTTCGGAAGAAATCTGTCTTCATAGGGTGAAGCTTTGGAAGACTTTGTCTCTTGAAGCTTCGGAGGACTTCATGTTTGGCTTCGGAAGATATTAGTCTTGGCTTCGGAAGATTTTACACTTAGAATGTTTTCTAATGTATTGTGTAAAACTTTCAAAGCATTCTTCACTTCAGTACTTAGTGCATGTTGCTGAGACACTTTGGATGTTTTGGGTTGCATCAGACTTAAGGAATCCTTACAAACTCCCCCTAGGCTGATGCTACCAAAACACTTAGAAGATCTTCAGATGTTGGTAGTCTTCAGTACAATCAAGACCATTCCTTTCTTCATTTGGTGGTCAGGATCATCAAGACTCTCATAGTATCTTCTCATTTCAAAGAGATCATGCAGAGGTAAGTTGATTATGTCTTATCAGGAGTAGACATTCTCAACACCTTGATCTCTGACAACATGCCATCTTTCTAGATTGGTAGAATAAGTCCAGGACAAGATAGGTGTCTCAGTTGCTAGAGGAGCCACTTGCATAGGAGTTGATTGGGTTGCCTCATCATGCACTTCCTCAGGTTGATCTGATTCAGCCTGGGGTGCAGAGGTAGATGACTTTGGCTTCTTCTTTTTAGTCTTTGGTTTAGAAGCCATTTTCTTCTTCCTCTTTAAAGTCTTTAACTGAGAAGACTGGTCTGCAGCACCATGTTGATCATCAGTGTCTTTCTCAGTTGGGTGTTCCTCCCTCACAGGTTCAGAAGGAGAGGGAGTTTGACCCTGTCTTGGATCAGAAGATGAAGTTTGCTGAGGCTCAGCTGGAGGTTCTGGTTCAGGTGTCTCTGGTTGTTCAAACTTGACCTCCACTTCAGGTGGGACTTGACTTGGAAGAGAGTGCAAGTCAATCAATTCACCACTTTTAATCTTCTGCTTGATCACCCTATATGCTCATGCATTGTAGATAGAGACATGGGACCAAGTCTCCTTCCGGAGAATCCATATGACTTCAAGAAGCTCATCATTCTTTGTCTGTCAGCAGACTTCTTTGCATTCTTTTGAATGATGGCTCTTGACTTTGCAGCTTCTTCCCTTAGCTTCCTTTTGGTTGTTTTTCTTTCTTTGACTAGCTCAAGCTCAAGTTGCTTTAAGTACTCGAACTCAATGAAGTCATAGGACAGGGAAGAAGTGCATTTGCCTGATAGAAGCTTGTGGCACTCAGGTAGTTTATCATTTTGATTCTATCCTCTTCTTTATCTACCTGAGGTTCTTGTGGAGCCACATCTTCCTGTGCAGGACTTTCTTGAACTGGAGAGAGAGTGGGAGTATGCTTGTAAAGTCTTTTTTGTCTCTTCTCCTCTTTGAATTGGAGAAGTAACCTTGCATCTTCTTTCTCCTTTATCTCTCTTGACACTTCCATGTCAGCCAGCTCATTCAACTCTTCTAGGGGAGGGAGATAATTTCATCAACATCATAGTTCCTGGTCTGTAAATAGGTAATCCTGACTGCCCTTAACTCATCATCTTTAGTATTTGGTCTGGGGGCAGCCCTGATTGCAGCTTGCATGAATTTAGATGACCCAAAAGAACTTTCTCCCCTTAGCTCCTTGTCCTCTCTCTCTCTTCCTCCTCAATTTCCTCAGGAGTCATTATCCTTTTCCCTTTGTCACCAACAGACCTTTGTGACTCAGGGTGGATTGAGGCTTGGCCTTCATTGCTTAGTGTAGTTTCCATGCTCTGGCCAGAGAGAGGCTGAGAAACACCTTCACTAGCAGTGTCTCAGATGGAGTTTGGACCTCTGCAGCAGTTGTTGATAGTGAGACAAGGGTCTCAGGTTCTGCCACTGGGTCTTCAGCCAACGTTTCCCCTATGAAACTAATCTTAGGGTCCACCTCAACATCCAGTTGACCGATGACATTGCCTGATTGCCTAAGTCTCCTTCTTAGAGAGAACTCTGCAAGGATCCTGTCTTGGATTCTTTGAGTCAGCCTGTCAGCTTGTCTAGATTTGCTTGGATTGACAAGTGGCATGTTGACTAAATCCAGTCTTTCATAGAAGCTCAGGCTTTGGAACTGAAAGACTTCTTGTTGGCCTTGAACTCTATGAAGTATAAGGGCTCTTCTGTCCTCATCATACCTCCACCTTATGATGTAGTTGCCAGTTCCTGTGGTTGAGATGAGACAGCCCTTGGTATACCTTCCTCAAAGAGACTCCTGATGATAGTCTATAGAGTCCACATTAATGTGAACTTGAGGAAGTTGCTGAGAATGCACAACAGCAAGTGAGGATGGTGAGTCCTCTATGTCCATTCTCTTTGAAGAACTCCCAGGTTCTGTGATTGTATAACTTTCTCCCCCTTTTTGGTAGCATCACCTACTTGCATAGGTGAGCTGGAGGATAAGTCAATCACTTCCACAGTTCTTGTGTTCCTGGTTGAGCTCTCCTTAAGGTTCTCCCAGCTAGTTTTTTCCTTTAGATATGAAATCTGAAGTTGCTGATCATTGACCCTGTTTTGTAAGGTAGTCACCTAGATTCCAAGTGGCTAACCTTAGAGACTAAATAGGTGCATGTTTTTGACAATTTCTGCACCTTTAGTCTCAGTTCCCCTCATCTTCATCAGAAGAATCACTGGGGGATGAGAGATTGGACCAAAGTCCTCTCGCTCACCACCAGCTTGAGTTTCTTGGCTGGCTGTTTCCTCTGCTCACTGGCAGCCTCAGTTGAGATGCCAGAGGGCTGAGTTGCCATGGTTGAGGTCTTAAGGATGTAATCACTTTCAAAAGTGAGAGCCTCTTCCATATGGACATCCTGAACAGGTTCAGAAGTGTCCACCTCAGTAATAGGTGACTGATGTGGGATAGACTGAGGAGAGTCAGAGGTACTCATCTCTCTTTGAGTAGGGGATGGAAGAGAGACTCATGGTACTCACTGAATCCTAAGTCTTCATCAGTATAGAAGGATAGGTTGGGAATTGGTTGGTTGAGATCCAAAGGCTGGGGATGGTAGCTGTCCCCTGAAGGTTGTTCACTTGAGTGTTTGAGACTCAGAGTGAGAGCTTAAGGCTGTTGGGCTAGTGAGCTCATCAGTGTGAGCATGAGGAACCTCATCATGATTCTTGAAACAATGGGAGTGGTCTGCTCCTCAGAAGAAGTGGGAGCTCCAGTATCCACTTCTTCCTGTATTGTTGAGTATATGGGGGCCTCCACAGACTGAATAGTCTGATCAGGGGTTCGTTTGGATTTTCTTTGGTAGGTGATGGATATTTGAGGTTGTTTAGAGGGTTGGAGAGCAGTAGGTGTGGGTTCAACACTAGCTTGGACTGCTAGGTTGTCACCTTGAGCAATGAGCTCTAACATTTTTGGGACTAGGGCTGTTTCTACCCCTGAGAAGCCTATAGTTGGCTTCTTCATTATTTTAAAGATGACGGGCTTCATCTGTCCCAATTTAAGAATATTACATGTTTCCCTCAACTGTGAGCCCAGTTCACAGTTGAGGATGTGTTGAACATATCTAGGAAACATGTAGTATTCTAAGGAGTCTAAGTTTGCAAGTAAATTAGTATAAACAAATGTGAATACCTGAACTTGACCCCCTGAATCATTCCATGAACTATAAAGGAGAGATCCTCAGGAATCTGGTCCCATCCACCATGCTTGTTTGATAAGCTGTGGATAACCACATGGAGCAGGTATTTCCACTGGGATGAGACCTTCCTTTCCTGAAGGTCTTTACAGAGAAATCTCCTTCATAGCCTATCTGCTCGAAGGAATGATTAACCGCTTCCTTTGGAAGAACACTTCACCTTCTTCATCATCCAGCTGAAGATGTCGGTTGATTGGCCGGAGTGATGAAGATTGTTCTCCCCTGCACTGTGGCAGACAGTGCCTTCTCCCCATCCATAATGACCTCTTGGCAGGTCTTCCAGAATTCAAGCAAGTGATCCTCATATAGAGTAGGATCAATGGTTAGGGAGGTGAAGTAGTGAGACAAAGACAAGAAACGGCAAACCTCTGAGAAATGTGGATCTTTGTCAGAGCATAACAGAGCAACCTGATTGTGTTGTCTGTGTAGCTGCATGGCAAAGTTAGGATCATTTCTGTGAGCAAGGTCAGCCATTGTGAGGTAGCTCAGAGATGAAGAGAAAAAATGGAAGAAATTTCAGAGAGAAAGCTTTGGGTTTGTTTTGGAAGAAAAGCAGATGATAGAAGAGGGGAAACCGTTGGGTTTATATGAGAGAGAAGGATTTCAGATAAAGTTAATGAAAGAGGATAAACTTTGAAATCCGTATGTCGGTCCAACCTCTGAAAAAGTAGTTTACCTTTTTTTTTGCTCAAAAGTAGTTTTCTTGGAATTCGAAAAGCTTCCGAAGGTAATTTGTCTTCGGAAGTTTTGATTGAAAAAGCTTCCGAAGCTAAAATGGCTTCGGAAGAATTTTCCTGAGAGTCTTGAAGATTTATGCTTCGGAAGAGAAATAAACTCTTAGATGCTTTGTATAAGAAAGAAGAAGGTTCCGAAGTAATTTTGCTTCAGAAGGAAAAAGTCCTTAAAAATGAATAAGTGTCTAAGTTAAGAATTTTAAGCTTCGGAAGATAAATTTTAACTTCTTCCGAAGGTAAATCTCTTAGACAGTCATTTATTTTGAAGACATATTTTCCTCCGAAGGTAAAACGTTATCTTCCGAAGTATCAGAAAATTTTCAAGAATCTAAGGAAAGTCTTCAAGAAGATTTTACATTCAAAGAAAACATAAGCTTATGAAAGTGATGAACTAGACAACTTAGGACACACATATTTTAAGAAGAAATAATTAGAATTAGTTTTAAGAAAAAGTCTAGTCAAAGTTAATCATCCCAATAGCTGATATCAGATACTTAAATCTCTTTTCATCAAAAGCTTTTGTGAACAGATCAGCATATTGTTCATCTGTGTGAACTTTGACTAGTTTAATTAATCCTTTTCATAGTTATCTCTTATTAAATGATACCTGATGTTGATGTGTTTGGTCCTTGAGTGCTGCACAGGGTTCTCAGTGATAGAGATAGCACTATTGTTGTCTATGTGGATAGGAGTCTCTTTGAAGTTAAATCCATAGTCTAGCATCTGATTTTGAATCCAAAGCACTTGAGCACAGCAGCTTGCAGCAGCAATGTATTCAGCCTCAGCAGTTGATGCAAACACACAGGATTGTTTCTTGCATTGCCATGAGACAACCCTTCAACCAAGGAATTGACATCCCCCAGATGTAGACTTTGCAGTCATGTGGCAACCACCATAATCACTGTCTGTATAGGCATACAGATTGAAATTAGGATTCTTTGGATACCATAGTCCAAGTGTTGAAGCACCTTTGAGGTATCTTAAAATCCTTTTCACAGTAATTAAGTGAGACATCTTAGGGTTTGCTTGATATCTTGCACAAATACATGTAGCAAACATGATATCAGGCCTGCTAGCTGTAGATACATAAGAGACCCAATCATAGCCCTGTATAAGTGCTCATCTACACACTCCCCCTCAAAATCTGGACCCAGGGAGTGGTTTCTGGCTATGGGTGTCTTAGCAATCTTACAATCAGTCATGTTGAATCTCTTGAGTATATCTTTAACATACTTTGACTGACTTATGAAGATGCCATCTTCAACCTGCTTCACTTGAATTCCCAGAAAGAAGTTGAGTTCTCCCATTGAACTCATTTCAAATCTGTCTTTCATCAGCTTTTCAAAGTCTTTGCAGAGCTTTGAATTGGTTGAACCAAAGATGATGTCATCCACATATACTTGAACTAGCAGAATGTCTTTTCCTTGTCCTTTGATGAAGAGAGTTCCATCTATAGTACCTCTCCTGTATCCATGTTTACAGAGATACTCAGACAGTGTCTCATACCACTTCCTGGGTGCCTGATGCAGCCCATAAAGAGCTTTGTCAAGCTTGCAGACATAATCAGGATGATCAGGATCTACAAAACCAGGTGGTTGTTTGACATAAACCTCCTCATCAATCACTCCATATAAGAAAGCACACTTTACATCAAGTTGATAGACTTTGAAATTCTTGGATGCAGCAAATGCCAGGAAATCCTAACAGCTTCTAGTCTTGCTACAGGAGCAAAGACATCAGTGTAATCAATCCCTTCTTCTTGTGTGTATCCTTGAACAACTAGTCTTGCCTTGTTCTTGATGATGATTCCTCTATCATCCTTCTTATTCCTAAAAACCCATTTGGTTCCAATGTAGTCTTCCCATGAGGAAAGGACAAAGGTTCCAAACTTTCTGCCTTTTGAATTGAAGCAGCTCTTGTTGCATAGCTTCAGCCCAACTTCCATCCTTTAGAGCCTCCTCAACTTTCTTTGGCTCTAACTGGGATAAAAACAAGAGTGAAGACAAACATTTTCTTCATGGTTTGCCCTCTTGTCTTTACCCCGAGATAACATCTCCAATGATGTTTGTGGTAGGATGAGACTTGTGGATCCTTAGCTAAGGGATCACAGCAAGTTGCTGAGATAGATCCAAATTTGAGAAATTTAGATCTGGTCTTGAAGATTGATCTCCACATTATCACACTTATCAAGATTAACTTGATCCAATGAGTGTGTGACATCATTGATGTTGTCATCTATGGTATGGTTATTAGCATCAAGAAATTCTTGATCACTATCACCATCACCATTGTTGTCTTCTGCAATTGAGGTGTCTTTATCTGGTTGAGAAGCCTCTGAGCTGGAATTTGAAGGCATGCCAGATGTATCAGCTGGATTTGTCATTGTTGTGCTGATAGAAACCTCATTTGCTGAAGTAGTTTCAACTGGAGCTGAAGTGTGTGAGTTGAAGGTCTTCCTAGCTCAAATCTTGGATCAGGATCACCTGTATTAAAATTTTCTACAGATCCTGAAACATGCTCACAAGATTTATTAAAACAGTTGGTAACTAAATCAAGATCAAATAGCCAATCCGGACCAGAACCAGCCACACTGGTGTGTGCTCATTGAAAGTCACATTGGCTGACTCCTCAATAATTCTAGTTCTGAGATTGTATACTCTATAAGCTTTAGCTTGGGAAGAGTATCCAATGAAGTGTCCATCGTCTGATTTCTCAGCAAACTTGGCAACTTGATCTTTGGTATTCAAGATGGTGCAGGGACATCCAAATGACCTGAGAAAACCAATGAAAGGTTTCTTCTTGTGCCAAAGTTCATAAGGAGTCTTACCATGTGTCTTAACTACTAAAACTATGTTTTGCACATAGCAAGCAGTATTAACTGCCTCTGCCCAGAAGGTTATAGGCAGTTTAGAGTCAGACAACATAGTTCTTGCAGCTTCAATATTGTCCTGTTTCTCCTCTCAGCAACTTCGTTTTGCTGAGGAGTCCTGGGAGCACTGTATTGTCTTGTAATACCCTTTTCATCACAAAATGTATCAAGGATTTGGTTCTTGAATTCAGTTCCTTGATCACATCTTATGGTTTTGACCTTGTGATCACATTGATTCTCAATCTTTAAGATGAAATTCTTAGAATCTCAGGATTCTCATCATTAGTTCTAAGGAAAGAAGACCCAAGTGAATCTTGTAAAATCATCTGTGATCACTAGACAGTATAAGGTCCTTCCTAAACTCATTACACTGGTGGGGCCAAAGAGATCCATATGTAACAAGTGTAGGGGTGTAGTGTGTAGTTCATTTCCTTAGGCTTATGGGATGCCTTATGTTGCTTCCCTTTCAGGCATGCAACACAATGATCATCACTTGTAAACTCTTTCTTGGCATTCCAGTTACCAGATCATGCTTAATCAATTTATTCATGTTTTAAAAGTTTACATGGCACATTCTTTTATGCCATAGGAAAGACTCATCACTATTGGCTTTAGATAGAAAGCATGAAACTTCTCCAGAGGGAGATGTTTCTTGCAAATCCATCTTGTACATGTTCCCTTTCCTAGGGGCTCTGAGCAGGATGTGCTCATGAGGAATGACCACACCAGGCTTGAGAACAATGCACTCATGCTCAGTAAAGAGCATGTTATGTCTTTGATCACAAAATTGGGATACACTCAGAAGATTGTACCCAAGCCTTAACAAAGTTTACCTTTTCAATGCTGAGCTTACCATTTGTGACCTTGCCCCTTCCAGAAATGTAACCACCTTCATCTCCTCCAAAAGCAACTGGTCCTCCATCAATTCTCTCAAAATTATGGAGTAGAGACCTATTGCCTGTCATGTGCCTGGAACAGCCACTGTCAATTATCTAGATGTTTCCGTTTGTCTTGAGCTGTTCCTGCACAAAGAAAATGATTAGCTACATTTGGAAACCCAAGCCGTACTTGTCTTGGGCTCAGTAAGTGTAATAGAAGGTAATGCAATAGTAATAGATCCTATGGTTGTACTGTGAGGATCTTCAGCTATTGTTATGGAGAAATTTCAGTCATTTGATCTTTCTTAGACTTCCACACCACCTTTGGACTCTTGGACTTGACCTTCAAAACCTTTGAAGCTTTTGGAACTTCACAAGTTTTGATGACTGAACCTTCAGAAGATTCTGCAGTCATTGCAGCAGACTTCAATGCTTCGGAAGAACTCCTTTCTTCGACCAATTTTACTTCCGAAGGTAATTTTCCATTTACCTTCTTCTTTGATTTGGAGCTTCCGAAGGAAACAGACTTTCCTTCCGAAGCTTGAGACTTCTTGAGATTCTTTGAAGTCTTTGTATTGGTCATGTGGATGGTACTCCTAGGATTGTATGGGCAATCCTTAGCAATGTGAGAAGTATTTTCACACATGACACATAACATTTTCTTCTTCAAAAGAGTCTCCTTTTGAGAGCAAGACTGGCTTTGGTCACATCCCTTCTCCACCTTCATCTTGGTAGATGCTGAGACAGTCTTTTGGGTTGTGAACTGTTCTTGGAGTTTGATGGTCCAGGCTGTGCAGTAGTGGTACACAGAGCAGTCTTCTTCTTTGCTCTGAGATGATTTGAACATGACCAGGACTCTTAGATGAGGAGTCTTGGTTGATGTCTTCAGTCCTTACTACTTTGAAACCTACAGATAAAAACTTGTTTCTGCTTAGCATCAAAAGTAGCCTTGATTTCTTGAGCCTTCTTTGCTTTCCTTTTGCTCTTCCTGATCAAGTTCTTCTTTTGGACTTGGTCATCACAGATGATTTCTTCTCTCAGAAGGATAGTGGGCCTTGAAGAATCCTCTTCTTCTTCACTCTTCTCAGAGGAATTCTTCACTATCACTTCTTCATCATCCTCACTTATACGATCTATGAGAGGAAGCTCATCTTCACAAGTTCCACACCTAGGATATCATACAGACAAGATTGTGTGTGGAGGAGCTATCTCATTTGATCCTAGTCCCTGTTTATTTTGATAGCACACTTTGTTGTGCAGGGATGAGGATATCATTTTTTGAAGGTCTCTTCTTCAAGAACACTTTTCTCTGCCTTGGCTTTGCTGATCACAAGCTCAGCCTGGTACTCAGTCAATTTAGTTATGAGATCTTGGATCTGAGTTCTAAAATCGGTATGTTCATGTTTTAGTACTGAAATTGTTTTCTCCAAATCTTCTATTTTTAACTTTTAATCATTTTCAGACTTTCTAAAATCAGATTTTAATATGTTTAATGACTCAAGATCGGATCTCATCTCTAAGTTGTAGGACCTGTATCTATTCACTTTAGCAATGCATTCAGGAGAATAGAGATGTTCCAATACCTTGGCTTCATCATGGTCAGCCATCAGTGCTTGGTTTGGAGAAGCATCTTCCGCCTGAAAACTCCAGTCAAAGCCTCCTTCTTCAACAGCAACAGCAGCATGTTGCTTAGGCTTCTCAGACTGAGGAGCTTTGTCAGTGTAGTTTGGTCTGGGTGGTATTTGGCCCCCATTTGCTTTAGGTGCCTTACACTCCCTAGCAAAGTGACCCATAAGATTACAGTTGTAACACTTAACTTTGCTTTTATCCAGCCCAAACTTTCCACTGGTAGCATCGCTTGGAAATCTTCTTCCTGTTCTCTTGTAGAACTTCTTGCCTCTGTTAGTGAGGAGAGCCATCTGCTGAACTATCTCCATGTATTCCAGGTCATCTGGATGAATGCAGTCCAGCTCTTCAAGAGTGAAGAGATAATTCCCACAGCTTTCATCAGTAGACACAAAGGCTTGAGAAGAACTTGTCTCTTGGAATGGACTTCCTTGAGTAAAGTTTTCCCTTGGTGTCTCCGGGAAGGTGATGAAAGGACCCTTTTGTGAGTTTCAGGGTAGCATAAGAGATGATGTTGGGGTTCTATGATGTCCCTTTCAACCACATGAAGGGCTGAACCCATTTGATTGTTGGAGTTTCCAGATGAACCTTGTATGTTCATCTCCATCTGGTATCCACTGAGAATCCCATATAACTCTGTCAGAGTAAGAGTTTTAAGGTTCTCAGTCCTCTTGATCACCACACAATAGTGTGTCCATTGCCTAGGAAGTGAGGACATGAACTTCCTTACAATGTCTCTGTTCTCAAGAGGAATTCCTCCATCCACTAGGGTATCCACAATCTCAACATACGTGAAGTATTGTTGGGTCATGGTTTCACCTGCTTTAAAGGTGAAATTTTCAAACTGCTGCTTCAGAAGATCTTTCTTGTTCTCCTTGGCTTCAGAGGAGCCTTCATACATCAGCTTCAGTGCATCCCACAACTGTTTAGCTGTTTTGCACTTCTTAAAACCTCTGTATACAGAGTTTGGGAGAGCAGGCTGAAGAGCAGTCATGGCCTTCCTGTCAATCTCTACTTTTTTTCTATCTTCATCTGAGTAGTTGGCCATATCTTTAGGAATCATACCAACACCAGTAGCAGAGGGGGTGCTGGGTATGAAAGGTCCATTTTCAACAGATTCCCACATTCTTGAGTCAAGAGACCTGATGAAGCCTTCCATCCTCATGCACCAGGTGTCAAAATCATCAAGAGTGATCAGTGGGGATTTGTTCATGGCTCCAGTCTCCATATCAGTCTTTGAGATGGAAGCCATTTGAAGAGTTTAGTTTTTGTGTGTGTGAGGGATCTTAAGATGGTTAGATCTTATATCAAGAGCCTGAATGCTCTGATACCAATTGCAGGATCGTTTAAGGGTTTGAACACAATTACAACACAACAACACAAAGAGGAGAATATATAAACTCTAATCAAACAGTAAACTGGGTTAACCAAAAGTGATAGAAAGAACACAAGTAAAGCAAGAGACAGAACAGGAGAATATGGTTTTCAAGGATGCAGTATATTGCTTTCTCAAGTTCTTTTACAAGTGTTACAAAGTATATCAAAGATACAAGAAACTTGAAATACTTATACTACAACCTACAGCTGGCTATACTATGAAAGCCAGCTGGATACAATTGACTAGACACTAACAAAATCAATTGTAGAATCAAAAGGCATATCTGCCTTTTGACCTTGTGACTATGACATGCCATAGCTCACATCCTTATACATTACAAAAAGGATAAAGTACATAAAGTGGAAAGTTTCAGACTCAAGACCTCAATGTACAGTTACCAAAAGCATGGACCTTTTCACCAACTCTTGTAAGTTGGTGACTTATCAGAGATGCAGCGGAAAAGGTGCTTTATGGAACAGTACATCAGATAAAGCATGTGTACTAAAAGTCTTCAGAAGAAATCTGTCTTCATAGGGTGAAGCTTCGGAAGACTTTGTCTCTTGAAGCTTCGGAAGACTTCATGTTTGGCTTCGGAAGATATTGGTCTTGGCTTCGGAAGATTTTACACTTAGAATGTTTTCTAATGTATTGTGTAAAACTTCCGAAGCATTCTTCACTTCAGTACTTAGTGCATGTTGCTGAGACACTTTGGATGTTTTGGGTTGCATCAGACTTAAGGAATCCTTACACCAAGCTTTATTGGTCTTGGGTTCTTCCCAAGATAATGACATAGTGAACCAAATGATATGCATGGGGGTTCAACAGAGGTCTTTGAAGAAGAGGTTTGGGTTGCAGCATCTTCCTTGATCTTCTAGTCCACCCTTTGGCTGATCTTGGAGGATGAGCTTGTTGAAGCTTTTGCAGCATGGTCTTCTTCCGAAGCTTCTTTCTTTTCAGAAGAAGTCCTCACCACCTTTTCTTCCAAAGCAGTCTTCTTCTGGGATGGTTTCAAGGGAGCTTTCTTGTTCTTCCGAACCTTAGTAGCTTTTGCTTCCGAAGCCATTTTCCCTTCGAAAGAAGGAGTTTCTTCCGAAAGCAACTTGGCTTTGGAAACCAGCTTTCCCTTCTTCAACTCTTAAACCGTATGGAAGGGTCCAAATGTGAAACCTTCCCTGAATCCTTATTTTCTAACATTATTTGCATAATGTGTGCTTGCAGGATTGTATAACAATCTTTTGCCATGTGATTTTGTAGGCCACACATGATGCATGCAATGTTACTCTTTTGGAAAAGTGAGGGTTGTTGTTTCTTGGTTTTCTTTTCTTCATCAACAACTTTTCCCTTTAACTTCTGATCCTTTGGTAGGACAGGAATGTTGGTATTACATTCCTTTCTTGAATCAGAAGTACCTAACACTTGGAATCCAGCTGAGACAAAGACACCCTTCTGTTTGGGGTCAATTTTCAGTTTGGATTCAGCCACTTTCTTAGCAGTTCTCCTAGCAGCTTTAGCTCTGCTTCTTCTGGCTTTAGTGGTTAGGATTTGATCATCACAGGAGGCGGTGGGTATATACACCTTTTCCTTCCCTGTGGTGGCCACTATTGGTGCCTCATCCTTTAACTCTAGAAAGAAAGGGACAGCAGTTGGAACCTCTTGTTCTTTAGTACCACATCTAGGATATCTAATAGACTCACAGGAATGTGGTGGAGCAATTTCATTGGTTCCCAACCCTTCTTTGTTCTGATAACAGAGTTTTGAATGGGAGGATGATGCAAGAATAGCTTGGAAGTTTTGCTCAGAGATAGCATGCTTCCTGGCCTGAGCCTCAGCAGTGACAAGCTGGGCTTGAGCCTCAGACAATTTGGATATCAGATCCTTGATTTGAGTCTTTTAGTTGGTGTGTTCGTGTTTCAAAAGAGATACAATTTTCTCTAACTCATCAATTTTCTTTTGATAGTAGATTCAGCTCTTTTAAAATCATATTTTAGAATATTTAAAGACTATGTCAGATCTGATTCCATATTGTAATCCTGATAGAGTTTAACTTTAGCTATATAGGCTGGATTGCAGAGATGTTCATATACCTGGGCATCATCTGTTCCGGCCATGAGAGCTTGAGCAGGAGTCACATCCTATACCATGAAGCTCCAGTCAACTTCTTGAGCCACTGCAGCTGTTTCAGTTGACTTCTTAGTGGGCTTTGAGGTTGAGGGATGTGTGAAGGCCTGTGGGGTTCCCGGATTGGTCTTGGGATCCTTGCATTCCCTTGCAAAATGACCCAGTTGGTTACAATTGTAACACTTTGCCCTGGCCTTGTCGAACCCGAATTTGCTGGTAGTTGGGTTTTGAGGGAAATGCCTTCTAGTTCTCTTAAAGAACTTCTTTGCTTTGTAAGTTAAGAGAGCCATTTGCTGGACAATGTCCATGTACTCTACGTCATCTGGGCTAAAACACTCAAGATCATCAAAGCAGTATTGAAAATCTCCTGAGTGTCCACCTCCTGAAACAAAGGCACAACTTTCCTAGAAGGGATTGTGTTGATCCTGTTGAGACCTTGGAGTCTCAGGATAAGTGATATCATTGGAGTCTCAGGATAAGTGATATAGGGACCAGAAGAGCAGGATGGCTGCTCATAAGTCAGGAAATGCTGAGGTTGAGGGGTTAGTGAGCCTTCGGCAACCATTAAAGCGTTGCTAGCAGGAAGACTCATAGATTTGCTTGTTTGGTAGCCCTTCTTACTCTCCATCTCTAGACGGTATCCATCAAGGATGCCATAGAGCTCAGTCATGGAAAGAGTGTTCAAGTTTTTGTTCTCTTGATAGAGACACGGTAGAATGTCCTCTTATTTGGAAGAGCACTCATGAAATTTCTGGTGAGATCTCTAAGTTCAGGAGTGATCTTCATAGACTGAAGGGAAGAGATAAGATCCATGTACCTGAAGTACTACTGGCTGAGGGTCTCTCCAGCAATATGAGTGAAGTTCTCAACTGCTGCTTCAATGAGTCCTTCATTGAGTCGTTGGAGCAAGAATACATCCGAGCAAGTGCATCAAACAATTCTTTGGCAGTCTTGCAATGCTCGAACCCCACCATAATAGAGTTCAATATTGCAGTCATGAGAATAGTCATAGCATTACTATCGATGTCCATCTTCTTTCTATCTTCATTAGAATAGTCCTTGACTTCCTTTTCTATCATGGCACCATTTCCACCAGGTGAAGCCACCTTTGGCTTGTATGGTCCATTGACAATAGAGTTCCACATTTTGCTGTCTTGGTATCTAATGAAGCCTTCCATTCTTCTACTCCAAGACCTGAAGTTTTCAGGGGTGATGGTTGGTGCTTTGGTCATCGTCCACATCTTTACTTCAGATTTGTTGAGGGCCATTTGAGTGAGTGAGTGGTAGGGAGGAGTGAAAATAGGTTGATTTGGATGGTTAGATCACGCAATCAAGAGCCTGAGAAGCTCTGATACCAATTGCAGGATCGGTGTTTGTCACTTAAACACAAAGGTTTTCTCTCAAACTCACCTAGAATCACACTCGAGTAAGAATCAATAAGAGTTGATCACAATATGAAAAGTAACTAAGAACACAGAAAGATAATTTTCAAGATACTTTTATATATTGATTCTCAACTCAAGATACAAAGACTCTTACAAGGAGATGATAATCTTACCTCTATGAGTTACAAGGAGAACCTATATATAATACTATCTATAGTTGGATATACCTTCATACCAGCTGGGATCCTTTAGCTAAAGCCTATACTACAAGACTATAGTTAAGGTATCTCAAATAAAGTCTTATCTGAGATTTGGTAGTCAGGACATGTCCCTAACTTACCTTTTGTCACCAACTAAAGATGGCAACTGTACTATCATGAAAAAGTAAACAGTGGAATAAAGTATGGTCAACAACATGGTTCTTTAGGAAGAAGCCATGCTATATCAGAAGTCTGCAGCGGAGTGTCAGAGACCATACTTGTGTCCACTGGTTATAGCAGTGTCTTCCGAAGGTTAAATGGCTTCGGAAGAGTAAGTACTTCCGAAGCCACTTTATACTTCGGAAGAGGCAGCTTCTTCCAAGGCTTGGAGACTTCTTCTTTTCATCATACTTCGGAAGTGGCCTTTACTTTATTCTTCAAAGTCTTGAACTTCGGAAGTATGCATTTGTCTTCGGAAGTAGAATTCTGTCTTCGGAAGTTGGACTTTCCCTTTGTCTTCGAAGAACTCTACAACCTTCGGAAGTTCCATGATAAGCTTCGGAAGCCTTTGCATGCAGCACCAAAATAACTTAAGTGATCTAGTTTTGGTTGCATTAGCCTTCTTCTTGATCCAACAAGAAATTATTGGGTCTCTGATGTATCTCACATTAAGCAAGCATGATATTATGTTTGCTACATGCATCTGTGCAAGATATCAAGCTGCTCCAAAGATGTCTCACCTAGTTCCTGCTAAGAGAATTCTTAGATACCTCAAAGGAGCATCAAAGCTTGATCTCTGGTATCCTAGAAACTCCAACTTCAATCTCTATGGCTATACTGATGGTGACTATGGTGGCTGCAATATCAACAAGAAATCCACATCAGGAGGATGTCAATTTCTTGGTGGAAGGATAATCTTATGGTGATGCAAGATGCAATCGTGTGTCTCAACATCTACTGCCGAAGCTGAATACATTGATGCTGCAAGTTGTTGTGCTCACTGCTGTGGATTCAAAATCAGATGATAGACTATGGATTCAACTTCATGAGTACTCCTATCCACATTGACAACAAGAGTGCAATCTCCATTACTGGAAATCCGATGAAGCACTCCAAGACAAAGCATATTGATATCAGGTACCATTTCATTAGAGATATTCATGAGAGAAACCTGATTAAACTAGTCAAAGTTTACTCAAATGAATGATATGTTGATTTCTTCACCAAAGCCTTTGATGAAAAAAGATTTAAGTATCTTAATACGGCTATTGGGATGATAAATATTGACTAATATATCTCATTTGAAAACCTTTTTAAAATGTATCTTGTCTTCTGTCAAATACTATATAAACCCTGTTATAAAAATTTATTCTTCAAAATTGACTAAGTGTGAGTATTTCCAAATAGAAAATTACCCTCGAAAGAATTCTTTATTATCTTCCGAAGGCAATTTCCTCAGTTCAAGCTTTATCTTCCGAAGAGTTTTTAGTCTCGGAAGTATATATTCACTACTTATAAAGCTTGAAAACTTCTTTATTCGGAAGACCTTCTTACTCTCGAAAGTAAATTTATTTACCTTTGGAAGTAAGTTTTGAATTCGGAAGAAAAAATCATTCAGAAATACTTTTACCTTCGGAAGAAAACTTTACTCTGTAACGGAAATCTTTGGCTCCCACACTGTAAAAAGTAAAGATTTTATCAATGATATCAGAATCTTTTAAATGGTTTTTAAACTTACCGCCCCTATCACATCTTACCCCCAAACGATCATTTCACCTTATCCATCCGCCTTTCTCACCCATTTAAATAGTTCTGACTCACCATTTTAATCTTTTTACCACTTTTACTACCTAAAGCACTTTTCATTCCAACCTTCTCCGATTCAAACCTGTTTCCTCTATTCTTTCTCACAATGGCACTAAACCCTCAACACAATCAAGTCGCACTTCTGGATTCATCCAGGGGTGCTGACTTCTCTAAAGTCATCTTTTTTCTCCCCCAATCTACCTACTATACTACATTGACTGTAAACCCCACCGTTTATCTGAACCAAATGGAGGAGTTTTGGGCCAACGGTCGTATCGAAATCCTAAATCAAGTTAGGTTTATAATGGTGAGCATTTGTGGCTAGGAGTTGGTCATCTTTGAACAAATCATCAGGGAGCATCTGGAGCTTCATGATGAGGGCACTCCTACTGAATTTCCCAAGTCAGACTTGGATGATACATATACCCTGATGGGTTATGGTGGAGAGGTAAGCAGGTCTACTGTCTACAAGTTTAACTTCTCCTACAACTGGAAGTTCCTGCTGCATGTTGTTCTCCAATGTTTATCAAACAAGTCTAGGGATGGGATCAAATCCCATATGAACTAGGGTGCCTAGTTCATGGAATGGTGAAAAGCATCTGATTCAACTACTCAAATTTTGTGCTGACTAACCTTATGGGGAACCTCTAGAGGGACACATTTTTCATGTATCCCAGGTTCCTTCAGTATATAATTAACTGTGAGTTAGACCAAAGTCAGCTTGTCTATACAACTGCTTTAACGTCCCTCATATGAGGCCGACCATCTTCAAAGTTTTGAAGAAAGTGACCACCAATTTCACTGGAAGACATACTGCATTTCTTCTAGGTGTGATTAAGCCAATGGCTCCTGGTGACATCCCTGTTAACCCTACAGGTGATAAACCCACACTAGCAATTACCCTCACATTGCCAAATCTATCTTCTCCACCCATCAAGATCACCTACCAAAGACATCCAAAACGAACCCTTGTTTAATCTCCTCTTATTGAACAAGTCCCCCTTGTTCTACCCAAAAATGCTAGAGTGGAAACATGGGCTCCCACTCAGCCTGAGGTCCTACCTTCCTTCATCTGACCTCAATATGGGTATTGAGTCTCCTTAATCTCAATCCTATGAGCCCGAATACCAACCCAAAAGCCCTCAAGGTGAGTCTTTATACTCCCTTGAGCAGCCAAAAAGGATAGCCCCACCAAAGGGTCAATGCCATTAGACATTTATCAAAGTCCCGGGTCATTAGGAATAAATTCCATATCTTTCACTGACCTATTGACAGGATCTGATGTAGAGTTCATGTCTCTTCACGGCATTGAAGTTGATCCATAACACCCACTAAAGGATCAATTGAGCCTAAGGAGACCTCTGATCTCTAGCCCCCATCAGCATATCCAAACTGAGGTGAGTCCCACTGGAGTGGAGATGACTCATGTAGATTGAGCTGCCACTACTACAGGTGCCTCAATGAGCCCTCAGGTCAGTGGTAACATTGCTGAGACTGAATCTATGCAACCAAGCATTCTGATCACTCTGAAAGAGACATCATTATGCATGGGAAACCAGGGCACCAAGAAACCACTTCTGGCGGTGACGATGAATATATAACTTATGTTACCTCATCTTCTCATGAAGATGAGGGAAGACTAAAACTCACCATTCAAGACCTACTCACTAAAGTCTCAAACCTTGAATTCAAGATGAAGACTTTAGAAAGTAGGTCCACCACTCAGCAACTTAAGATTGACAATATCAGGGCTAAACTAGATGAGAAACAGATTGAGAGGTCTGTTAGGCATGTACCAGTTTAGGTCTCCCTGACTTCTTCCTCTAGCTCATCTAGCTTTCAAGATCATGCTACCAAAAAGGGGGAGAATATTCAAAGACAAACACCCATGGTCTCCAAAAGCTCAGTTATCTTAAAGCTTTCTTCAAAATATCCATCTCAACACTCAGAATGTCTTCCTTCAACCTCCTCCAGTTACCCTACAAGTGGATCGTAGGATGCTAAAAGATCTAAACAGGTTTCTTACCTTGTTTCTCATGGGATCTTCTATGTGGCAGCCAGGTCCAGATATCTCTATGGCCTAGTTTGGAGCTGAAAAGCTTCAGAGGTTGAATACACCCTCTACCACTTTTGAGGAAGTTGGTCAACCTAAGTTCTACATGGAACCTGAGATTAATTTCGAAGGGGAAATGGAAATTGATGGCCTAACAACCAAAATAGTTGGGACAATGAGTGTATTACTAGAGACTTCTGAAGCAGAAGTCAAAGTTGCAGAAGAACAATTTCAATCTTTCGAAGTCAAGATGGAAGCTGCGAAAGGACTCTTCTCCTTATCCGATGATCTTATCATCACAGATGCAATCCTAGAGCTAGCATCTAAGGTGAACAGTGAGGACTTTCTCAAGTTACCCATCACTCAATCACCATCATCACCTCATGCTCTAGCAACCACTCAACAACATGAACCTTCTGCATAAGAACCTCCAAGGTCTAAAGCTTCCGAAGATATCAAAGGAAAAACAAAGTTGACTAAAGAACTGCTAGAGGAGGAATGGTTGGAGAAATTGAAAAGAAAGGTAGACTACCCTCTGGGAAACTAGTAGTTACCAGTAGTAAAGCAGTTGTAGCCAACCAGGAGGCAATTAATAACAAGAAAAGAGTGGAAGTAATTAACAGACTTGTCAAGATGGGAGCTACAAGTGAAGAATTGCTTCTCTTACCATTAGAGGAGCTGATTGAATTGGAAAAAGCAACACTGTTATTAAAAGAACAAGAAAAAGCAGCAAGGTTGGCACTGAAAGAAAAAAACCTAAGGAAAAAGGAGGAAGCCGATCAAAGGCTAAAGAGTGAGAGAATAGCCTTTTTGAACTCGAGAGGATTCTCTCTTGAGGAACTTGCTCCACATAACAATGACACGATCCTATGGCTGCTAAACACAAAATATGATCAAATGGAGAAAGAAAGAAATAGGGCTTCCTGGGAGATGATGAATAAGAGAAAGAAGAAGGAAGATGATGCTGAGCTTGCAGCCTTGAAGAAGTCTGGGGACAAAACCTGGATGAAAGACTATCTCAAGGCCCATGGCTTTTCAAGCAGGCAGGTTGGACCCATGTATATAAAGACCGTGCAGGATACTAGCAGTGATATCATAGTTGACATATGCTCAGGAAGAAGGAAAAAGATGTATAGAAGAGTACAGGGAATGACTTTCATACCTTCTTCACTACCACAACCTCAACCCAAACCTATCCCCTTCCCTTTCCCTATCAAATTTGAACCAGCCTTTGAGCCTTACACCCCTAAACCCACATCATCAACCTTACCCACTTCCTCACCCACTCAATCCAAACAACCACTAAAAATACCCATTCTCAAACCTAAAACCTTACCAAGAACCCAATCCTCATCAACCAAACAACCACCCAAGTCATCCTCTCATCCATCCAAACCTCTTTCCTTAGAAAAGTTTAAGGAGATCAAGAGGAAGCTCATCAACTGCACATCTTTGAGCAATATCTCATGTAAGGAGGAGTCTGTCAATTTGACTTACATTAACAACTCCTCAAGTTCCCTCACAAGAGAGCAATTCCTTGATTCCAAAGAGGAACACTAGACCAAGCTGCTAGACTACTTGGCCGCAACTCTGATTCCTCAAATGATGAAGAGAAGAAGCTCATAAGAAAGCTGGTGACTCTACTGGATACAAAGAAAGGGGACAAGATTGCTAGTCAGCCCCTTGTGCCAAGAAAGAAGATTATCCAGTGGAGGTTCGATGAAGCCTATCACAACTTTGTTATGGAGAGAGAGAATGAAGAGAGCAATAGGTTGAATGCCTCTTCCCTGCTACACTCTAGCAGATTTTATATTACTGAGTTAGCAGAGAAGTCATTCTCCAATCCCTCTAACTCCAATATAGCTACTCACATCAGAAATCATCTGAGCAGCCTTCATCTTGCTGAGCTAACTACAAAAGCCAAGATTGAAGAGGAGCTGAGAGAGAAGGAAGACAAAGAAAGGTCAACCATCAAAGGTAAAACATTTCTACAAATGGTGAAAGGCCCTGAATTGTGACCAATAGTTATAAGTATGACTATAACTCCCGTCAACTAAGTCTCTTCAGAGGGACTCAGCAAAGGGCACATATCATTCAGAGTGACAAACTGGATCTCCTGTCCACGAAAGATCTGTACAAACTTCTCAGCACCACTTTTGTGAAGAATAAAGAATAAGCTTCAACTTCCGAAGACAAAGTCTTTGCTCTTCTGAGAGTTCAAAACTTAAAAGAAATAAAGACTACAACTTCCAAGGTATGAAGTCCAAAGGAAGCCTCGAAAAAGTAGCTACTTCCGAAGTATAAGTGGCATCTGAAGAACAAGTTCTTCCAAAGCCAGTTAACCTTTGGAAGTACCTACTATGAACCAATGGACATAAGTATGGTGTCTCTGACACTCCGCTGCAAAACTCTGATATATTGCATGGTGCTTTCCCATGCCCATGTAGTTGACCTTACTTTAATCTACTGTTCACACTTTATCAGTTAGTACAGTTGCCAACTTTAGTTGGTGACAAAAGTAAGTCATGGACATGTCATGACTACCATATCTTAGATAAGACATTATCTAAGATAACTTAACTATAGCTTTGTAGTATCTGCTTTAGTATAGGATTCCAACTGGTATCAAAGTATATCCTGCTGTAGATAGTAGTATATATAGTTTCTCATTATAACTCTTGTAGTAAGCTTGTAAGAGTCTTGTAATTCTTTGAGTTGAGAACTTATATATACAAGTATCTTGAAAATCATTCTCTTGTGTTTTCTTTGTGTTACTTAGTATATTATAATCAACTCTTAGAAGAACTCTGCTTGTTGAGTGTTCATTAGTGAGTTTGAAAGAAATACTTGTGTTGAATACAAAAGCCGATCCTGCAAAGTGCTCGCACGAATCCCAGTTATCGCATAGTGAGTTGTCGCGCAAATGGTAGTTCTCACATAGATGAATTTCCATTGTTTCATAGTTTGATTCATGTATAGATGCCCTCATATAGTGTGTGATAAATAGTGTATGCATAAAGAACTTATAACTAAAGAAAGAAATAAAAATATATGTATTACAGTTGAGGATTAAAGTAAACATAGTATAGTTTAAATGTGAAACGTTAAAGAACTTGAATAATAATTCAAGAATAGTTACTCGTTAAAGCACAACTATGAAAAAGTTAAAGTATGCTAAAGAAGTCTTGAAATCATAGAGTTCTTGACGTATTTCAAGCCTTGACATAGGATTCTTGCGTAGTGACAAGCGACAGGAGTCTTGTGTAGTGGCAAGCGACAGGAGTCTTGCACCTGTTGCAATCCAGACAAGAGTCTTGCATAATGGCAAGCGACAGTAAAGTCTTGTGTTTTACACAAGCAATGGCTAAAGGAGTGTTGTACAAAGTAAATGCTCACGATAAAATAAAGGTAAAAAAAGATAAAGTAAAGATAAAAAACGATAAAGTAAATATAAATGAAGCGTTAAAGTAAAGTTAAAGCATGGTTAAAGAATAAGCATAATGGTAGACAAAGAAGCCTTAACTTGGCGTAAGCATAAAGTTAAAGTGTATGTATTGTTAAAGTATAAAAGAACACATGTTTATGATAAAGTTTGGTTATAGTAATTTTATAAAGTAAACCAACAGCTCACTCAGCGTCGCTGATTTTTGTACACATATTAAATTGCCAGGAATGTTACAGGAATAAATTATGAGCTTGGCATGGATTGGAAGCAACTTGGCATATGGTTGACACCGACATCCTAACATAGTCGAAAAAAGATAGTTAAAGTTATCATAGTTTGATGTAACTATGGTTGACACTGGAATAAATTACGGTTATTCCAGTTTGATGTAAATATAGTTTGATGTACGCATATTAAATTTCCAGGAATGTTATAGGAATAAATTATGAGCTTGGCATGGATTGGAAGCAACCTGGCATATGATTGACACTGGCATCCTGACATAGTCGAAAAAAGATAGTTAATGTTATCATAGTTTGATTTTTGTATGCATATTAAATTGCCAGGAATGTTACAGGAATAAATTATGAGCTTGGCATGGATTGGAAGCAACCTGGCATATGGTTGACACTAGCATCCTGACATAGTCGAAAAAAGATAGTTAAGTTATCATAGTTTGATGTAACTATTGAATTATGACTATTTCTGTTACGTATGTTAATGAAATTATGTGTTTGAGAACTTGTGTTTCTTATGTTTGAACCTAAGTGTGAGATTGCCTAGAAACAAGGCCTTACAAGTTGGCATCACATCCATAGTTTGAGAGATTTAGACACTTTGACATCTAAACTCAAACTGAGAATAGGATAGATTAACGGATGCCAGTATCGATAGTTTCATGCTATGATTAGGGAGTTAAAGTTAGACTTCAAAGTTAAAAGTTATAGAAGGTGAAGGTTCATAGTGATTATAGTGTTCATAGTGACTCTAGACTAGAAACATTTAGGACATGTAAAGTAAAGTAAGTAGTTAATTACAACTAGCCAATGTCATTTAAAACTTATAGTACTTGACATGATCTAAAATATTGCTTGGAATGACAATGTTGGTTTTCATATATTATAGAAAGTTATGGCTGGAAGGAAAGCTACTTGAGGAGTTGCTCATGGTAGGGTTAGAGGTATACCACCAGTCACCAGGACTTGCAAGCAAACAGTTTATATGCCTACGGTCTCTGTTCACATTGCTACAGAGGAAAACTCTCATCATTTGAAAAAGAGGATTACCTAGGAGCCTATTGTTAGATAGGCTATTGCTAAAGAGGTCCATAAAATTCTTCATGACATCATGACCTTGATCATGACTAAAGCTCTAAAGGAAGTGACCAAAGAATGGATGCCGGAGGCAAAGAACAAGGCTAGCAAGAAAGATAGTGAGGGTACTTGGGAAGGCTCGGGACAAAATGGGAAGGATGAGGAGGATGTGACTAATAAGGAGTTAGCTAAATGGTGTTCTTACTGTATCTTCAAAGGGTGCAATTCTCCATCCCTAGATGGCAAGGGAGGTGTTATTGTCACTCTCCAATGGGTGTTGGAAATGAAGGCGGTGATTGAGATCAGTGAGTGCAAAGCTGATCAACTGTGAAGTTTGTTACACGCTCATTTGTTAAGGAAGCCATTCATTGGTGGAAGACCATCAAGCAGACCAAAGATCCTCACGAGTTTAATAATCTGAAATGGAATGACCTAAAGGAGCTGGTGATTAGGAAGTTTTGTCCTTATAATGAGATAGATTAGGTGAAAGGTGAATTCGTGGGATTCAAAGTTGGAAGTCTAATGCATAGGCACTACACATCTCGCTTTAATGAGATGGCCAGGTTGGTGCCTTACTTGGTGAGTACGAAGAAGAGAAGGATGAAGTGCTATGTGCAAGTTTTTCCTTTGAAGGTTAGAACACATGTTAAGGCAAGTGGACCGAAGACTTTTGAGTCTACGGTGGAATTGAGTGGGATACTTTATGATGATATGAATGTTGATGAGCTAGTTGAGGAGGTAGGAAAGAAAACTTGGTTTGGACGTATGAAGAGGGAGAGGAATGATAGGACTATTGGTAAGATCAAGCAAGATGAAGGTGGAAATGATTGGTGAATGCCAGAAATATGGGAGAAAGCATGTTGGGGAATGCAAGCTCGGTTCAAGCCTGTGTTATAGATGTGGAATAACTAGGCACTTCTCCAAGTATTACCCTATTTGTGTAACACCCGGTTATTTTTTAGAGTCAAAGAAAGAAGAATAAAGTGAAGAAAAATTTACCCAAGTTGAGGGGTAAAAAGTGTCAAAAAGGACAAAAGGTTTGAAAAGTGGGTGTAAAGTGGGCATGGCCGCCCACTCTCTTCTTACAACCCCCAAATCATCATATAGAGAGAGAAAGAAAGAGAGCGAAAACTCTCGGGTATTTTGAAGAACAGGAGTAGAAGATCGAATTCAAGGTAAGAATTCATGTATTTAAGATGTTCTGAACAAATGTGGATAAGTAAGTCATGCGGAGAGTAGCACAAATGTGGAGAGCAGAACACATGCGGATAAGTAAGTCATGCGAATGAATAAATGCGGATGAGTACGTCATGCGACTGAACAAATACGGATGAGTAAGTCTTGCGACTAAAAATGTGGATGAGCATTGGCAAATGCGAATGAGTAAAGTTAATGCGGATGAACAAATGCGGATGAGTAAAGGAAATGCAGATGAACAAAAAGAAATGCGGATGAACAAAAAGAAATGCGGATGAACAAAAAGAAATGCGGATGAATAAAAAGAAATGCGGATGAACAAAAAGGGAAATGCGGATGAACACTTAGAATATTTTTTGACTTTTTAGGGAAAAAGCGAAATGCAGGCTTTGACTTGGGAGGTTCCTGGGGACTATGTAAGTTGACTTTTTGAGGTCATAGGTGTTATGATGGGCATGTTATGATGTATGGTTGATGCTTATTGCATGATGATTGTATGATGTATGTTATGTATGTATGATGATTCCTTGTATGGCGATGTTTTATGTGATTACGTTTATGTTCCTGTTATGTATGTGTATCTTTCCTGTGGCTTTACGTGTTATAGTTGTGAAAGAAATGATAAAGTATTATGTAATGTAAAGTGAAAGATAATGAAAGAGGAACATAATGATAGAATGCATGAATTAATGAAAGAGAAAGTATAGAAAGGCTTGCAGGCAAAATGTACAGAGGTGCACGGCTCTAAAATGTCGTAAGCTAAACTGCGTATGGTTTAGCTAACCCTAAAGGATACACACAGGGGTTCCAGTCTTTGTGACTCACCAACTATGTGGTACATGGTTTATAGTGATTACTCACCTCGGTGCTTGTGCCAGGCTATGTGTAGTGTGGAAGTCATATATGATCTTCGACCCAGTACCTAAGTTATGCATAATGTTGGGGGTGTAGTATACAGTGGTTATAGTGATTACTCACATCGGTGTTGGTGCCAGGCTATGTGCGGTATGGAAGTCATTTATGATCTTTGGCCCAGTACCTGAGTTATGCGTAATGTTGGGGGTGTAGTATACAGTGGTTTATAGTGATTACTCACCTCGGTGCTGGTGCCAGGCTATGTGCAGTGTGGAAGTCATTTATGATCTTCGGCCTAGTACCCGAGTTATGCATAATGTTGGGGGTGTAGTATACAGTTGGGATCTTTGTCGCTTACCTTGGTGCTGGTGCCAGGCTATGTGTAGTGTGGAAGTCAATTATGAACTTCGGCCCAGTACCATATTTGTTTCGGGCATAGCTGATGACACTGATCCAGATAGTGATAAAGAATGTGATAAAGAAGGAAAGAATTAATGAATGTATGTGGTGAACAGTAAAGGAAGATAATAATTATATTATCTATGTGTATGTATTATGCATGATCATGTACGAAAGTAAAGAACAGTTTTAAATGAAAGTAAGGTATGTTTTATTTTAAAACTAGAACTCACTCAGCAACGTTGACTTTTTATGTGTTAATCCAGTTGGCAGGAAAAAGTTGCTGAGGATGGCACGGGACGGCTACTCAGCTCTTTTGGATGGCATCCATATTTATAATGCTTTTATGTTGAAATGCAACATGTATTTGGTAATTTGATAACAATGTATTATTTTGCACAAGCATTTTTAATGAAAATATTGCTTTTAATGTTTCTGCTGCAACATTTATTTCAAGTTAAAGTAATTATATGTTTTATGAGCAAGTTTGGCTAGTTGTAACATCCCAGGAATGAGGCCTTACTAGTTGGTATCAGAGCCAAAGTTTAAGTGAAATGAGTAACTTTTCAAAATAAACATAAACTTAAACTGAAAATGGGACGGAAAGGAAAGGGATGTCAGTCCGAGTAGCCACGTGCAATCAAGTATTTTCTTGATGTTAACCAGTATTACGTGTGCATGTTATGTGGTTTATGTGTTGCTTGTAGATCTAGATACTAATGTAGTCAGAATAGGAAATGCTTGGGGTATGAAGAGTAAAGTAAGTGACTAATCACAACTAGGCATTGTAATTAGGGACTTTGTAGAGATTAATGAAGAGGCTCATGCAACCTAAACATCTTTAGTCTCTCCTGCATGCTGCACAAGTGCATTGAAGTGCCAAGACCAACATCTTCCGAAGCCAAAGATGAAGTCTTCCGAAGCCTCAGAGACAAAGTCTTCCAAAGCTTCAAGTTCATGAAGACAGATTTCTTCCGAAGACTTTTAACATATGCTTTATCTGATGTACTGTTCCATAAAGCTGGACACCTTTCCACTGCAACTCTGCAAGTCACCAACTAACTTGGTTTGGTGAAAAGGTCCATGCTTTTGGTAACTGTACATTGAGGTTTTGAGTCTGTATACTTTCTACTTTATGTACTTTATCCTTTTGTAATAGAAAAGGATGTGAGCTATGGCATGTCATAGTCACAAGTCAAAAGGCAATCTGCCTTTTGACTCTACAATTGATTTTGTTTGTTTCTAGTCAATTGTATCTAGATGGCTTTCAAAGTATAGCCAGCTGTAGGATATAGTCTAAGTATCTCATGTTCTTGTATCTTTTTTTATGCTTTGTAACACTTGTAATAGAACATAGAGAAAGCAATATGTTGCATTCTTGAAAACCATATACTTGTGTTCTTTGTGTTCTGTCTCTTTCATTACTTGTGTTCTTAGTGTCTTATCTTGGTTAATCCAGTTTACTGTTTGATTAAAGTTTGGTTAATCTCCTCTTTGTGTTGTTGTGTTCTAACTCTCACCCTTCAACGATCCTGCATTTGGTATCAGAGCATTCAAGCTCTTGATATAAGATCTCACCATCTTAAGATCCCTCACACACACAAATACCAAACTTTTCAAATGGCAGCCATTTCCAAAACCGATATGGAAACTGGAACCATGAACAAGTCCCCACTGATCACTCTTGATAAGTTTGACACCTGGTGTTTAAGAATGGAAGGTTTCATCAGGTCTCTCGATTCAAGAATGTGGGAGTCTATTGAGAATGGACCTTTCATACCCAGCACACCCTCTGCTACTGGTGCTAGTATGATCCCCAAGGATGTGGCTAACTACTCTGATGAAGAGAGGAAGAGAGTAGAGATAGACAGAAAAGCCATGACAGCTCTTCAAACTGCCCTTCCAAACTCTGTATACAGAGGTTTCAAGAAGTGCAAAACAGCTAAACAGATGTGGGATGCACTGAAACTGATGTATGAGGGTTCTTCTGAAGCCAAGGAGAACAAGAAGGATCTCCTAAAGCAGCAGTTTGAAAACTTCACCTTCAAAATAGGTGAGACCATAACTTAGCAATACTTCAGGTATGTTGAGATTGTGGATACCCTAGTGGATGGAGGAGTTGCTCTTGAGAATAGAGACATTGTAAGGAAGTTCATGTCCTCACTTCCTAGGCAATGGACACAATACTGTGTGGTGATCAAGAGAACTGAAAATCTCAAAACTCTCACTCTGACAGAGTTATATGGGATTCTCAGTGGCTACCAAATGGAGATGAACATGCAGGGTTCATCTGGCAACTCCAACAATCAAATGGGTTCAGCCTTACATGTGGTTGAAAGGGATAGCATAGAACCCAAACATCATCTTATATGCTACCTTGACAACTCACCCAAGGGTCCTTTCATCACCTTCCCAGAGACACCAAGGGAGAACTACACTCAAGGAAGCCCATTCCAAGAGACAAGCTCTTCTCAAGCATTTGTGGCTTCCGATGAAAGCAGTGGCAACTCTCTTTTCACTTTTGAAGACTTGGACTGTATCCATCCAGATGATCTGGAGTACATGGAAATAGTCCAGCAGATGGCTCTTCTCACTCACAGAGCCAAGAAGTTCTACAAGAGGACTGGAAGGAAGTTTCCAAGCAATGCAACCGGTGGAAAGTTTGGACTGGACAAAGGCAAAGTCAAGTGTTACAACTGTAACTTGATGGGCCACTTTGCTAGAGAGTGTAAGGCACCTAGAACCAATGGTGGCCAAACACAATCCAGATCAAACTACACTGACAAAGCTTTTCATAATGAGAAGTCAAAGCAGCAAGTTGCTGTTGCTGTTGAAGAAGGAGGCTTTGATTGGAGCTTTCAGGTGGAAGATGCTTCTCCAAAGCAAGCACTGATGGCAGATCATGATGAAGCCAAGGTATTGGAACATCTCTGTACTCCTGAATGCATTGCTAAAGTTAATAGGTACAGGTCCTATAACTTGGAATTGAGATCTGATATTGAGTCCTTAAACATTTTAAAATCTGATTTTAGAAAGTCTGAAAATGATTATAAGCTGAAAATAGAGGACTTAGAGAAAACCATTTCAGTTCTAAAACATGAACACAGATTCTAGAACTCAAATTCAAGATCTCATAACCAAGCTAACTGAGTGCCAGGTTAAGCTTGTCATCAGCAAAGCCAGGGCAGAAAAGAATGTTCTTGAAGAAGAGACCTTCAAGAACATGATATCCTCATCCCTACACAACAAAGTGTGCTATCAAAACAGACAGGGACTGGGATCAAATAAGATAGCTCCTCCACACACAAACTTGTCTGTAAGACCCCCTAGGTGTGGAACTTGTGAAGATGAGCTTCCTCTCATAGATCCTATGAGTGAGGTGGATGAAGAGGAGATAGTGAAGAATCCCTCTACTAAGAGTGAAGAGGAGGATTCCAAGAAGGGCCATTATCCTTCTGAGGAGAAAGTGAAGACTGTGATGACCAAGTCCATGAGAAAGAACTTGATCAGAAAGAGCAAAAGAAAGGCAAGGAAGGCTCAAGAGATCAAGGCTACTTTTGACTCTAAGCAGAAACAAGTTTTTATTTCTGCAGGGTTTAAAGTGCTAGGGACTGAAGACATCAACCAAAACTCTTCTGCTAAGAGTTCTGGTTCTTGTTCAACTCATCTCAGTAGCAAGAAGAAGACTGATTTGCTGTGTACCACTACTGCACAGCCTGGACCATCAAACTCCAAGCACAATCCTCAGCCCAAGAGGACTATCTCAGCATTTGTAAAGATGAAGGTGGAGAAGGGATGTGACCAAAAACAGTCTTATTCTCAAGAAAATGCTCTTGTGAAGAAGAAGATGAATTGTGTTATGTGTGACAGCACTACTCACATTACAAAGGATTGTCCCTTCAATCCCAAAGGTACTGTCCACATGGCCAAAACAAAGGCTTCAAAGAGTTCCAAGAAGATTCAGGCTTCGGAAGGAAAACCAGTTTCCTTCGGAAGTCTCAAATATAAAAAGAAGGGAAATGGAAAATTACCTTCGGAAGAAATATTGGTCTCGGAAGAAAGGAATTCTTCCGAAGCACTGAAATCTGCTGCAGTGTTTGCAGAATCTTCCGAAGTATCAGTCATCAAAACTTCCAAAGTTCCACAAACTTCCGAAGTTTTGAAGGTCAAGTCCAAGACTCCAAAGGTGGTGTGGATGTCTAAGAAAGACCAAGTGACTGAGATTTCTCCATCTACAACAGCTCAAGATCCTCTTAGTACAACCATAAGATCTATCACTATTGAATTACCTTCTGTAAATAAGCCCAAGACAAGCAAGGATTGGGTTTCCAGATGTAACTAATCATTCTCTTTTGTGCAGGGACAGCTGAAGACAAACAGAAATGTTTGGATCATAGACAGTGGCTGCTCCAGGCACATGACTGGTAATAGGTCACTACTCCAGAACTTTGAAAGGATTGATGGAGGACCTGTTGCTTTTGGAGGAGATGAAGGTGGTTACATTTCAGGAAGGGGCAAGGTCACAAATGGTAAGCTCAGCATTGAAAAGGTAAACTTTGTTAAGGAGCTTGGATACAATCTTCTGAGTGTATCTCAATTTTGTGATCAGAGTCATAACATGCTCTTTACTGAGCATGAGTGCATTGTTCTTAAGCCTGGTGTGGTCATTCCTCATGAGCATATCCTGCTTAGAGCCCCCAGGAAAGGAAACATGTACAAGATGATGGACACTTTATTGGATACTCTTTCCAAGCTAAGGCTTATAGAGTGTACAATCTTAGAACTAGAATAGTTGAGGAGTCAGCCAATGTGACCTTCAATGAACACACACCATGTGTTGCTGGTTCTGGTCCAGATTGGCTATTTGATCTTGATTTGGTTACCAACTGTTTTAATAAATCTTGTGAGAATGTTTCAGGATCTGCAGAAAATTTAAATACAGGTGATCCTGACCCAAGATTTGAGCTAGGAAGTCCTTCAAGTCATACATCTTCAACTCCAGTTGGAACTACTTCTGCAAATGAGGTTTCTATCAGCACAACAATGACAAATTCAGCTGATACATCTGGTATGCCTTCAAATTCCAGCTTAGAGGCTCTACAACCAGATAAGAACACCTCAACTGTGGAATGAAACAATGGTGATGGTGACAATGACCAAGGATTTCTTGATAACCACACCATAGATGAGAACATCAATGATGTCACACACTGCTTGGATCAAGTTTCACTTGAAAAGTGTGCTGATGTGGTGGGAGAAACATCTATGCCAGATCTAAATTTTTCTAATTTAAATCTTTCTCAACAACTTGCTGTGATTCCTCAGCTTAGGATCCACAAGTCTCATCCTACCACAAACATCATTGGAGATGTTGTCTCTGGGGTAAAGACAAGAGGACAAACCTATGAAGCATATGTTTGTCTTCACTCTTATTTTCTATCCCAGATAGAGCCAAAGAAAGTTGAGGAGGCTCTAAAGGATGGAAGTTGGGTTGAAGCTATGCAACAAGAGCTGCTTCAATTCAAAAGACAAAAAGTTTGGAACCTTTGTCCTCTTCCTTCTGGGAAGACTACAATAGGAACCAAATGGGTGTTTAGGAACAAGAAGGATGATAGAGGCATTATCATCAAAAACAAAGCTAGACTGGTTGTTCAAGGATACACATAAGAAGAAGGGATTGACTACACTGATGTCTTTGCTCCAGTGGCAAGATTAGAAGCTGTTAGGATATTCCTGGCATTTGCTGCATCCAAGAACTTCAAGGTCTTTCAACTTGATGTGAAATGTGCCTTCTTATATGGAGTGATAGATGAAGAGGTTTATGTCAAACAACCACCTGGTTTTGTAGATCATGATCATCCTGATTATGTCTGCAAGCTTGACAAAGCTCTCTATGGGCTGCATCAGGCACCTAGGAAGTGGTATGAGACACTGTCTGAGTATCTTTGTAAACATGGATACAGGAGAGGTACTATAGATGGAACTCTCTTCATCAAAGGACAAGGAAAAGACATATTGCTAGTTCAAGTATATGTGGATGACATCATCTTTGGTTCAACTAATCCAAAGCTCTGCAAAGACTTTGAGAAGCTGATGAAAGACAGATTTGAAATGAGTGCCATGGGGGAACTCAATTTCTTTCTGGGAATTCAAGTGAAGCAAGTTGAAGATGGCATCTTCATAAGTCAGTCAAAGTATGTTCAAGACATACTCAAAAGGTTCAATATGACTGACTGTAAGATTGCTAAGACACCCATAGCCAGAAACCACTCCCTTGGTCCTGATCTTGAGGGGGAGTGTGTAGATGAACACTTATACAGGGCTATGATTGGGTCTCTTATGTATCTTACTGCTAGTAGGCCTGATATCATGTTTGATACATGCATCTGTGCAAGATATCAAGCCAACCCTAAGATGTCTCATCTTATCACTATCAAAAGGATTCTAAGATACCTCAAAGGTGCATCAACACTTGGTCTATGGTATCCCAAGAATTCTGACTTCAATCTGTATGCTTATACAGATAGTGATTATGGTGGTTGCAATATGACTGCAAAGTCTACATCTGGGGGATGTCAATTTCTTGGTGGAAGGGTTGTCTCATGGCAATGCAAGAAACAATCTTGTGTCTCTGCATCAACTCCTGAAGCTGAATACATTGCTGCCGCTAGCTGTTGTGCTCAAGTGCTTTGGATTCAGAATCAAATGCTAGACTATGGGTTAAATTTCAAGGAGATTCCAATCCACATAGACAACAACAGTGCTATCTTAATTACAGAAAACTCTGTGCAGCACTCAAGGACAAAGCACATCTATATCAGGTATCATCTAATAAGAGATAATTATGAAAAGGGATTAATTAAACTAGTCAAGGTTCACACAGATGAACAATATGCTGATTTGTTTACAAAGGCTTTTGATGAACAAAGATTTAAATATCTAATATCAGCTATTGGGATGATCAACCTTGAGTAAATTTTTCTTAAAACTAATTCTTATTATTCTTAAAAAAATGTGTGTTCTAAGTTGTCTAGTCTATCATCTTCATAAGCTCATGTTTTTCTCTTGGATTGGAAGACTCTTCTTAGATTAATTGATGATTTTATACTTCGGAAGTTATGCATTTTAACTTCGGAAGAAAATCACACCTTCAAAATATTTAACTGTCTAAGAAATTTACCTTCGGAAGAAATTACAATTTTATCTTCCTAAGCTTAAATAGGTATCTTAGACACTTACTTATTTCAAGGAACTTTTCCTTCCGAAGCAATAATTAACTCTCGGAAGCTTTATTGATCTCTATACAAAGCACTCAAGTAAATTTTTCCTTCCGAAGCAAAATCATCAAATACTCTCAGGAAATTCTTCCGAAGTCATTTTAGCTTCGGAAGCTTTTTCATTAAAACTTCCGAAGATAATTTACCTTCGGAAGCATGTTGATTTCCAAGAAAACTACTTTTTGAGCAAAAAGTAAACTACTTTTTCAGAGGTGGGACCGACATCCGGATTTCAAAGTTTATCCTCTTTCATTAAACTTTATCTGAAATCCCTCTCTCTCATATAAACCAACGGTTTCCCCCTCTTCTATCATCTGCTCTTCCTCCAAACCTAAACCCAAAATTTTCTCTCTGAAATTTCTTTCTTTCTTCTTTCTTCACTCTTAAGCTACCTCACAATGGCTAACCTTGCTCACAGAAATGATCCCAACTTTACCATGCAGCTACACAGACAACACAATCAAGTTGCTCTGTTATGCTCTGAGAAAGATCCTCATTTCTCAGAGGTTTGCCGTTTCTTGTCTCTGTCCCACTACTTCACCTCCCTAACCATTGATCCTCCCCTCTATGAGGATCAGTTGCTTGAATTCTGGAAGACCTGCCAAGAGGTCATTATGGACGGGGAGAAGGCACTGTCTACCACAGTGCAGGGGAGAACAATCTTCATCACTCCGGCCATCATCAACCGACATCTTCAGCTGGATGATGAAGAAGGTGAGGTGTTCTTCCCAAAGGAAGCTGTAAATCATTCCTTAAGCAGATGGGCTACGAGGGAGATTTCTCTGTAAAGACCTTCAGGAAAGGGAAGGTCTCATCCAAATGGAGATTCCTGCTCCATGTGGTCATTCACAGCTTATCAAACAAGCATGGTGGATGGGATTAGATTTCTGAAGATCTCTCCTTCATAGTCCATGGAATGGTTCAAGGGGTCAAATTCAGGTACTCTCAATTTGTTTATACAAATTTGCTTGCTAATTTAGACTCCTTAGAGTACTACATGTTTCCTAGATATGTCCAGTACATTCTTAACTGTGAACTGGGCTCACAGTTAAGGGAAACAGGTAACACTCTTAAATTGGGACAGATGAAGCCCGGCATCTTTAAAACATTGAGAAAGTCCACTGTTGATTCTCTGGGGTAGAAACAGCCCTAGTCCCAAAAATGTTAGAGCTCATTGCTCAAGGTGACAACCTAGCAACACAAGCTAGTGTTGAACCCACACCTGTTGCTTTCCAACCACCTACACAGCCTCAAATATCCATCACCTACCAAAGAAAATCCAAACGAACCCCTGCTCAGACTATTCAGTCTGAGGAGGCCCCCATATACTCACCAATACTGGAAGAAGTGGATACTGGAGCTCCCATTTCTCCTGAGGAGCAGACCACTCCCATCTTTTCTAGAATCAGTGCTGAGGTTCCTCATGCTTAGCCTGATGAGCTCATTAGCCCTACTGCTTTAAGCCATCACTCTGAGTCTCAACACTCAAGTAATCAACCTTCAGGGGACAGTTACCATCCCCAGCCTATAGATCTCAACCAGCCAATTCCCAACCTTGACTTCTACATGATGAAGATCTAGGTTTCAGTGAGTATAATGAGTCTCTCTTCTTTTCCCCTACTCCAAGAGAGATGAATACTCCTGAGTCTCCTACATCTATCCCACATCAGTCACCTACAACTGAGGTGGACACTTTTGAACTGTTCAGGATGTCCATATGGAAGAGGCTCTCACTTCTGCAAGTGATTACATCATTAAGACCTCAACCATGGCAACTCAGCCTACTGACATCTCAACTGAGACTGCCAGTAAGCAGGGGAAATCCAGTAGCCAAGAACTTAGAACTGGTCATGAGAGAATGGACTCTGGTCCAATCTTCTCCACCCCTAGTGATTCTTCTGATGAAGATGAGGGGGATCTGAGACTAAAGGTGCAACAACTATCAAAACATGCACCTATTTAGTCTTAAGGTTAGTCACCTTGAATCTCAGGTGACTACCTTAAACAATAGGATCAATGATCAGCAACTTGAGATTTCATATCTTAAGGAAAAACTAGCTGGGAGACCCTTAAGGAGAGCTCAACCAGGAACACAAGAACCTGTGGATGTGATTGATCTATCCTCCAGCTCACCTATGCAAGTGGGTGATGCTACCAAAAAGGGGGAGAAAGTCTTTACAGCCACAGAACCTGGGAGTTCCTCTGAGAGAATGGACATTGAGGACTCACCATCCTCACT
This sequence comes from Flaveria trinervia, assembly GCA_025506515.1. Taxonomy (NCBI): domain Eukaryota; kingdom Viridiplantae; phylum Streptophyta; class Magnoliopsida; order Asterales; family Asteraceae; genus Flaveria; species Flaveria trinervia. The sequence continues at coordinate 15,637,385 of CM046448.1, forward strand.
TGCAACTGTGCATTCTCAGCAACCTCCTCTAGATCACATTGATGTGGACTACACAGACTCCTTCATACAAGTCTATTTGAGGATGGGATACCAAGAGCCACGTCACCTTCATCATCCTTTAATCACATCATTGGATGGAGGTATGACAACAACTGGAAGGCTCTCATCATAAGAGTTCAAGGACAGCAAGAAGTTTTTAATTTTCAGACCTTGAACTACTATGAAGGTCTGGATCTAGTCAACATGCCACTTGTCAATCCAAGCCAATCAAGACAAGCTGATAGAATGGCTATGAGAATCCAAGACAGGATCATTGCAGAGTTCAGCCTAAGAAGGAGACTAAGGCAATCAGGCAATGTCATCGGTCAACTGGATGTTGAGGCAGACCCTAAGATTAGCTTCATAGGGGAAACCTTGACTGAAGGCCCAGTGACAAAACCTGAGAGCCCTGTCTCATCATCTCCAACTGTTGTAGAGATCCATATTCCTTCTGAGACACCTGCTAGTGAAGGTGCTTCTCAACCTCTCTCTGGCCTGAGCTTAGATGCTGCAATGAGCAATGAAGGCCAAAGCTCTCTCCACCCTGAGTCACAAAGGTCTGTGAGTGACAAAGGGAAAAGAAAAATGACATCTTAGGAGATTGATGAGGAGGAGAGAGAGAGGAAAAGGAGGCTAAGGGGAGAAGCTTCCTCTACTGAGTCTCCAAGACTCATGGAGTCTACAATCAGGGCTGCCCCCAGACCAGATACTCAGAATGATGAGTTAAGGGCAGTCAGGATTAACTATCTGCAGACTAGGAACTATGACATAGATAATATCATTTCTCTCCCCTTGGATGAATTTAATGAGCTGGTTGATCTGGAAAGGTCAAGAGAGAAGAAGGAGGCAGAGGATGCAGAACTCCTAGTACAGATCAAAGGAGAAAGAAAAAGAAAAAGACTATACAGAGGTATGCCTACCCTCTCACCAGTTCAAGAAAGCCCTGAACAAGAGGATGTGGTTCAACAAGAACCTCAGGTAGATAAGGAAGAAGACAGAATCAAGATGTTTAACTACCTGAGTGCCACAGGTCTCTATCAGGCAGATGCACTCCTTCCCTTACCTTATGACTATGTTGAGTTTGAGTATTTAAAACAACTTGAGCTTGAGCTAGTCAAGGAAAGAAAGACAACAAAGAGGAAGATAAGGGAAGAAGCTGCAAAGTCAAGAGCCATCATCCAAAAGAGCATGAAGAAGTCTGCTGATAGGCAGAGGATGATAAGCTTCTTGAAGCTGTATGGATTCTCCGGAAGGAGACTTGGACCCATGTCTCTATCCACTATGGATGAGCATATCAGGGTAATCAAGCAGAAGATCAAGAGTGGCGTGCTCACTGACTTACACTCCACTCCAAGTCAGGCTCCACCTGAAGTGGAGGTTAAGCTTGAACAAATAGACACAACACAACCCGGACCTCCTGCTAATGCTCAGCAAGCTTCATCTTTTGATCCACAGCAGGGTCAACCTCCCTCTCCTTCTGAGCCTGAGAGAGAGGAAGTCCCAACTGAGAGAGACAGTGAAGATCAATCTGGTGCTGCAGGCCAGTCTTCTCAGTTAAAATTTGGAAAGAGAAAGAAGAGGATGGCTTCTAAACCAAAGTCTAAGAAGAAGAAGAAGCATGCATCCTCTTCTGAACCTCAGGATGAATCAAAACAACCTGAGGATGTGCAGCCAGAGGATGCTCAACCAACTCCAACTTTAGTAGCTCCTCTAGCATTAGGAAGACCCATCTTGTCTTGGACATACACCACAAATCCAGAAAGATGGCATTTTATTAGAGATCAAGGAATTGGAGACATTTATACATGGAAAGATATGTTTCAGTTGCCTCTGCATGATCTCTTTGACATGAGAAGACACTTTGACAGCCTGAAGGATCCTGATCAGCTTATGAAGAAAAGAATGGTGATCATCCTAATGAAGACTGTTAATATCTAAGGTTTTCTAAGTGTTTTGGTAGCATCAGCCTAGGGGGAGTTTGTAGAGATTAATGAAGAGGCTGATGAAACCTAAACATCTTTAGTCTCTCCTGCATGCTGCCACAAGTGCATTGAAGTGGAATGCTTCGGAAGTTTCACATGTTCAACATAAATACTCTAAGTGTGAAATCTTCCGAAGCCAAGACCAACATCTTCCGAAGCCAAAGATGAAGTCTTCCGAAGCCTCAGAGACAAAGTCTTTCGAAGCTTCAAGTTCATGAAGACAGATTTCTTCCGAAGACTTTTAACGTATGCTTTATCTGATGTACTATTCCATAAAGCTGGACACCTTTCCGTTGCAACTCTGCAAGTCACCAACTAACATGGTTGGTGAAAAGGTCCATGCTTTTGGTAACTGTACATTGAGGTCTTGAGTCTGTATACTTTCTACTTTATGTACTTTATCCTTTTTGTAATAGAAAAGGATGTGAGCTATGGCATGTCATAGTCACAAGTCAAAAGGCAATCTGCCTTTTGACTCTACAATTGATTTTGTTTGTGTCTAGTCAATTGTATCCAGCTGGCTTTCAAAGTATAGCCAGCTGTAGGATGTAGTATAAGTATCTCATGTTCTTGAATCTTTTATTTATGCTTTGTAACACTTGTAATAGCACATAGAGAAAGCAATATACTGCATTCTTGAAAACCATATACTTGTGTTCTTTGTGTTCTGTCTCTTTCATTACTTGTGTTCTTAGTGTCTATCTTGGTTAATCCAGTTTACTGTTTGATTAAAGTTTGGTTAATCTCCTCTTTGTGTTGTTGTGTTGTAACTCTCACCCTTCAACGATCCTGCAGACTTACTATACTTGACATAAACTGAGTTGTTCCCTTGAATGACCTTGTTGGTGTTTGCATCTTTTAGTGTGTGTTGAGGATGGCCAGTGGTAGATCTTCAAAGGTTTTGTCAAGTGAGGCTGGGGTGGACGTGGTGTTGGAACGCGTGTCACGAGAAGCATGGCTAGGGCTGCTGAAATGGCACTCGAAGAGCCCAAGATCAATCACCCGGAAGGCGGTGATGATAATGTTAGTCTGAGGACCACATTGAAAGAGGCTATTGTTGATGGAGTTCAACAAGTCATGCAGGAAATTCTATCGTCTATGGTGACTGAGGCAATTAGGGCAGTGAAGGAGACGATCGCGATTGAGGTGAACAAGAAAGGTAGCGGCGACCGGAATTGGAATAAGAAAAGGTTTGGTCGGGGTGGTGCCCCGACGAATAACAAGAAGGCACGGGTGGATGATCGCCATGTGGTCATGCCTGGTACGGGGTCGAAAAGGTGTGGCAAATACATGAAGGAGCATTCGGGAGAATTCAAATGGGGATCAAACCTCTACTTCAAATATGGGAGGCCCGGTCATCTGGAAAACATTGTGGGGTGATAAAGTATTATAACTGTGGTGAAAGGGGTCACATAAGCAGGGACTGCAAGAATCCAAGGGAAGAGAGTTTAGGAGCAAGGAAGATGATCAGAACTGAAAGGTAGAGGGCTAGCACTGGGCCTTCACGGTGACCAGGAGGAGGCTAGGACGGACCCCGATGTCATGTCAGGTACGTATCTAGTAACCAAACTCTTGCTTCTGTGTTGTTTGATTCCAGTGCTAGTAGGAGTTTTATTTCTGCTGCCTTTTGTGCTAAGTTGCCCATTAGGAGTAGAAGTACTAATGAGCCCTTCAATGTAGAAAATACCATAGGTAAGGCTACTAGGATTTCTGAGCAGATAGAAGGCTGTGATATAAAATTAGAAGGTCATGAGTTTCCTATTAGATCATTCGTGATGACCTTAGGTGGGTTTGACGTAGTCCTAGGAATGGATTGGTTGACGGACTACGAGACGAACATTGTGTGTCGCCAGAAGATGATTCGATTGACAGCGCCTGACGGGAGTATGGTGATGATTTATGGTGATCGAGTCAAGATGACTCCGAAGGTGATTTCGATGGTGGTGGCGGGAAAGTGCATGAGGCGTGGATGTAGTGCCTACTTGGCTATGAGAAGGATATGGATACGCCAACACCACAATTGACCGACGTACCGGTTGTGTGTGAATTTCTAGACGTGTTCCCGAAGACTTACTAGGAGTGACACCTGACTGCGAGATCGAGTTTCAGATTGACTTGATACCAGGTGCCCAACCTGTTACTAAGGCATCGTATCGGTTGGCTCCGACTGAGAGGAAGGAGTTGATGGAGTAATTGCAAGAGCTGCTTGATAAGGGATTCATTAGACCGAGTATCTCTCCTTGGGTTGCTCTGGTCTTATTCGTGAAGAAAAAGGATGGTAGTACAAGGATGTGTATCGACTACCGTGAGCTGAATAAGTTGACAGTGAAGAATCGGTACCCCTTACCGAGAAGTGATGACCTATTTGATCAGCTTCAAGGTGCCAGATGGTTCTCGAGGATAGATCTTCGATCTGGCTACCAATAGATGAAGGTTAAGGAGCAAGATATTCCTAAAACAGCTTTTCGCACACATTAGGGACACTATGAGTTTCTTGTTATGTCTTTTGGTTTGACCAACGCGCCAGCTGCTTTTATGGATTTGATGAATCGAGTGTGTCGGCCGATGTTGGATAAATCAACGATTGTGTTTACTGATGACATCTTGATTTATTCCAAGGGTGAGGATGAGCATGTCGGTCACATTCGAGAGATGTTGGAGACGTTGAGAAGAGAGAGGTTGTATGATACATTCTCCAAGTGTGCATTCTGGTTGCGCGAGTTTAGTTTTAGTCATCATGTAGCAAATCTCGGTGGGATTATGGTGGACCCGGCAAAGGTGCAAAGGAAGATTTAATAGTTATTTCGATGCTTCCTACTCGGGGATGGGATGTGTGTTGATGTAGAGAGGAAAGGTTATAGCCTATGCATCCCGACAGTTGAAAGTTCATGAGTTCAATTATCCCACTCTCGACTTGGAGCTCGCAGCCGTGGTCTTTGCGTTAAAGATATGGAGGCACTATCTATACGAGATGAAGTGCACCATATTCAGCCGAGATATATAGGGCCTTTTTGATTTATTGCTCAAGTAGAAGAGGTGGCTTATAGATTGGGGTAGCAGATGAGTTAAGTGAATTCATCCTACATTCCATGTATCTCATCTGAGAAAGTGCATAGCAGACAAGATATGAGTATACCACTGGAGGATATCGAGGTAGATGAACGGCTCAATTATATGGAATAACCAGTGGCGATCATTGATCGTAAAGAGAAAAGGTTAAGAAATAAAGAGGTTCCTCTGGTGCGTGTACAGTGGAAGCACAGAAAGGGGTCTGAGTCTACGTGGGAGACTAAAAAAGAGATGAAGCAGCATTACCCACAATTGTTGAGGAATAACAGGTTTCAGGGACGAAACCTCTATAAGGGGGTGGACTTGTAACACCCGGTTATTTTTTAGAGTCAAAGAAAGAAGAATAAAGTGAAGAAAAAGGAAGAAAAAATATTTTACACAGGTTGAGGGGTAAAAAGTGTCAAAAAGGACAAAAGGTTTGAAAAATGGGTGTAAAGTGGGCATGGCCACCCACTCTCTTCTTACAACCCCCAAATCATCAGATTTTTAGAGAGAGAAAGAAAGAGAGCAGAAACTCTTGGGTATTTTGAAGAACAAGAGCAAAAGGTCGAATTCAAGGTAAGAATTTGTGTATTTAAGATGTTCTTAACTGGTTTCATCCTCGCATGTGTGCTATGTATGTTTGTGTGTTTGGGTGTGTGTTTTGGTGGGTTTCTAGGCGGTCGAACTCAATTGCAAAAGGTTTGAAAGAAGTCACACCTAAGAGGCTGCTAAGGTGAGTTCTAGAACCCCTCTTTTACATGTTTTAACTGATTTTGGAGCTGGAAATGCATGATTGAACTTTTTATAAAACTAGGGTTTCATACCCGTATGTTTGAATGTGTGTATGTTGCGGGTATGGTGTGATTTTGGTCTATGTTCATGCTTGTTGATGTTATGGTTGTGTTTCTAAGGCTTAGAATGTATGATTCAAACTTAGAACATGATAGATGGTGTTTAGGGACTGAATTTGATGTTAAGTGTGCCCTAGGTTGCTCATGCGCCCAAACAGTAGTTCATACGCCTAAGTTTAGAAAAAAACAGCTTAAGTGTTATCAAATGCGGATAAGTAAGTCATTCGACTGAACAAATGCGGATGAGTAAGTCATGCGACTGAACAAATGCGGATGACTAAGTCATGCAACTGAACAAATGCGGATGAGTAGGTCATGCAACTGAACAAATGCGGATGAGTAAGTCATGCAACTGAACAAATGCAGATGAGTAAGTCATGCGACTGAACAAATGCGGATGAGTAAGTCATGCGACTGAACAAATGCGGATGAGTAAGTCATGCGAATGAACAAATGCGGATGAGTAAGTCATGCGACTGAACAAATGCAGATGAGTAAGTCATGCAACTAAACAAATGCGGATGAGAAAAGTCAATGTGGATGAACAAATACGGATGAGCATTGACAAATGCGGATGAGTAAAGTCAATGCGGATGAAGAAAAAGAAAAGCGGATGAACATAAAAAAAGCGGATGAACAAAAAGAAATGCGGATAAACAAAAAGAAATGCGGATGAACAAAAAGAAATGCAGATGAACAAAAAGAAATGCGGATGAACAAAAAGGGAAATGCGGATGAACACTTAGAATATTTTCTGACTTTTTGGGGAAAAAGTGAAATGCAGGCTTTGACTTGGGAGGTTCTCGGGGGCTATGTAAGTTGACTTTTTGAGGTCATAGGTGTTATGATGGGCATGTTATGATGTATGGTTGATGCTTATTGCATGATGATTGTATGATGTATGTTATGTATGTATGATGATGCCTTGTATGGAGATGTTTTGTGTGATTATGTTTATGTTCTTGTTATGTATGTGTATCTTTCATGTGGCTTTACGTGTTATAGTTGTGAAAAAAATGATAAAATATTATGTAATGTAAAGTGAAAGATAATGAAAGAGGAACATAATGATAGAATGCATGCATTAATGAAAGAGAAAGTATAAAAAGGCTTGCAAGCAAAATGTACAGAGGTGCACAGCTCTAAAATGTCGTCAGCTCAACTACGTATGGTTTAGCTAACCCATAAGGATACACGCAGGGGTTTCAGTCTTTGTGACTGAGCAACAGTGTGGTACATGGTTTATAGTGATTACTCACCTCGGTGCTAGTGCCAGGCTATGTGTAGTGTGGAAGTCATTTATGATCTTCGTCCCAGTTCCCGAATTATGCATAATGTTGGGGGTGTAGTATACAATGGTTTATAGTGATTACTCACCTCGGTGCTGGTGCCAGGCTATGTGCAGTGTGAAAGTCATTTATGATCTTCGGCCCAGTACCCGAGTTATGCATAATATTGTGGGTGTAGTATACAGTGGTTTATAGTGATTACTCACCTCAGTGCTAGTGCTAGGCTATGTGCAGTGTGGAAGTCATTTATGATCTTCGGCCCAGTACCCGAGTTATGCATAATGTTGGGGGTGTAGTATACAGTTGGGATCTTTGTTGCTTACCTCGGTGCTGGTACCAGGCTATGTGTAGTGTGAAAGTCAATTATGAACTTTGGCCTAGTAACCCATTTGTTTGAGGCATAGCTGATGACACTAATCCAGATAGTGATAAAGAATGTGATAAAGAAGGAAAGAGTTAATGAATATATATGGTGAACAGTAAAGGAAGATAATAATGATATTATCTATGTGTATGTATTATGCATTATCACGTACGAAAGTAAAGAACGGTTTTAAATGAAAGTAAGGTATGTTTTATTTTAAAATTAGAACTCACTCAGCAACGCTGACTTTTTATGCGTTAATCCAGTTGGCAGGTAAAACTTGCTGAGGATGGCACGGGACGGCTACTCAGCTCTTTTGGATGGCATCCATATTTATAATGCTTTTATGTTGAAATACAACATGTATTTTGTAATTTGATAACAATGTTTTATTTTACAAAGGCATTTTTAATGAAAATGTTGTTTTTATTGTTTCCGCTGCAACCTTTATACTAAGTCAAAGTAATTATATGTTTTATGAGCAATGTTTGGCCAGCTATAAGCGTCCGGAAACGGGGTCTTACAATTTGATAAAGTGCTACAACTATGGCAAGCAAGGGTACTATAGCTGAGAATGCAAGGTGGTGAACGTGGTGGACTTGGGTAAAGGAAAGGAAGCAGAGAAGGACAAGAGAGCTAGTGATAAGGAAAATATAATTTATTGCTTTATTTATATAGAAGGCACAAATAATGTCATTGATGGTCTTACAAAGAAAAATATGTAAAACTATATTAATAAAAATAAAAATGAATAGTCATTTAATAAGTTAATTTTAGTGAAACGGATAAATATGTAATATATAGGTTTTAGCAAGGAAAAATATGTAATTGATTTTTTAACTTGAGAAAATATGTAACTAGTAAATTTAGGAACAAAAAATATGTAAATACCTCATAAAAATAAACCTAGACCCACTTGATACATAAAATATATAATTATACCATAATAATTCACAACGTCATCATCATCTTCACCATCCACGACCACCGCCTATGCCACAACCATCACCACCACCACTATCGTTGTCGTACCACCACTATCGTTGTCGTGCCACAACATTATCATTATCATCATCATCATCCACCACCAAAGTATGATTTAAAAAACAAAATCAGCTATACACATTTGAAAAACCACCACCATCTCAACCTATGCAAACTCGACCACCACCATCATCAACCCCATCAAAGCCCAACCCGTGACCACCTAACCACCACCATTGTCACCTCCATCAAACACGAATTCGTGACCACCCAACCACCAACATCGTTATCTCCATCAAACTTTAACCCCCAATCACCCGACCACACCATTCTACATCCATTAACCCCACCTTCAACTAGCTGGCCACCATTATCGTCACATCCATCCTTATAAACCACCATCCCCTCAAATATAGGCTAGCGAAATCAAAGGTATTCTTAAAATCTAGGTCTTCATCCATGAAATTAAGGAAGAAGGAGAGAGATATGAGTGAGAGAGACATGACAACAGTGAGGTGGTGTTTGATTTTACCAAGACATCTTCCCCACCTCTTCATCTACGCGCACGCAGACGCGGGAAGAGGTTTTGAGTGTGCAGAATGTTTGTTTTTTGGAAGACATTTTATTAAGAAAAGGTCTTCCTGAGGTCTACATGGAGAAGATGTGAACCTATATCTTCTGAGATCCTCTAACAGTCGCCGCACTGCCACCGCCCTCCCCTTCGCAGCCTACCCCCTTCGACCCCCCCCCTTCGACCCCGCTTCGAGCCACCCTCGCAACAACCCATTTTTCCCCCGTTCGAGCCACCTTTGAGGCACCCTTGCAGCAGCCCCTTCGACCCCCCTTCAAGCCACCTTCGACCGCCCTCACAGCAGCCCCCTCGTGACAGTGGATGAAGACGAAGATGATGGATGAAGATGATGGAAGAAAGAGTTTGGGAAAATGATTGGGAAAGTAAGATTGGGAAGGGTGGGTGGGTTTGGTTTATAATAATAATAATAATAATAATAATAAAATGGCAGATGTTAAAAACAAACAGTTTTTTTCTTGCAGACTACAGACGTTTGGTCCACCTTTTCTGCTGCAGATGTCTGCAGATCTAGTCCGTAGACTACAGACGTTTTCCTGCAGAAATAACAAACAACACCTGAGTGATGATGGTGCTGGAGACATCACTAGTGGTGGTCGCTAGAGACAAGACTTTCAGGTAGAAATATACATATATATATATATATATATATATATATATATATTATAATATATATATTATAATATATATATATATGTATAAACATATATATGTATGTATGTATATGTGTGTGTATATATATGTATATATATACATATATACATACATATATATGTATATATATATGAATATGGATGTCTATGTGTGTGTGTATATATGTATATATATACATATATACAATCATATGTATATGCGCATGCGTATGCGTATGCGTATGCGTATGCGTATGCGTATGCGTATGCGTATGCGTATGCGTATGCGTATGCGTATGCGTATGCGTATGCGTATGCGTATGCGTATGCGTATGCGTATGCGTATGCGTATGCGTATGTATATATGTTTATATGTATATATATATATATAATATATATATATATATATATATATGTATGTGTGAATGTATGTGTGTGTATGCATGTATGTATGTATTATAAATATATGCTATAGTTATAATTTTACAGGCAAAACAAAAAGAAAGTCCAATAACAAGATTGGTCAACATTTTCTCTATCATGTTTTGTAACACATAACTATAGTTCCTAAACTGCTGACTGCATATCATCAAGAAACGACCACTCAAACAATCAAAATAACTTATTGAAAGCAAGATTTAAGAATAGTTGTACTTGCATTTGGATGTATATATTTTAGTTATTCTTCATTACCAGAATCTTCAGCTGAAGAATTATCCTCCTTCCTATTTTTTCGTCATTGCCTGTTTCTAACTTCATCTTCTTTTCTTGTTTCTTTGCTTCTTCTTTTGGCGTAGTTTTAATTGCTTAGTTACAGTCTGCTCTTCTGCAACTTTTAATCTTTCCTCTCTCTGCTTCTTAAACTCGACAACTTCTTTCATTTTTGGGAGTTGACATCCATTCTAGTAAGCCGGTCTTGCTCTTTCCATCTCATTTGGCGGTACTGTTCCAAAATGGTAATTTCTAATGACATATAAATTGATAAAATGATAACAAAATGACAAAATAACAACATTATAAAAGGGAGATAAGGATGTGCTCATATGTAACATACATATTTTCGTAAATATATACAAAGCATGCCCTAATATACTAGGAACAAGAAGTTACCAACTATAAATCACCAAAAAGAATGTATAGTATAAAAAGGGTTATTCCTTTCGATTGGTAGAACCCCAAAAGAAAGAGAAACTATACTAGAGACTAGTAAACATGTTCCCCTAGAATCAGGGGTGTGCAACTAGTTTGAATTGATTGAAACCAAATCGAAAATAGTTGGAACCGGGAACTGAATAGTCCAAAGCTGATGTAACATTTGCCTTTTTTGAAAAATTAAAATGGAAAAAAAATCCAAAACCGTTGAGTCAATTTTGTGAATCAAACACATACTTAAACTATTTTAATTATTTTGGTGATTCCAAAAACAATAAATAGATTAGTTAGCTAATTTTGTGAATAATTTATAAAATGACATATTATAAGTTATAAAGTTCTATATTTCATTTATGGGTTTTAACTAATGAGTTTGAATAAATAAGTAAAACATTAAGTTTTTTAAAGATTTTTAACATTTATTAAGTTGTATTAACAGTTGAATTTATTATATAAAAAAGGTGGTTTTATAGTTTAAGGTTAAATTTGTAAATCTTAAAACTTGATTTGAAAGACGTTTATGCATAAAATAACAAAAGAACAAAGATCAGGGGCTAAACTGTAAATATTGTTTAAACCCAAATATTTCCCCCGTCGACCCTCCCAAACTCCGGCCATATTTCCGGCACACTCCGGCGACACTAAAACCACTCAAAGTAATCGGTTTTAATTCCAAAGAACCGTCCCTTTTTATTCGCACACCCGTTTCGAACATGAGAAACGTTTCAATCGAACTTAATAAGTCGTTAAGCCTGCGTATTCGAACCCGAAACACCTGAATCCATACTTTTAACACGTTGATATGAAACCGATCATATTTCACCTAGTTAAATGAGGTAAATCATTCTAAATGTTTCTGTGGAACTATTTGAACTCTTAATTGCTCTTACAAATCATACACATTGACCATTTGGTGACCATGTTCATATCGATCAGCAACTGAGTCGTTCGAAACCTTCTGAGATTCATTAATCAAAATTTATTGAGGGATTTTATTCATCATCACTCTAAGAAACTCGTCAAGTTGTCAATTTGATTTATCAGAAACATCACCCTTCGAATTTGATTATCCCACTGTCGCGATCTTTTATCATCTATTAATCCTCCATTTCACACAATTCAGGTAATTAATTAAACACACACTCGATTTCTGATGGGGAATCAAAGCCCCATGATCAATTTTATTTACAACACCAAATCGATGTTCAATTTTGGTTCAAATCGAATTAGGTTTCTTGAGTATTTGAGGATTTTGTAATTAATGTTTTTTAAACATTATAAGGGAGATTTTAATGAAATCGGTGCTTTAGTCCACCGGTTAGCATCATTTGCATGTTTAGACCCAGGCACCTCAAGTTATTTTTAAATTATTAGTTTTTAATCAATTTATTTTTCATAAATTCTTAACATATTATTTAATCAAAAAAATTATTGTTGTTAATTAAATTTATTCTAAGAGTTATCAGTTTAATTTTTGAAAATTTTAAACAATATAATATTCTAATTTTATAGTTTAATATTATAAAAACTATGACAAAAGTTATTTAAAAGTGTCTTTTATTACTTTATAAAATGATTTTTTTAAATCAAATAAGTTATTTTGTAACTTATTTAAATAATTGATTATTTAATTGATTATTTTGATCAAGTCATTATTTAATTAATATTTACCTTCCACACTTTAATACTCAACTTTTATTGTATTAATTATTATAAAATAAACATTTAAATAACATGTGACGTATGACTTGTTAATCATGGGAACCAAGTACACTTAGCTAATTGTTATAACTTGTAATGGATATCTTTGTCAATGTTTGATTGTATGATTATGCTATCTATATTTTTACAATATTTCTTAACCTATGACTTGAATTGCCTCTTAAATGTTGTTTTCACACATATGTACAAATTCATGTGACTCACCAACATTATATGTTGACCCTTTTATTTTTAACATGTTTCAAGATTGCTACTTGAGAACTTTTTTTTGCTCATATAGAACTTGGACTTAGTTTAATTAAATATTTCATGTTGTTGTTTAAATCTTTGTTGTATTGTAATGACTTAATTGTCTAGTATTATTCAATAAAAATGACATTTAATATCATTTCAACTTATTTAATTCCATAAACTATGAACAATCGTTTCACATTCGTCCACCTCGATGATTCCTCCGTTAGTTGGGGAGTGACATCTGAAAACCAAAATCGAGCCTTATGGTAACTTATTTGGTTTCGTTTGTAACCGGGTAAACTGGTTCAAGTTTTGTTTAAGAACCAATAAGGAACTGGTTTTGTTAAAGAGCTTAAAATAATGAAGTAATGTGATGATCTTTAGATATTATCAAATTATATTCAAATTAAACCATAACTGGATAGAAACCCATAAATTTCTCTACTAGTACTATGTTCTTATGGTTTCTTCACCATTGAATGTTGTTTTTCAATGATGTTTTTTTATTTGAGATTGTTCACTTTAATTTATGAAGGTTTGAAATTCAATGTTATATTTGAGTTTAAGTAAAAGATACAAACCATACGCCTTTTTGTTTATTGATTTGTAAATCTTACTCCATAAATAAATTAATAATTTATTACAATTCAAACTTCTCACAGGCTATCATATTTTTAGGTACACACCGGGGTTTGGAACTAGAACCCAATAGAGAATCGTTTCTGCATGTTTAGGAACCAACCAAACCTATCACCCTGCACATATTTTACCTCTTCTAGACCTATATTAGACCTGAACAATCCTTAGAAACATGCCATGGTTCACCACATCCCTGACATAATTTGAAAGAACTAGTAGCTTTAACAATTGCCTTACCTCCCGACTGACCTAAATAGGAGAATTTTTTCTCAAGTGCATCAACTCTAGCAGTGGTATTGCAATCAGCTTCAACTATATTTCTGGAATTTCTTCGGGAATGAGTTTACCTTTATGAATTTACGCTCAGCTTCTCTAATAGCAACCAATCCTCCTCCTCATTATTGGTCATAAATGTGCTCGCACTAGTTGAGTTGATATCCCGTACATTCTTGGCCGACAATCCATCATAAAAGGATGAAATCAACTCCCATTGAGTAATGTCATGATGTGGGCTTGTTTGTAAAAGCTCCTTAAATATTGTCCAAGCCTTATAAAAGGGTTCATCTAGATTTTGTTGGAAGTTTTGGATGGTAGTTCTAGCTTCACTTGTTTTGTGTGATATGTAATATTCTTCAAGAAAGGCTTATTGTAACTGTTCCCAAGTAAAAATCCTAGCCGGTGGTAGAGAATGAAACCATTTCGTGGATTTTCCTTTCAATGTGAATTGAAAGAGCACTAGCATAACCTCTTCAACTATGAACCCTTATGCCCTAATGGTTTCACAAATGGCACTAAAATCATTTAAGTGAAGATATGGTTCCTCCTTAGGCATCCATGAAACTCTGGTAGAATTGCCAAGCTATTATGTCACACCCCGACCAACGGCGGAATCATTGGGGCGGACGAATGTGAATCGATTGCTCATAGCACATGGTAGTAAATACGTTGAAATGATATTAAATGTCATTTTTATTGAATAATACTAATCAGTCAATACAGTACAATCAATTAATAACCTAATGAAATTTGTCTTTAACTTTGACTAAGTTCAAATCCTAAGTGTGCATTTACAAGTCCACTTATCTTCATTCCTGAAATCATGTGAAAAAGTAATGAGTTAGCTAACGAATTATCTGGTGAGTAATCACATATTTGAATACATATATAGATTGATTAAATGATTGAAAACAATTCAATTTACATGGCAATGTCAAGACTTATAATGTAATATTGTAACATAAAAGACAAACCAACACAATCAAACCTAATGACTGAATTGACTTGGTCCGCAGACAAAGCTTTATAGAATACATGATTCTGGTTCAAATCACCACGCGACTAAACAATGGGGTGGGTTTGTCAAACCAATAGATCTATCATTGTTATCGTGGTTGCATGAATTAATGATTGTATTATCAAGTTTATCTAACTATGAACATATAATTGCAAGTAATAACATAACACGTCTTGAATTTAATTTAGAATGAAATAGAATAAGAATGAATAAAAATAATTGACCATTAAATCATATGATTTCCCCAAAATATAAATATGAAAATATGCAATGAATACTCATATTGTATAATGATAGTTGTAGAGCACATAAGAAAACCTGAATGTTCAAGAGTCAAAGGTGATGTCCTAAAGTATAAAGGTTGGAAGTCATTACAAAAAGTTAGGACGTTTAGAGAATGCCAAAAAAATGAAAGGTAGATTGAAAAATGATTATTGCACTAATTTTAGATTCTGGACAGAATGTTTGGGACGTGTATGAATAGATTTTAAAAATAGCAAACGGTTTCATGAAATTATGAAAATTTACAGTTAACTAGTTCAGAGTCTTTTGTAAAGTTTTCATTCGGAAATATTTAAATAAAAAGACCCATAAATATGTCAAAACAACAACATAAAATAGAAGATGCTGAAATGCATACTTATCTTGTGGTTGCTATTGTTGAGTCATTTGATTGAGCTTGAATATGTATAAACTATCGTTAAAAAGATAATTCATTAAAATTAAAATTGGAGTTTAATTTTACTCAAATTTAAGAGTGAGATTCTCACTAAGGATCTAATATAGTGATCAAGTTAATGATTGAATGGCGGAAACAAACAATCAATAAATAATTAATGCAAGAATATACTCATAAATACTTTTGTATATAATAATGAACGTGATTGATTATAGAGAATAAAAGACAACAAATATTCTCAATGTCTATAAGCCGTCACCTCATATACGAGGTTTTCTATTCTATTTATAGACAGACAAGATGCCTTTTACAAAATGACTAAATTACCCCTAACCTATTACATCATAACTAGTCTAAGTCTTGATCCGCATCTTTGTTTTTTCATCCACATTGACAAATGCGGATGAGTTGACTTGATCAGCATTTCTTCACTAGATCATCCGCATTTGTATGTTGGTCATCCGCATTGGTTAATGCGGATGAACAAATACTTCTACGCATTTGTCTGGTCATCTGCATTGGCAAATACGAATGAACAAAGTCTTGTCCGCATCACTGATTGGTCTTCTGCATTTGTTGATGTGAAAGAACAAATACTTGTCCGTATTTGTTTTATGTCTTCCGCATTGACAAATGCGGAAGACCATACTTGGTTTTTCTTCTGTGCAGGATCTTCATCCGCATTTCTTCTTGGACTTGTGGGAATCCAGCAAAGCAACCATCAACTCACCCATTGAATTAGCATGCATAATCCTTTCAGGGTCTAATAATACTCCCCCTAAGGATTATGCAGCTTATGTTCTTTAATGTTTTGGTAGTGATTAAGGTTGTGATGATTTTGTTGGGTCTTGTGGTGGTGTAAAAGGTGCTGCTTGAGCTGGATCCAAAATTGCCTTGATCATGTTGACAAAGTCTTGAGCATCTGACATTTTATTCTTGCTTAGTACATGAATCTTCATTCTGCACATGTTGTGATGGCTTCAAGTGGTAGTTTTTTAAGTGAGATTGGTTCCCAAATAGACACCGTAGATAGCCCATCCCTATGAATTAAGAGAGAACCATCTACATCAACTTCTAGTTTGACAATGTTGCCCAACTGTAGAGGTGTCTTCTTCTTCCTTTTCTCCCTCTTTGCAATAATCTGATCATAAGCCATCTTTAATATTTTGATACACTTTAGAAAGAAATGTAGATCTTCTTGACCTAATTGTTTGATCTCTCTCTGAGCTGCCTTGTGTATATGTAGTGAATATATGATTGATCCAGTAGTCTCACTTCATAGCCACTGAACAATCTGATTTTAGCATCTTCTTTACCTCCCCACTTCCTCTCAATCACCAATTCATAGGTCTTCTCATCATAATAAACATTTGAGATTGGTGTTGAGGAATGTGTACCATCCACCATTTTTCTTTTTGATGATTTAGTAGGTTTCACTCTAAGTTCTGGAAACACTACTTCTTCAACTATTTTTGTTTGTTTCATCTCTAGAGGGTTCTTGAAAGTTTTGTCTTTTCTCATACATATGATTTTAATGAATTGAAGTTGTTGGTTCTCTTGACCATTTTAAGTATACCTTCAACTCATATCCTCTAAACATTGCATTATGGTTGATCAGCTCCAGATTAGTTAGTTCTTTCAGGTCATGAATCTCAAGTGCATTTACCAGAGCAGAGTACTCTGTAAAATTTGCACTAGACCTGATATTCTTTTAACCATAAACATATTGCATGAACTATCATACTTCCAAGCAATAATTTCTGGTCTATTTTTCCTTTTGGAGTAGATACACCTCTGATCATCTTAGTAGTGGTCAACCCTTCCTGAAGTTTTAGTTGGGAGGGTTCAGCAAACCACTCTGGATATTTGTGAAGAACAGGTGCCAGAGAGTCTTGATCTTTATGTGTAAGTTGCATGTCTTGTGCAGAGATTCTTGATCTTGGGTTTTGATTGATGACTTCTTCTTCTAATCTCTTCAACTTTTCTTTCTTTTCATTCATTAATATGAGTGTGGCAGCTCTTAGTGAGTTGGTTTTAATGTTTCCCAATTTCCTTTTAGTGAATCCTTGACTTGTGAGGTAATCTTCATTTTCCTATCAGTCATTGCATAGGGATCAGGATGTAGAGGTTCATGAGTTTGAGATTGCTTCTTCATGACTGACAACTTTGGATTTGGAGCTTTGGATGCAATTGACTTCTTATAGTCTGTTTCAACCCTGGGGTCCAGCAGTTTATTGACTTTTTCTTATGCTGCTTTCATGCCTTCATATGTCATACTAAATACTTCATCTGCATCATACCTATGATTGATCAAAAACATGGCTTTTATCATAAGGTCATCAATTTGAGCCTTTAACATCATTTCCTCTACATATTTTTTCTTTTTGCATAGGACTGTCCACATCTACAGCCTTTTTAGCATCATATCCTCCTTCTATTTCCCCTTCTTCCAGATCAATGAATGCTGCTTGTTTCTTTAATTGAGCCTCAGCCTTCTCATGTTCATCTCGGAATTCAGCTATTGTGTAAGGCCCCGTTCCCGGAGACCTCACAGTTGGTCTTTTACAACGTTAAACACCTTAAACATTATAAATTTACAAGCTTAAGCAGCAGAATTATTTTACCAAAAACTATTCATTTCATTAAAACACTATTGTTGAGCAATACACTATTGTTTAACCGATTACAAAAAATTGTTTAGTTGCATTACAAAACAACAGCAATAACAACTATGAATGGATGTCAGTCTTTCCCTGCCGAGTAGCTTCACCCTCGTGCCATCCTCAGCAATAGTTACCTGCCAACTGAAAATGTATAAAAGTCAGTGTTGCTGAGTGAGTTCTTGTTTTAAAAGTAATAAAATACTTTTCAGCACGTTGTATATGAATAATACTTTTTCTGTGATACAACTTTTTACTTTGTATGCGAGCACGTATTAGTTATATGAACAGATACTGTTTGTTCTCTTTACTATATGCCTTGTTTACTCTGTATTTTTTTATCTTTATCTTTCACTATCTGTATGGACCAATAAGCAATACCCTAAACTGTATGCGCGGTGAAAACTGGTGATGGGCCATCTATATCCCTCAAAAGGGTTCTGTTTACTGTATACAAGGCCGACCCAATCACCTAGGGCATGCTACAAAGGTCCTGCCAATCTCGATTGACTGGTCTTGTGTGCATAATAGGGTAGCTAACCCGCAGCACAGTTGAGCTAACGACAACATTGTCGTGCACCTCTTGTAAGCTTGCATGACTTGTTAACATTTTATTAATGTTTCTCTTCTCGTTGTTTGTTGCTCTTTCTCTTTATTATTACAATATACTTTACGTTACGATAATAAACATACCACGTAAAGTCACACACTATAAGTAATAATAATAGCAATAATAATAAGGAACAATCATGAAACAATCATAATCATGTATGAAACCCATCATTAATAAACCCTAGTCAAACCTCGATCAACACCCTAAGAGCACAAATCCCAAAAATTCTATAATAAATTCTAAGTATTAGGCGCTTAGACACTATTTGGCGCATGGGCCCTGTTTGGGCGCTTCATCACTATGCAAGCGCATCAGGCCAACACTTAGCTGCTTTAACACTTAGGCGCATGAACAATTCAGGCGCATGGACACTATTCAGCGTATGACCCATTCAGACGCATGGACACTTAGACGCATGGGCTTATTCAGGCGTATGGGAACTTAGGCACATGGGATTATTCAGATGCATGGATACTATTAGGGCGTATGGAAACTTACACTTAGTCGTCCGACTAAATTTTCTAGGCGCATGAGGGTACTGTTCAGGTGCATGGATATACTTAATCATTTCTAAGGCAATTCCAGGCGCATGGACCTTATTTAGGCGCATGAACCTTCTGCTCAACATGATTCTAGGATAACATCGAATCCAAACATCAAGCCTAACTGTTCTAAGCTCACCAAGGCTATTCTAAGCTCACCAAGGCTATTCTAAGCATGAACAACCTATAAGCATTCAAGAATCATCATCATCATGCATAATACATACGGGTATACATACATAAACATTTGAAAATCATTTTAATACATTTTCATCCCCAATAAGAGTTTAAAACAAGTAAATCGGGGTCTAGAACTCATCTGGTGCAACTTGGGTGTTTCTTCCTTCTAACCCGCTTGCAATGAGTTCACACACCTAAAAGCACACCAAAACACACACACGGACACACACAAGCACATAAGCATGTAACCGAGACAAAAACCAACATGAACACTTAAAACCACGAATTCTTACCTTGAATTCAATTCCCCTCTTCTTCTTTTCTTCAACCGAGAGTTTCTACTCTCTTCTTTTCTCTCTCTCTCTAAAACCCGATGAACAAGTGATGGGAAGTGAGGGTGGGCGGCCATGCCCACCTTTACACCAACTTTCTTTTGTACTTTTGTCCTTTTACACATTTAATCCCTCAACTTGGGTTTATTGACATTTCCTTTCTTTATTCTTAAACTCTTATTCTTTCTTTTCTTTTCTTTTTTTTAAAGAAAATAATCGGGTGTTACATATTGCTGCCAAACTTCTTGAGTTATCCTTTTTACTTTTCTTCACATTTTCTTCTTCAACTATTGGTCTCTTCCCTTTTGCCTTTTCAAATAGGTATTTCCTTTTTCTTGTATAAGTTTTAAGTGGAGGACCAGAAGAGGATTCAATCTTTTTCATCTCCTCAGGCACTTTTTCAGCCTTAATTTGTACTTGTTCCTGATCATCAGCTTCTTTTTCTTTTTCAAAAACCTCTTTGATCATATCTTTTTGTTCCTCTGATAATGACACAACAGGCACCATTTGCATACTCAACTCTTTCTCCAAGGGAACTGAGATTGAGGAATGACCGCAATGGGTTCAGTGTTGGTCCTCTGGTTAGCAACAAAATCCCAAAATTCCTCATCAATTATGAATTCTTTCAAAGTAAAGCTATCTAGAGCACTCATTAGTTCTTCAAATTCAGCCTTTTCAGTTTGAGTAGCATCTGATTGTCTAGAATAAACCATAATTTCTAGACTTGATTCTTCATTCTTTTTACTTTCTTCAGCCTCAGCACTTCTTTGAATTTTAATTAACATCTCAAGTTCAAAGATCCTTTTATTTTGACTTTCAACTTGACTTTGGAAATATGAGATGATCTCTGCTTGTTCTTCAATAATATCCTCTTGCTCTTCCATAGCTATAGTTTGAATGGCAAGAGTATCAACATGGCCACTTACTTCTTCTCTAGAATGGTTAAGAGCATCTTTTAAGTATTCAATCTCTTTCTCTTTCTTTTCAACTTTATATTTTACTTTTAGTTCTTTTAACTCATGCTCCTTTTCATCAAGTTCTAGAATCCTATCATCAATGATTCTAGCTCTCCTATTCAGTATTCTTTCCATCCGTTCAACTTTTTGCAAGAGCTCAGAGATTAACTCATCTTTTTCATCCGGTCTATTTACATTAGATTCAGCAAAACTCTCTGAGGGAGCAGTCTTAGAAGTGACTCTCTTTTCAGGCATTTGAACATGTTGATCCTCCTTATCCGAAGATGATTTGGATGCTTTAGATGTGTTGGTTAAGTCTCCAAACTTAGTTGGGTTATCATGGGTGGGCAATGGTTGAGGTGGTAATTTTGGTGAGTGATAAGGTGGTGATATTGGTTAGTGATGAGGTGGAGATGTTATTGGTTGGGCTATTGGTGATGGAATAGGAGTTTATGGGGAGATTGTAATGGTGATGGTTGTGGTGATGGTTGTGGTGATGGTTGTGGCGATGATTGTGGAGATGGTTGTGGTGATTGTTGTGGAGATGGTTGTGGAGATGGTTGTGGAGATGGTTGTGGAGATGGTTGTGGAGATGGTTGTGGAGATGGTTGTGGTGATGGTTGTGGTAGAGCCACAAATGGAGATGCATAGTCATGAATTTCAGGTTCGGTATGAGAATCACCCCCCTGCACCATCCTGGGGTGATATTGACCTTTGCCTATCAATACCATCAGCTTGCTCATTAGCAGCTTGTTCTTCAATGTGATCATGAGCATCTTGTTCTTCTCCTTGTTCTTCTAGATTGATCTGTTGAAGCATCCAAGGAAGAAGAGGTGAGTAAGCTCCACTGTAGAAGTTTCTAGGATCCCTCTTCTTAATGTACTTGTATGATTTAGCATCATAATGAGGAATATTTAGAACTGGTCCCTCAGTAGCTAGATTTGGGAATGCATCATTTGTGAAACATTGAATGAATCTTGGATACATTAAGAACTTGTGTCTCCTTCCCTCTTGAATATTTGATACCAGACCATTCAATACATAAGCTGACATGTTGAATGGTCTGTTTGTGCATAAAGCACAAATTGATGATGAAGTGATGATTGGAATATCATTCCACCCTGTTTTCCTTTTGGATAAACAGTGCTGAAAGATATGGATTAGAAATCTCCAAGGCAAATCAACTAATCCCTTTACAATCTGCTTAGCTTCAAATCCCCCTTCATACCCAATTTCTGC
The DNA here is from genome assembly GCA_025506515.1 of Flaveria trinervia. Lineage (NCBI taxonomy): Eukaryota > Viridiplantae > Streptophyta > Magnoliopsida > Asterales > Asteraceae > Flaveria > Flaveria trinervia. The sequence goes on from CM046448.1 coordinate 15,659,408, forward strand.
AAAAAAGGTAGTGATGTCATCCTCATCCAACTCTATTGGTGCATCAGCATCATCACCAAAATGCAGACATCTTCTCATAGAATCATTAGTTATGATCAGAGTGTGCTCATTATCAATTCTTCCAGATAAAGTTCTAACACCATCTGCTTCAATTAGTTCAACTGAATTCTAGAAAGATCTTATGAGGTTCTTATAAATGATGGGTCTAACAATGATAGCATAAGCTACCCTTGTTGTAGAGATAAATCTGATAATGTCTCTGAGTCCCTCAGATTTTGGTACATCAGGGTCTAAATAACCGCTAACATTATGGAGCATGCTCCATGAAAGATTAGCCACTTAATCTGCATAAAAGACATATGTGTTAGTTTTGATGAGAAAGTATGTGCACAATTGATTAATTTGACTTTTAGTGGTCAAAGATGAACATTTGAAGTCACTGTTTCATTATTGTCACATCAAATAGTGAATTTGTTGTAGAACAATCACATTTTCTCTGTTTTTCAAGTTTAAATAAACCATTTATTAGATGTTACTTCATTAATTTGTCACACATTTTTGTTTTTCATCAGACTCTGTTCTTGTGATGAACACAACTATGAAAGTTTTTCATGCTAGTTAAAATTCCTCTTAGTTTGCATGTTCATTGATGTCGAAAATGTATAATACATTTTTTGAATAAATTGGATTTTGTGTGTTCTTCATTATCATTTGGTTCTTTGTTCACTTTTGTTTAATAGTCCGAAAGTTAGGTCATGAAAGATTTTTGGAATTTCACCTTTCTTTCAATGCTACTATGGTTTGGAATCGATCACAATAACAGGTTGAGTAGAACACACTAAAATCTTTGGTTGTGATGATGATGATGATCAAAGAGGGTGTACAGTGTTTTTGCGCTCGTCTCACTATGTAGTCTCTCAGATTTGAAAAGTATTAAATGACCCTTTGAAATTCCTTTAAATAGTCAAATAATGTCTTTTACAAAATTTTACAAGTTTCAGAGCAAGTGCGGTCACAATTTTTTATCACTATAGCAAATGCGGAAGTTAAACTTTAAGTCTTTGGGTCATCCGCATTTGTTTACTGTTACAAATGCGGAAGATTTTAACTTGTTTTTGAGGCATCTGCATTAACACACTGTAGCAAATGCGGAAGTTTTGTTACTTGAGCTTTCTTCTATCCGCATTTGTGTATTGTGGCAAATGTGGAAGAACGGAGTTCATCAACATGTGCTCACTGTTGCAAATGTGATAGAATAATTTTTGTCAGCATTAGCATTTGCTCACTGTAGCAAATGCAATAGAATAAATTTTGTCAGCATTTGTACTGTAGCAAATGCGGTTGACAAAACTTGCCAGCATTTGCTCACTGTAGCAAATGCGATAGAATAAATTTTTCAGCATTCGTTTACTGTAGCAAATGCGGTTGACAAAACTTGTTAGCATTTGCTCACTGTAGCAAATGCGATAGAATAAATTTGTAAGCATTTGTTACTGTAGCAAATGCGGTTGACAAAACCTGTTAGCATTTACTCACTGTACCAAATGCGATAGATAAATTCCACATTTACATCATATTCACACTAATGCGGTAGAGTATAATCTTTGTCCGCATTAGTTTGCTTGGAAATCAAGAGTTACCTGCATTGGTTTTAAGCATAGGTTACCTTCACCCGCATTAACTAATGCACTTACCTGCATTAACTTTTGAACTTACTCATAAGTTAATGTGTCTGTTTTTGTTTTTCTTTTTATGAAGGTTGTCTTTGGTTGAATTCTCTTATGAAGTTATTGCTGTTGGAGTTGTCAATTCTTGCTTGGATTGACCTATATATTAGAAGAGATACAAGTTTATCGTTGCTTGACTGATCTTGGACTTGTCATGCTCACAAGAATCTGCATAAGCTAAGATACTATGGTATAACTTTTGCAACAACACCTGTGTTTTCTTTTTGTTTTGTCTTGAATTTTTAAGAAAGTAATTTAAGCTAGTAAACAAGAATATAGACTTACTCACAAATTTTAAATTACTCCCCCTAAAGTTTATATCCATATTTGGATAGAAACTATAAAGATCTAAAAACTTTTTGAATTTTATTATGATTATTAATAATGAAGAGAAGTATATCTTTTGTTGGGATCATATCAATCTTACATTACACATGCACATCCTTTATGATAAAATGGACATGTTTTTGAACTTGATGATTGAAGGTATGTTTGTCCTCTTAAACTCATACCAGGTTGATATTTTGATGCAAAATGATATTTATCATGTTATTGGTTGATTTAAATATTCAATGTGTACCGCACACACAAGCATGTAATGATCAACCATCCTTATACAATACATGGTAGAACTTTGCAACAACTTTCCTTACCAGGTTACTTAAGTTATGAGAACTCATTTTCACTGATCCTTATTGGGATTCTTTTACTTTGATCCTTTTCATGATGATCCATATTGGGATTCTTTTCACTTCATTTTGGAAGGTGATCCATTATGGGATTCTTTTGTTCATTCACTTGGAATGTATTGCTTTTATAAATTCATCCAATTTGGATGTGTTCCTCATTGGGAATCTTTTGGATTAGAACATCTGCACTATGTGTATGTTTTATCAGGTCTTTGCTCAGCAAAACAAAGATGAAACTAGATGTAGGTGAAAGAGATTCATAAAGTATCATTACCTGGTATGTTTGGGTTACTACACACACATGCACTCAGATAAGCCAATACATACCTGTACTTTGTGATGAGTGTTTCACTATTAAATAAGATTTTAATTCATCACTGCATGTATCTTCTCTTCCAAGTTGAGCCTACCAACATATCTGGTAAGTCATGACAATCTTGAAATTTTTAAATTAAGCACAGTGAATGATATAATGACTATAATTATATCATTTCCTAATATTCTTTTCTTCATCAAACTTGACTTTTTTGTGATATTCTAAGATTTTGACTTGTTTCTTTTGATGTTTTGATTGGTTTTACTCAAGGTTAATCATGCTAATTGATTGAACTAGGAATTCAAACCTACCAGGTTCAAATGCCTTAGTAAATAAATCAACAAATTGATTTTCAGTAGGTACTTGAATCAATTTAATTAACCCTTTTTCAGCACAGTCTCTTAAAAAGTGATATCTAACTTCAATGTGTTTGGTTTTTGAGTGCTGAATTGGATTATTAGTTATGAAAACAGCTACTGTGTTGTCAATATGAATTGGTGTGTGCAAGAAGTTAAAACCATAATCAAGCATCTGGTTTTGAATCCAGAGAACTTGAGAGCAACAGGCAGATGTTGCAATATACTCAGCTTCTGCTATTGATACAGATACGTTTGTCTGCTTCTTGCATTGCCATGAAACCAGTTGGGGACCAAGAAATTGACAACCTCCAGATGTGGATTAATAGTTGAAGTTGCATCCTCCATAATCACTTTCAGTGAAAGCATAGAGATCGAAGTCTCCTTCTTTTGGATACCATAACCCAAGAGCTGGTTTGCCCTTCAGATATCTAAATATCCTCTTGACTGCATTCACATGTGATTCTTTTGGATCAGCTTGATACCTGGCACACACACAAACACCAAACATAATATCAGGTCTGCTAGCAGTTAGATACATAAGTGATCCTATCATAGATCGATAGTTAGTTTGATTAACAGATTTGCCTTATGGATCAAGTCCAATCTTCACTTTGGTATCAACTAGTGTTCTACTAGATTGACAATCAGCAAAATGAAACTTCTTTAGCATTGTATCCACATATTTGGATTGGTTGATGAAGATTCCATCTATTGTCTGTTGGACTTGCACTCCTAAGAAGAATGTGAGTTCTCCCATTGCACTCATTTGGAATTTGAATGCATTAGATCTTCAAATTCTTTCCAGAGTTGCTTGTTTGTAGAGCCAAATATAATGTCATCCACATAAATCTGGACTAACAGCATGTCTTTTCCTCTTATTCTTTTGAAGATAGTCTAATCAATCTTTACTCTTTCATATCCATGTTCAAGAAGAAAGGATGATAGAGTCTCATACTATTTAATGGGGCTTGGTGAAGACCATACAGAGCTTTTTAAGCTTGTAAACTCTGTGAGGGAAATCTGGATCTTCAAAGCCAGGTGGTTGACTCACATAGACATCCTTAGCAGTCTTCCATACAAGAAGGCACACTTTACATCCATTTGATAAATAGTAAATTTTATGGATGCAGAATATGCTAGAAAGATTCTGATTGCTTCTAATCTGGCAACAGGTGCAAACACTTCGTCACAGTCGATTCCTTATTCTTGAGTGTATCCCTTTGCCACTAATCTTGCTTTGTTTATGATGACGATCCCTCTATCATCAGTCCTTTTCCTGTACAACCATCTGGTACCGATAGGTATTGTCCTTCGGGAAGATCTACCAGTTGCCATACTTCTTGCTTCTTGAATTGGAGCAATTCTTCCTGCATTGCTTCAATCCAGCTATTGTCTTAAAGTTCCTCTTTGATGTTCTTGGGTACTGTTTGACATAGAAAACATAAGAACAAACAGATGTTTGCAATACTGGACTTGCTTCTTGTCACCCTCTCATTAAGTTCACCAATAATGGTTTCAACTGGATGATTCTTATGTATTCTGGTGGTTGGAATGGAGTCACCAGAAATGGTTACATCATGATTGGAGACATTCAGTTCATTATGGTCAGAGGCACATTCATCTTGTACTATTGTTGAATTATGAAGATTGTTAGACTCTATTTCAGTTCCTGCTTCAGCTTCAGCAGCACTGTGATTACTTTCATCATTTGATGTCCTTTGTGTTTCGGTTGGAGGAGTAGCTTGTTTTTTATTTCTGATCTCAGTTGACATATCATCTGAGTGTGATGGTAACAGGCTTGGACCTCCTTCAGTTGAAACACTAAGGTTTTGTGATGGTTGTTTGATGGGATCAGCTTGAAGAGGAACATCTTCATTCATGCATTCAGCAGATGTAGGAGAAATCAATGGAAAATCATCTCTTCTTTCTACAGCTGACGAAGTGTCACCTGAATGTAGATTTCCTGCATCAGACAAGTGAAATTGATCAAATGATTTTGTAAATGATTCAATATCAAACAACTAGTCGGGACCACTTGTAGATTTGGGAAACGAATGTTCCTTGAATTGAACATTTGTTGATTCATCAATAATGTTTAATCTAGGATTAAACACTCTGTAAGCCTTTGAAACAAAAGAATAACCTACAAAGAATCCTTCATCAGACTTAGATGAAAACTTTCCCAAATAGTCTCGAGTGTTTAATATTTAGACAGGACTACCAAATGATTTAAGAAATCCAATGAATGATTTTCTATGAAAGAGCAGTTCATAAGGAGTCATGTTGTTTTCTTTAACAAGTAGGGTTCGATTTTGTACAAAGCACGATGTATTAACTGCCTCTGCCCAGAAGGTGATTGGCAGTTTAGCATCGGCTAGCATCGTTCTTATTGCTTCAATCAGTGTTCTATTCCTCCTTTCAGCTACCCCATTTTGTTGAGGAGTTCTAGCTGTACTGAATTGATTAGCAATGCCTTTGGTTGCACAAAAAGAACTCATACTTTCATTTTTTAATTTCAGTACCATTATCACTTCTGATTATTTTGACCTTAAGATCAAGTTGATTTTCAATTTTAGTGATAAATTCTTGTATGATTTGGGATGCCTCATTTTTCTAAAGTAAGAAGAAAACCCATGTGAATCGTGAAAAGTTATCAGTGATCACTAAACAATACAGTTTCTTTCCAATACTCATGACATGAGTTAGTCCAAATAGATCCATGTGAAGTAACTTCAATGGAGTATTGTTTGTGTTCACCAGCTTGGTTTTGTGAGAAGATTTGTGTTGTTTTCCTTTAAGACACGCTGAACAGTGATCAACAAAATGAAATTCTTTTTTAGGAAGACCAATGACATGGTTTCCTTTGACCAATTTGTTCATGTTTTTGAAGTTTGTGAGCCCCAAACGCCTATGCCAAAGCTGTGACTCATCAAATGATGCTTTTGACAAAAGACATATTTCTTTTAGGTGATGCAAAACACAGGTTTAAAACATAAGTATTATTTTTTCTCGGGGTCTTTAAGACAACCCATTCCTCGGAATTCTGAAATCCAGGTTTCAGAATGTAGCAATGAGTGTCTGTAAAGTGAGTGGAATATTTCTTGTCACAGATCTGAGACACGCTTAGCAGATTGAAATTCAGCTATTCACAGTAGTTCACGCTGAACAACCCTTTTTGTAGTTTGCTTCACAACACTACATTGGTTTGATTTTCTAGGTTGTTTTTGTTTCTTCAACCCATTTCTCACCTCTTTCTCAAACTGGTCAACATGTTCTTTGTTGCAAATATAAAACCCAACTCCTTGTCTTAATCTTGAAGAATGAGGGTCTGATAGAGTTTTATGTGTTGAACTCAGTGATCCTTTTTGTTTTCTTCTGTAGTGAAACCTTTTCTGATTTGCTTGAATTTTTTGGAGATATAATCTCATTATCCGAACTGCTCTCAGCAGTGGGTTTCACTGACTTCACATATTTCTTTTTACCTTTCATGACGGAAGGTATGAATTTCACAAATGGGACAATTGCTTTTACGGGGCTTGTGGGTTTTGTGACACTCACTACCTTGTCTGAACACTCTTTAATCTTGATTGGATTACCTAATTTGATTTTCTCCTTATTTGTTTCAACATAAACATTAGGTTTATTTTGAGGATTGGTTACTTGTTTTACTATAGATTTTGGTTCCATAGTTTTAGTTTCAATTTCTTCATTGAGTGTGATGATTTCAGGCATGACAGTGTAGTTATCATTGTATGGTGGAGGACATGAATTATACCCAATCCCCGACATGTCCTTTGGATCCTTTTGAGAATCAAGCATCTCTTGCAGCTTGACTAAAGATAGTTGAAACTTTTCAAGTTTCACTTTAGTAAGAGTATGTTCAGCCTTAGATCGAGCTAACTTTTCAGTGAGTAGCTCATTCTCAGCTGCAAGAGTGTACTTTTCACCATGCAGTTTTTTAATGTCAGAGATGAGAGATTTATTTTAATTTCAAATCCTTTTATCTCTCTTTTCATCATCTCTGATTTCACCTTTTCTTCTTTTATTTTATCTGCCAGTTTATGGTTATGCTCTTTATAACCTTGCAATTCAGTAATACATTTTTTACTACAAAGGTTAGATTTTACCTCAGTAGGCATTGGAGAAGAACCATCATTAATGTGAGCCATAAGTGCATGAGTTTGAAATTGAGGCTTTACTTCCTCAGCATATAGGCTCCAATCACATACTCCATCTTGTTTGATCACAAGAGCATTTCCAGATGACTGACTCCTTCCATGAGTTTGATTAGTTAGTTGAGATTGATTTTGGTATGACTGTTGTTGTTGATGATGATACTGGTGTTGATGGTTGTTGGAATGAGAGCTTGAGTTTGATTGTGACGATGGCTAGCTTTGAGAGTTTCTTTTAAAGTTGTTTCTTTTAGGTGCATTGCATTCTCTTGAGAAGTGACCAGCCATGCTGTAGTTGAAGCATTTTACTTTGGATTTATCATATCCAAGCTTTGTATTTTCATTAAGGCTGAGTCTTCTGCCTTTTCTGAAAAATTTCTTTGCTCTCATAGCAATCATGGCCATTTGCCATTGTAAATCCATTTCTTCCACATCATCTGGTTCCATTTTCTTAAGGTCTTCCTGGATCAAATGTGCAGATGTGAGTCTTCCTCTCAGATAAGATTCAAAACTTGCAACAATGGCATTGTAAGTAGCCTTTTTTCTTTTGATTTTGTATTATTATGGGTGTTTGGAAGAGTTGTTGAGAATCCTACTGATTGGGATGATGTTGAAGGCTTGTTGATAGATGGAGCTGCAATGAATCCAGTGGTATTGGCTTGATCCCTTGAGGACATAATATCATCTTCTTTAGTGATGAAGGCATTTTCCATAGTATGAGAGTCAGATGGAAATTTGTATGCTTCAATCACTCTTGGTCCTCCTAGATTTCTGCTTCTTTCATCAAGCTCTAATGCTTCTATTTTGGCTATCATGATATCCAAAGTAGTACTCCCAAGATCAAGAGTATTTTTTTAGCATTGTAACATTCTGTTTCCAACTCTCAGGAAGGCTGTGCAGCATTTTTTTGTTCAACTCCTTGACCTTGTAGGTGACTCCCATTATCTCTAAGTCATTCACTAGCTGCACAAATCTATGAAGATGTTTAGAGATGGACTCCCCTTTGGAGTGATAAAAAGTTTTATATTGATTAACAAGTTTGTCTTTGTTAATTTCAGCAACTTCACTGCTTTCTTCACACATGATCAGCAGTGCATCCCATACTGCTTTGGCAGTTCCATATTTTTTCTATTCTTTTCAGCACATCCATCTTGAGTGCTTGAGTTAGGATAGAATAAGCTTTCAGATCAATCTTGATTTTATTGTAATCTTCTTTATCAAGAGTTAGATCTTCAATGGGAATTCTTGTTGTCTTGTAGATAGCAGCTTGATCTGCAGACAGAGTGACTGGAATGTGTGGTCCCTTGCAGATTGAAATCCAATAATCTGGATCTACACCTGTAATATAGTTCATGAATCTGATTTTCCATTGTTTAAATTCAGATTTATGTTTAAGCATTGGTGGTTTTGGAGTATGACCAAGTTCTGAGAAACTATGTGAATCCATTTTAACAAGGTGTTTAGCTTGTATAAATATAGATTAGGTAAGTTTTAAGATTAATTAGTTTGAATAGTCCAAATCGTTCAACAACTGTTTAGTAAATCATATATGTTAATTGTTCTTGGTTCTGTCGCAGCATATGTTCTTTATATGAAGCTGAAGGTTTTGTATATAGTTCTTGAAGGTGAGAACAGATTGACAGAAATTCCTTTTTGAAGAGTATTTTCTGTTGTTTACTAAGTAGAGATGATGGTATACTCTACTAGCAACTCAATCACCAGATCAATCAAGTTCTATTCAGATCTTGGGTAGATCTAAAAGAGAACCGAGAGCCAAAGCTCTAATACCAATTGACTGGGTTAGTAAGAGTAAGATTCTCACTAAGGATCGAATATAGTGATCGAGTTAATGATTGAATGGCAGAAACAAACAATCAATAAACAAATAATGCAAGAATATACTCATAAATGCTTTTGTATATAATAATGAAGGTGATTGATTACAGAGAATTAAAGACAACAGATATTCTCAATGTCTATCAGTCGTCACCTCATCTACGACGTTTTCTATTCTATTTATTGGCAGACAAGATGCCTTTTACAAAATGACTAAACTTCCCCTGACCTATTACATTAGAACTAGTCTAAGTCTTGATCCGCGTCTTTGCTTGTTCATCCGCATTGACAAATGCGGATAAGTTGACTTGATCAACATTTCTTCACTAGATCATCCGTATTTGTATGTTGGTCATCCGCAGTGGTTAATGCGGATGAACAAATACTTCTGCGCATTTGTCTGGTCATCCATATTGGCAAATGCGGATGAACAAAGTCTTGTCCGCATCACTGATTGGTCTTCCGCATTTGTTAATGCGGAAGAACAAATACTTGTCCGTATTTGTTTTATGTCTTTCGCATTGACAAATGCAGAAGACCATACTTGGTTTTTCTTCTATGCAGGATCTTCATCCGCATTTCTTTTTGGACTTGTGGGAATCCAACAAAGCAACTATCAACTCACCCATTGAATTGGCATGCATAATCCTTTTAGGGTCCAACAAAGGTATTCATTAAAATTAAATTTGGAGTTTAATTTTACTCAAATTTAATATTTTATGAATAAGTTATGGTTAGTTGAAGTCAAACTTTATTCTGCTAAAATTATAATAAAGCACTTATGTGCACTTTTAAAATTGTTAAAGCATGAAATGAGTTAGAACAAATTTATTATGTCGATATATGGTATGTTAAACTTTATTTGAGTTATAAAAGAATATTCCAAGACTTTATCATAGCCATTCATTTAGAGAAATAATCTTATGAAATAACCGAATGTGGTGGCATAGCCGTCCATATGCAAATGGAATTCTTTGTTTATGTTAGCATGTTGTTGGCTTGATTTAGGAATGTTAGTTATTGTTATAAGATTACTGAATGTTATAAGGTTAATGATCAAATGATAATGATTAAAATTAAAAGAGATTCAATAGAAGAAAGAATAAAAATAAGAACATAAAGTCATAAGAACAATTGGATGTTAGGATGATTGAAACAATATAGATGTATAATATAAAAACAATATAAGATTAACTTAGTATTAGAAAATTCTTGAAATTACTTATAATAGAAAATTCTTTAAATTGATCAAAACTAATGGATGAAAGAAAGATATGTGAGTGAGATTTTTGGAGAATGAGCAAATGAAAGTGAGGCATAAAACTTGATTTTATAGTTGAGGTTAGGAGGATGTTAGTAATGGTGTTAATGATGAGTTACAAGTCTTTCAAAATGGTGTTATGATTGAAATTTGAAATAAATATAAACTTAAATAAAATAAATAATTAACAGAATAATTACAATTTAAACTCTAAATATATTAAAACTTAATTTTAATTTAATAATCATATTTTTTATACGATCAATATAGACTTTGTAAACTCACACAACTTTGCAATTTGATTATTTATTTTTATTGAATATTTAAAATCTTATAAATGTTAATAACCTTTTAAAATTTATTTTATAAATTATAGAGTTTAAGTTAAATTGACTAAGTGATACATTTATTGTTTTCTTTAACATAAATAAATAAAATGACTAAATAATGAATTTGATTTACAAGATTGACTCAAACGGGTTCGGGTTTGGTTTTTAGTTTGAAATGGGAATGGGCCGGATGTTACATATGAGACCTAATTTCAAACGATCTTCCTCGTACTTGTGGTCGCACAATAGGAGAAGGGCACCTGTGATTGTGGGTCTAAAATGTATATCCATACCTTAAACTACCGCTTGATAAGGTTGAAAACTAGAGTTTTGATTAAGTCTGAATGGTGCTTTTCTTTGCCAATAACCTTGACCTTGGTTTGGATTGCGGTCATGATGCGGATTGAACCGTTGTCTCAGATGGTTGATATGCCTGTTTCTCAGTTGACCTTTCTGCTCATCTTCAAACTCTTCATTATATTCTTTTTCATCAAATTCATCATCCTCTTCATTCCATGTGTGGACGCTAACTTGCTCATATGGGTCTTCTTCTTCCTCGAATTGGTTTGGAGCTTGTGGCCTAGGGTTTTGTCTTTGTCTTTGAGGATATAGGTTTTGCCTTTGTGGTGGCTAGTTTTGAGCATTTGTAGGTGGGTTGTTTCGTGGTTGTGGTTGAACATTTGGGTGGGCTAACGGGTCATCAGGCCATGGTTGATTCAATGGTGGAACAGGTGGTTGTTGTGGTTGATTCAGATTCCCCATTGTTTCTCCGTTGATGGAATCTGATTGCACTTTAAATCATGAGTTTACTCAGTTTTGTCGAGCGCTCTTTTCAATTTCTGGACCAAAGATCAATTAGGACTTATACTTGTGTATCTGGTATGCATGCATGTTGTCACCTACACATAAACACACCAGGCGTAAAGAAGAACAAGAAACTAAATATAAAAGCAAACAAAATCAAACAAATCACTTTGCGCACTAATTCCCCTGCAACGACGCCATTTTGATTGCGGTTTGTCATGCATAATAAAAAACAATTTAATATTGTGATCTTATTTCACCTAAGTAGATAGGAAAGTAAGGTCGTTTCCACAAGGAATATGTTAAAAATAAAAAGTTTGATTTATGGTTTGAAAGCTAACTGAAAACAAAATTGAGTTTAAGGTGAAACAATTATGAATTTGGATTAAGTGTAAACGATAATTGGAAAGGTAATCCTCTCTAGGTTTAGGTTTACAACAAATGACTTGTCTTATATGTTCACGAATGGTTACATGGACATAACCATTATTGGTTTAATTAGACCTAATGAGATTGAAAGAGACTGTTGTAGATGAACTACTCAGATCATACCCAACTTATGTTAACCAACCCAATCCTAACCCTCATGAAGTTTCCCGGTGTCAAGAAATCTAAAACATTCACAACAACCGAAACATAAGTTTCAAATCAACATAAATATTTTAGAAGTTCTAATTAACAAATAATGTTACTTGGCTAAAGATGCCTAGTTCAACAATAACCTAATTGAAAACAAAAGAACAAGTCAAACGTAACCAAACCCTACCACCAGAGAAAATCATGAATGGTTTAGCTGGACATGGCAATGAAAATCAATATGAAAACGAAGGAAAACATTATTTTAAATATTAAGGAATCAAACCGAATGATAAAGATAAGATCATGAGCCTTGAAATCGCCTCTGAAGTCTTCGGGATCGCTTGGGATCGTTCTTGGGACTTGGAGACGGCTGGGAATGAAGAGCTCCCTTAAGAACTAAATTTTCCGTCTTTTTATAAGATTTCAGCGTGCCCTACACCATAGATCATGTGACCCTCGTAGGTTACCTTAGGAGCATTTTGAAATTTTGAACTTTGTTGTACCGTAGGTCATCATTCCACCGTAGGTCATGGTGGACAACTTTTATCCGATTCTTATTTTCTTCATAATTTCTTCGGACTTCGTTTGTGTCCCCGCTTGCGGCCACCTTCTCGTAATTGAATTCTCCATCACCTCATGTATCATGATCTTCTTTTATCATCCATATGCATTCTCCAAGACACATCAAATCATTACTTTTACCTATAAAACACCAAATCATCGTAGTTAATATTTTCATATAATTTTCTACTTGAACACATTAAATACATTAAAGTTAACCACTTAACCATGATAAACATCATTCCAAACCCCTAAAATTAGTCAGGGAAAAGTTTAGACCGTTTTCCTAACCGATATTGAGTAGTTTTGATGGGTTTTTGTGTGGTTCGGTCATATTTAGCGGGTATCAAACAAAGGAGAGGATTATGAATCGCTCTCTAACCTACCATTTTTATCGGTATTAAACTAGTTTCAAATAATATTGATTTAAAATCGATTTGGGGTGTCAATTTCAATTTGCAACCGGTTTAGATGTGCCACTCTACTTTTGATTATGTGGGTTAACCAGACATGACTTGTCTATCTTGTTTATATAAAAAGTCAAACATGTTATAATAAATGAAAAAAATATGTTTTAACTTTAAAGATATTCATCATAGAATTATATTTTAATTTTAAAAGTTAATAGAGATTATAAATGACAACCCAAAATCTAATTATGCTCGCTTCACGTCAGATTTGTCTTGACCAAAGCTAAAACTCACCCTTAGTTTTTTCCAATGCAAGTGATTGCTTGTTTAGATAGGAGTTTTGTGACATTGTAACAGGTAAAATCCCATTATACTTTTAATTTAAAATATCTTTTTACTTTAATAAATGGTATCTAAATTAGTCATATGTCAACACCATATTTAATGTAAGGCCACGTTCCCGAAAACCTCACAGTTGGTCAATCATAGCAATTAAAACATTAATCATTACAAATAAACGAGCTTAAACAGCGGAAATAATTTATCAAAACCCGTTCATTTCATTTAAAACATTGTTGTTGAGCAATACATCATCAATGACCGTTTACATAAGACTTGTCTATATACATTACAAAACAACAGCAACACATAGTACGAATGGATGTCAGACTTTTCCAGCCAGGTAGCTTCACCCTCCTGCCATCCTCAGCAATAATTACCTACCAACTGAAAATGTATAAAAGTCAGCGTTGCTGAGTGAGCTCTAGTTTCAAAAGTAATTAAAATACTTTCTATATGTTGTATAAGAAAATACTCTTTTCTGTAAAATACAACTCTGTCTTGTATATGCGAGCACGCATCAACTATATGAACAAATATTGTTCGTTCTCTTTACTGTAGGCCTTGTCTATTCTGTAAACTTTTATCTTTATGTTTCACTTTCTGTATGGACCAGTGAGCAATACCCCAACTATATGCGCGATGGAAAACAGGTGATGAGCCATCTATATCCCTCGAAAGGGTCAACTGTATCCCTCGAAAGGGTCAACTATATCCCCCGAAAGGGTCAACTATATCCCCAGAAGGGGTCAACTGTATCCCTCAAAAAGGTTCTGTGTACTATGTACAACGCCAACCCAATCACCCAGGACACGCTACAAAGGTCCTGCCAATCTCAATTGATTGCCCTATGTGCATAATAGGGTAGCTAACCCGCAGCATAGTTAAGCTAACGACAACATGGTCGTGCACCTCCTGTAAGCTTGCAAGATTTGTTAACATTTTCATTAATGTTCCTCTTCTTTTCTTTATTGCTCTTTCACTTATTATTACGATATACTTTACGTTACGATAATAACATACCACGTAAAGTCACATACTATAAGTAATAATAATAAAACCAATAACAATAATAAGGAACAATCATAATCAATCATATCATGCATGAAACAACATCATTAATAAGCCCCAAAGATATTTGAAAACAAGTAAAAACCAGGGTCTAGAACTCACCTGGTGCAACTTGGGTGTTTCTTCCTTTCTAACCCGCTTGCAAATGAGTTCAAACACCTAAAAAACAACATCCAAACACATACACACGAGCACAAACACAACACATAAGCACATAAGCATGTAACCGAGATAAAACTCGTCATAAACATGTAAAAACCACGAATTCTTACCTTGAATTCGTTCACTTCTTCTTCTTATCTTCAACCGAGAGTTCTCTTCTGCTTTCTCTCCCTAGAACCGAAGAAATGGTGATGTGAAGTGAGGGTGGGCGGCCATGCCCACCTTTACACCAACTTTTTAAAGTTTTGTCCTTTTGGACACTTTTGGTCCCTCCACTTGGACCTTATAGCTTTTCTTTCTTTTATTCATTATTCTTGTCTTTTAAAAATTTCCGGGCGTTACAAGTCCACCCCCCTTATATAGGTTTCGTCCCCGAAACCTGTTATTCCTCGAACAGATGAGGATAATGCTGCCTCATCTCCTCCTCAGTCTCCCATGTAGACTCGAATCCCTTCCTGTGTTTCCACTGCACACGCACAAGAGGAACCACTTTATTTCTCAGCCTCTTCTCTTTACGATCAATGATTGCCACTGGTTGCTCCACATAATTGAGCCTTTCATCAACTTCAATGTCCTCCAGTGGAACAATCATGTCTTCATCGGCTAAGCACTTCCTCAAATGAGATACATGGAATGTCGGTGAATTCCACTTAACTCATCTGGCAACTCCAATTTATAGGCCACCTCTCCTATACGAGCAACAATACAGAAAGGGCCTATATACCTTGGGCTCAACTTTCCCCGCTTCCTAAATCTGATAATGCCCTTCCAAGGTGAGACCTTCAACAAACCCAGTCACCCACCTGGAACTCAATTGGTTTACGTCGTTTATCGGCATACGACTTCTGTCTATCTTTGGCTGCCTTCATGAAGGCTTTAATCTTTTCAAGCTTCTCAGTCTTAGCCTCGATTACCTCGACGCTTCCCAACTCCATTTGACCAATATCACCCCAACAAACGGGTGTTCTGCATCTCCTATCATATAGCATCTCATATGGTGGCATACCAATGCTGGCATGATAACTATTGTTGTACGAGAATTCAGCTAACGACAAGTGGTCATCCCAACTTCCTCCAAAGTCAATCACACATGCCCGAAGCATGTCTTCCAACGTCTGAATGGTCCTTTCTGACTGACCATCAGTTTGAGGATGATAAGACGTGCTAATATGTAACCTTGTCCCCATGGCATCATGGAATTTCTTCCAGAATTTAGACGTAAATCGGGTGTCACGATCGGACACAATGGACACCGGTACATCATGATGAGTTACAATTTCCTTGATGAACTGCCAGCCAACCTCTCGGATGAATATGTCTCGCGGATCGGTAGGAAGTGAGCACTCTTCGTCAAGCGGTCAACAATCACCCATATGGCATCGTATCCTTTCGGAGTACGGGGCAGTTTCATAATGAAATCCATGGTGATGTGCTCCCACTTCCATTCCGGTATATCCAAAGGTTGGATCTTCCCATACGGCTTCTGATGTTCCGCCTTCACTTGCAAGCAAGTAAGGCACTTACTCACATACTCCGCCACGTCACGTTTCATACCCGGCTACCAATAATCTTTCTTCATGTCTTGATACATCTTTGTGGCACCAGGATGAATAGAGTATCGAGTCTTGTGAGCTTCATCCATAATCCTCACATGTAAATCCCCGAAACGAGGAATCCACACCCATCCAAATCGAGTTTTAACACCAAGTGTGCTTTCACTCAATTCCCCAACCAGACCTCTCATTCTTTCAGAGTTTAGATGATCTTCTTTTAATGCCTTATCCTGAAACTCCTTGACCTGCTTCAATACGTCAGAGGTCATGATTAGTTGGTATGCTTTCACCCGAATCGGCTCGGGCCTCTTCTTCCGGCTAAGAGCATCGGCTACCATGTTGGCTTTGCCCGGATGGTAATGGGTCTCGCAATCATAATCCTTTATAAGCTCTAACCATCGCGTTTGCCTCATGTTCAGATCTTTTTGCTCGAAGAAGTACTTCAAGCTCTTATGGTCCGTGAAAATGGTGCACTTTGTTCCGTACAGATAGTGCCTCCAAATCTTTAGAGCAAAGACCACGGCCGCTGGCTCCAGGTCATGAGTAGGGTAGTTAACCTCATGAACCTTCAACTATCAGGATGCATAGGCTATACTCTTCCCTCTTTGCATCAGTACACACCCCAACCCCGAGTAAGAAGCATCAGAATATACCACCAAGTCCTCGCTTCCTTCGGGTAATGACAAGACAGGAGCTTGAGTCAACCTCACCTTCAACTCCCCGAATGCCTGTTCCTGGGCTTGACCCCATACAAACTTTACATCCTTTCGGGTCAACTGGGTCAGTGGAGAAGCGATCTTGGAGAAGTCTTGAATGAACCTTCGATAATAACCCACCAACCCCAAGAAACTACGAATCTCGGATGGCGTCCTCGGAGACTTCCATTGCATCACAGCCTCAACCTTAGCAGGGTCTACCATAATCCCCTCGAGATTTATCACGTGACCTAAGAATTGAACTTCGCGTAACTAGAACGCGCATTTGGAGAATTTGGCATACAACTTCTCCCTTCTCAAGGTCTCTAACACCTCCTGAATGTGATCGGCATGCTCCTCCTTGCTCCTTGAATAAATCAAAATATCATCAATGAACACAATCACTGATTTATCTAACATTGGCCGACACACTCGATTCATCAAGTCCATAAAAGCAGCTGGCGCATTGGTCAGACCAAATGACATAACAAGGAATTCATAGTGGCCGTAGCGCGTACGAAAAGTTGTTTTAGGGATATCCTGCTCCTTTACCTTCAGCTGATGGTAACCAGATCGAAGATCTATCCTTAAAAACCAACTGGCACCTTGGAGCTGATCAAACAGATCATCTATTCTTGGTAGGGGGTATCGGTTCTTCACCGTTAACTTGTTCAGCTCTCGGTAGTCAATACACATCCTCATACTACCGTCTTTCTTCTTCACAAATAGGACCGGAGCACCCCAGGGAGAGATACTCGGTCTAATGAACCCCTTATCGAGCATTTCTTGCAACTGTTCCATGAGTTCTTTCATTTCTGTGGGAGCTAATCGATACGGTGCTTTGGCAACGGGTTGAGCACCGGGTATCAAGTCAATTTGGAACTCAATCTCTCGATCCGGTGGCATCCCGGGTAAGTATTCCGGGAATACGTCCAGAAAGTCACACAAAACTGGTACATATGATAGTTGCGGTGTTGGCACGTCCACATCCTTTACGTATGCCAGGTAGGCACTACATCCACGCCTCATGCACTTCCCGCCACCGCCATCGAAATCACTTTCGGAATCGTCACGACGCGATCTTCATAAATCGTAACCAAACTCCCATCAGACGCAACTAATCAAATCATCTTCTTGTGACACACGATGTTTTCTTCATAGGTTGCTAACCAGTCCATCCCTAGTACTACATCAAATCCACCTAGGGGTATCACATGTAACCTAGCAGCAAACCTATGACCTTCTAGTTCTATGGCACAGTCCTCTATCACATCATTAATTCTAGTGGACTTACCAATAGCAGTTTCTACGTCGAATGATGCATTGACCTTTCTGCTAATAACAGGAAACTTAGCACAGAAAGTAGTAGAAATAAAACTTCTACTAGCACCAGAATCAAACAATATAGACGCACAAGTTTGGTTTACCAGAAACATACCTGACACAATATCGAGATCAGCTCTGGCTTCCTCTCGGGTCATGGTATAAGCTATAGCACCTGCCCTCTGCCCTCCTTCCTCCGACTTCTTCTTCTCTGCCCTAGAGCTCTCTGCCCTCGGCTTCCTACAGTCTCTAGCGATGTGGCCAGGCTGACCACACCTGAAGCATACGTTCATCCCCATTCTGCACTCACCAGTATGCTCCCTTCCACATTTGTCACACCTCCTTAGCCCTGATCCAGATATGACCACACGTCGATCACCCACCTTTGCCACCTTCTTGTTTGGAACAGTTCTACCACATCCAAACTGTTTCCCATTCCAGTTTCGACTACTACAATCCTTCTTATCCACCTTAGCCACCACCACCTCGCGTTCATCATATAATCTGCCAGCCAAGTCAACTGCCGACCTGAAAGTGCTCGGCCG
The DNA here is from genome assembly GCA_025506515.1 of Flaveria trinervia. NCBI lineage: Eukaryota > Viridiplantae > Streptophyta > Magnoliopsida > Asterales > Asteraceae > Flaveria > Flaveria trinervia. The sequence goes on from CM046448.1 coordinate 15,678,139, forward strand.
GGCGACAATCATATGCCTACGGATATCCGACGGCAGCCCCTGGATGTATCTTTTAATCTTTCGTGACAATGGTGTCACTTGATCGGGCACCAACCGTGCCATTTCATTGAATTTGGTGGTGTATTGTTGGTGTGTTATCGTTCCCGCTTCCAACTGCAGGAAGTCTCTTTCTACCATGTCCATCTCCCTATGAGGACAGAATTCTTCGATCACTAGCTTCTTCAGTTCAGGTCATCTTATTCTTCCAATGGCCCTGCTACCCTCGGCTTGGACAATGCTGTCCCACCAGCACAGAGCCGAGTCTACAAATGAGTGGGTAGCGAACTTAACCTTCTGGTCTTCTCGGCACTCACTGATATCAAGTACCGCCTCCATTTCCCTCACCCACCGGTGAGCAGCAACAGCAGTGTTGTTTCCATCGAAAGTAGGGGGTTTGCATCTCATAAACACCCCGTAGTTGCAGCCTCGGGTCGCCTCCGGCGCGGCTCTTCTTCCTCGTCCTCATCATTGGACGGAACCATCTCAGTCTCGGGCTATCTTCTTTCGCCCGTAGCCCACCCCTTCCTTTCTCTCTCCCTCTATAACTGCCTTGATCACTTCGGTCACCACAGACGGTAGAATCGTCTGCATGACCTGGTGAACCTCTTCCACCACAGCCTCCTTTATTGAGGCTCTTAGGTTGGCGCTCTCGTCACCACCCTCTGGGTGAGAGGTCTCTGGTTCTTCATGAACCACTTTCTCTACTCTGGGTCTCCCTCTCTTGGGTCGCGGAGCAGCACCGTGACCTCCACCATGAGAGGCCTTTGAAGATCTACCTCCATCCATCCTCTATAAGCACACTATAAGATTCAAACACTAACATGGTCATTCAAGGTAATACTCAGTTTATGTCAAGTATAGTAAGTCCCTAATTACAGTGGCCAGTTGTGATTAGCCACTTACTTTACTCTTCATCTCCCAAGCATCTCCTATCCTGACTTAATCAGTATCTAAATCTACTAAGAGCACATAATCAAATAGCATGCGCACATAATACCGGTTATCATTAGGAAAAGACATACCTGATGGCACGTAGCTACTCGGGCTGACATCCCTCCATTTGTCCCATTTTCAGTTTAAGTTTTTTAAAAGTTTATTTAACCCAATTCTCTTAAACTTTGGCTCTGATACCAACTTGTAAGGCCCCGTTCCCGGAAACCTCACAGTTGGTCAATCATAGCAATTAAAACATTAATCATTACAAATAAACGAGCTTAAGCAGCGGAAATAATTTATCAAAAGTCGTTCATTTCATTTAAAACATTGTTGTTAAGCAATACATCATCATTGACTGTTTACAAAAGACTTGTCTATATGCATTACAAAACAACAGCAACACATAGTATGAATGGATGTCAGACTTTTCCAGCCGGGTAGCTTCACCCTCCTGCCATCCTCAGCAATAATTACCTGCCAACTGAAAATGTATAAAAGTCAGCGTTGCTGAGTGAGCTCTAGTTTCAAAAGTAATTAAAATACTTTCTATATGTTGTATAAGAAAATACTCTTTTCTGTAAAATACAACTCTGTACTGTATATGCGAGCACGCATCAACTATATGAACAAATATTGTTCGTTCTCTTTACTGTAGGCCTTGTCTATTCTGTAAACTTTTATCTTTATGTTTCACTTTCTGTATGGACCAGTGAGCAATACCCCAACTATATGCGCGATGGAAAACAGGTGATGAGCCATCTATATCCCTCGAAAGGGTCAACTGTATCTCTCGAAAGGGTCAACTATATCCCCCGAAAGGGTCAACTATATCCCCAGAAGGGGTCAACTGTATCCCTCAAAAAGGTTCTGTGTACTATGTACAACGCCAACCCAATCACCCAGGACACGCTACAAATGTCCTGCCAATCTCAATTGATTGACCCTGTGTGCATAATAGGGTAGCTAACCTGCAGCACAGTTAAGTTAACGACAACATGGTCGTGCACCTCCTGTAAGCTTGCAAGACTTGTTAACATTTTCATTAATGTTCCTCTTCTTTTCTTTATTGCTCTTTCACTTTATTATTACGATATACTTTACGTTACGATAATAACATACCACGTAAAGTCACATACTATAAGTAATAATAATAAAAGCAATAACAATAATAAGAAACAATCATAATCAATCATATCATGCATGAAACAATATCATTAATAAGCCCTTAGTCAACCTCGGTCAAAACCCTAAGGCACAGACTCCTAGAAAAATTCTATAAAAATTTCTAAGTCTTAGGCGCATGGGAACTATTTGGGCGCATGAGCCCTATTTGGGCGTTTCTTTACTATGTAGGCGCATCAGCCTAACACTTAAGCATTTTCACTTTAGGCGCATGAACTATTCAGGCGCATGGGTACTATTTGTGCGTATGAACACTTAGACGCATGAGTAACTCAGGCGCATGGACACTTAGACGCATAGACCACTTGGGCGCATGGGCACTATTTAGGGCGCATGGCCCTACACTTAGTCGTCCAGCTAACATTTCTTAGACGCATGGGCCACTATTCAGGCACATGGGCTGTACTTTATCATTTCTAAGGTAATCTTAGGCGCATGGGCTACTGTTTGGGTGCATGGATCACACTTAGTTCTTACTCTGGTGTCACACCCCAACCTTGACGGCGGAAACGTCGAGATGTGAGGGTTAAGATTGTTCACAACCACATAACGCTATAATCAAAGGTAAATATTAAAATTATAAGTTCCAAAAGGAAATACAAACATAAGTCTCAAACGTGAAATAAGTTCAAACATAGATTAAAACATAACATAACATTTTATTTATTAAACTAGGTCCAAGTCCTAGTGTTATTGCAAGCTTCAAATGTCCACTTTAAACTTAGGGATTTCCTAAAACATGATAAAAATAAAAGGTCAACTATAAATAGTTGGTGAGTTTCCAAGGTTTCATACATAATATGATAAGATTACAAGTAGCAATTCATGTCATAGGTCATAAGTTAGTAAGGTTATAGAACACATATCATTACAACCAAACCTCGACTTGATTACAAGTATATAAGATTGGCTAAGTGTATTTGGTTCCCATGATGAACAAGCATACGTCATCAGGAGCCGGCAATACCTCGGCTTTAGCACCAAATAGGCTTGTCAGGCCCGAAGATCTAAGACGTCGCCAGGCTAGCAATAGTTAATGATTGTAAACAAAAATATGTATCTCATATAAACACTTACAATACACAAATAACCATGACAAAAATATGAATTGCAAGTGCTTTACAAGTCTAAACGTTTACAAGTGTGTTAAGTATAAGTAATCATGTTTCACCCCAAATTAGTGTGAAAAAGGTAAAAAGGGGGCAAGGAAAACTCACATGTCAAATAAGTATAAAATGAAGTTCAATAAGAATAATGTATGTCGTTCCAAGATAAAACGTCACAATGCACCTAAATATATAAATATAACAAGATTTAGGTTAATAATAAGATTAACGAGTTAACATGAACTAGGGTATTAGAATTTGGGGATTTTTATAAAGTTAATAAATTCTTATAGAAATACCATTTATGAAATTTATAAAATTCATTTTTTTAGAAAATTGATCCTTTGTAAATAACTTGTGATTTTATTTATAAAAATTATATTTATAATCATCATGATAAATCCTTAAACAAAGATAACATAAGGTCTCATATTAATTTAATATCTCTAAGTATTATATAACAATCTAATTTTATAAAAATGTTTAATTATAATATTTGTAAATAATTTTATATTAAAATATTAAAAGGTTTTACAAGAATAAATTTTAAGAAATATTTAGATGACTTTAAAAATATTTGAAATTTATAAAAGTTATTTTTATATTTATTAGAAATTTTTTGTAATTTATTTAAGGATAAAAACCTTTTAAAAAAAAGAACATGAGGGTGCCGGGTTCGAACCCGGGACCTCATGTTGAGGGTTCAGTGTCTTAACCAGTAAACCAAGGCACTCAGTCGCGTTTACATCTTGGTTTTAAGTTCTTTTAAACATAAACTAAATGGTTTTCCCCAAACCCCAAGAACCCTAGTTTGTTCAAGTCCAAAATTGACGATCGATTCGATGTTAATGCTCGAATTAATCATGGGGCTTTGATTCCCCACTGTATTTCGAGCATAACCATGTGTTCAATTACCCGATTTGAAGATGAACTGATGATGAACAGACGATGCTAAGGCCGCGACACACGTACGACTGGTTCGATGTTCAAACGATGATGTTAAACAAATTGGTTGCACAGAAAGTTTCCAAAAACCTTGTTGTACAAAAGCCCTTTGTCAATTTCAGGACTTGAAGTTTAGAGGATGGTGTTCGAGTAGAAGATAGGTCACGACTAAGTGGGTATTCAAAGTTGATTTTTGGGCTTGTTTTAGGTGGAATTGAACGTTGTAATCGATTAGAGATAGATAAGAGATGGTTCATGTTAAATTAATTCGATTATTATTGTGATTTAATGCTTAAACGGGTACGAACTTAAGGCTTCGGTTACTTCGAATGAGAAGGCTTTGTAACCGGTTTTAATCACGATTTAGGTAGTTAATTGAGTTCGATTCAAGTCTAGGAACGTTTGGCATGGTTTTGGGGGTTTCAATTCAAAGGAAAAAGATGGTTTTAGGACCACCGGACTCCGGCCGGAGGGTGGCCGGAGTTGTGGCCGGAAAAACGTGAGGGATAGGGGGAAGGGGGTTTGGATTTTCATTAATTACACCTTTGGTCCCCAAGGTTTGTAGTTTTAACCTTGTTTTTAAGGTTTATAAAATAACAAAAACAACCCCTAAATTCTTAATTAAGTTTATGTTTTAAACATGGTTAAGTTTAATAACCCTTATAAGTTATAAGTAACCTTATTAAATGTAATCTTATTATTACTAATACTATTATTCATTATTATTACTTATTATTATTGTTACTTTTATTAATATTAACATATTATTATTTAATATTTATATTTTTAACTTTCATAAAAACTCAATGACAATAATGAATAAGCACAAACAACACATGAGTTTCAAAATTGACAATAATAACCCTTGTAAGAGTAAACGAAGTTAATTTTTAGTTAACAAAAATACGAGATGTTACATCTGGCATTTCAGGCGCATGAGCCTTAACTAGGCGCATGGACCTTCTGTTCGACATGTTTCCAGTATGTTTTCAACCCAAATCGTCAAATCTATTTGTTTTAAGCTTAGTGTGACTATTCTAACATGAATAACCTATAAGCATTCAAGAATCACATTCATTCATGCACAAAACATACGGGCATACATACTTAAACATTTGAAAATCTTTTACATACATTTTCAGCCCCAAAGATATTTGAAGAAAAGTAAGGCCAGGGTCTAGAACTCACCTGGTGCAACTTGGGTGTTTCTTCCTTTCTAACCCGCTTGCAAATGAGTTCAAACACCTAAAAAACAACATCCAAACACATACACACGAGCACAAACACAACACATAAGCACATAAGCATGTAACCGGGATAAAACCCGTCATAAACATGTAAAAACCACGAATTCTTACCTTGAATCGTTCACTTCTTCTTCTTATCTTCAACCGAGAGTTCTCTTCTGCTTTCTCTCCCTAGAACCGAAGAAATGGTGATGTGAAGTGAGGGTAGGCGGCCATGCCCACCTTTACACCAACTTTTTAAAGTTTTGTCCTTTTGGACACTTTTGGTCCCTCCACTTGGACCTTATAGCTTTTCTTTCTTTTATTCATTATTCTTGTCTTTTAAAAATTTCCGGGCGTTACATTTATTCTCACCAATTTTCCTATTTAATAATTACATTAATTACTAATAATATTATTTAATTGATTAGATTTTTCTACTCTAATCTATCTATTATAATAAAAAAGATTTTAAGATATCACTTGGCATAATTTTACACCATCTAATATTAATTTTTCCGCTTCTCTCTCATATTACACAATTACCTTAAGTACTTATAATATTATTTAATTTCTTTTGAGATTAAAAATTATTTTTAATAAATTAAGAAAGAGATGCTTTTATAAATGATTTTTTAAATGATTTTTTAAATGAACTTTTTATAAAACTAAAAAACTAAAATTAGGAGTTATAATAAGACAATTTTTAATAATGATATTTTTTTAAAACGGTTTGTTTTGCAATAACCGACGGTGCCGAGTGAAGGACCGTCACTCAACAGATAAAAGTTACTCTAAGGATAACAAGAATGTTTATTAAAAATGCAATTAGGGTTTAAAAACAAAAATGTAAAATAATAAAATCTTTGTTTTATTACTTAAATTATTACTCATATGCAATTTCAGTCATATCATTTTATAATTATTACATTTTTATTACTAATTACTTGATATTTTATTTATTCAACCCGTGTAATACATGAAGTTCTAACCTAGTAAAAGAATATCTAGAAGAGCCACATGTCAACATTGTATCTATTCTTACCATTTTTTTTCTTGTTTCTCTCTATATGAAAAAATCAAAAACATTTTTAAAATTTACTAATAATATTATTTAATAGATTGAAATAGTTTTGTAATAATTAAGAAATAAGCCTTTTTAAAATTTTCTTAAAATTAGAAACATTTTTGGAACATCAAATTTTTTTAAAAATACAATATATTTTATAATTGGGGTTTTTTAAAAGTAAAATTTTTATATATAAAAAATAATTAAAATTAAGAGTTATAACAAGAAAGTATTTACGTATGATATTTTTTAAATCGCTTATTTTGAAATAGAAAATTTATTTTGTTTATTATAATAAAAATTTCAATCATATCTTATTTTAAAAAATCAATTTATAATTAATAAATTTTCATTCTATTTAATAGTTTTTATTCAACCCGTGTAATATATTTGAACATAAAATTTATTAGATTCAAATTCTCATAATATAATCTGAACAAGAATTCATTACAGAAAAATATTTGCTAAGATTGTATTACTAAAATAACTAAAAATCAAAGACAAATGTAAACATCTACCCTTGGCCTTTACCTTGATAGGATTTACACTCATGCTTCAGATTCTACAAAACATGTGGGCTTCTGGGCAATGTTCTGTAAACCTCAGCCCAGTCCCAAACTCTTCACCCAAGGTCCAATTTGGAAACCCATATTAAGAGAAACTATATATCTTATAATCACATGGGATGTGTGTTGAATATTGCATGTTGTAGCTTGAGAAAAAGCCTTAAAGGACTCACTTGTTCCCCATAGATCAAGAGCACAAAATGTCCAACTCCTTTGCATGTGAAGGGGCAATGGAGCATCAAATTTTAGACTTTTGATGTCTGCAAAATCATATTCTGAAGAAGAAATAAGGGCCCGCTTTATAGCAGATGACACGTCAGGCAAAACCATTTTCTTACAATGCAGATGAAGGTTAGGCTGCTTATCAGTGATACTCCCTCTCTCCAAGTTAAGGCCAAAGGGGAGTGAGCTTGTGTTACAGACATCAACTTTGTGTTCAAGATTAGAGGAAGATATTTGGGTTCGGTTCCATTTCTTGTGAGCTTGCCACCCGTATTTGTAGTCTCCAACTATGGGTGTTCCCAATACCTCAGCACAATGAACTCGGAGCTTTGTTTTATAAGTATTGCAAAGAGAAAATTGGTAATTAGTTCATACAAGTCTTTACAAGATAATAAGAAACAAGTGCTATTGATCTAACTTTTGAGGCTAAAGAAATTATCTTCAATAGAGATGTCAAAGTTGAAACGGGTGGGGTTAACCAACAAAACTTTTTCTATTTTCTAAGTAATTGAAAGAGCTGCATCACTCAAAAAAGTTAATTATGATTACAGAACTATTCCTTTGTAATATTAACCCAATATCTGAATAGTGCTTATGAAGGTTATATGCATTATAAATACATTTTGGCGAGTTTCAACAGGTTTGACTCGTTCAACCCATTTGACCCATCTTTTTTCACTATTTTTTTTTTAATTTGACGTGTTTGAGGCACTGTAGAACTCAAATAGTCCCATTTACAAAGTACATGGGAAGAATTCCCACCTAACTTTCACAACTTTTAACAAATTCTGCAAATTTCATAAGGATTAAGGAATATTGGTAACTATTTAAAAACATTGTTGTGTGAAAAAATATTGTTTTCTATATAAGCAACAAGTTCATTGTCAGTTTTAGAATCAGGGATGCAGATGTGACCTCAAAAAGTGGAAGTTAATGTTGCTTTGTACAAAGCATCGAAGAAATAAAAAGTTGGATTTGGGTGAATAGTGATGAATACCTGGTGTTTTCTACCAGTAAGTGGAGAAAGCTCTAACCATGTGAGACCTGCAACAATTTAGCATATATAAAGAGTGGTGAACTGGTGATGTGAAAAGTTTGTATCTTTTTCTCTCTGTCCTAATAATTATGCCTTTAGGTGAGTTCATGGATAGAAGAATCAAGAACAAACCATGAATGGAAGAATCCAGAACTCGGTATTCTGTTATGGCATGTTGGGATGCCATTGTTGAGGCATTCTCCACAACTGTAATCCGCTCTGATCTTCCGTCATCCATTACCACCTTTACAGAAAACAATAAAGATTATACAAAGAATATCGGGAATAGGGAATGAAGAAATATTATTATTAACTCCTTATATTAGTTCTAACCTTTCCCAAAGGAACTGAAATTAGACCTTGTGGACGCCTGGGTGATCCGATCACAAGTGCCCAATACTTTCTTTGCAATAATCTTTTTTCACTTTTTATATCCTATTTTTATAGAAAGGAAACAGATCAGTTAACAAAAGCTAGGAGCATCTATCAATTCATCAAACTGTTTAACGTATAAAGTCAAGCATGTTGCAAACAATAAAATATGTACTCACAATGTTGGAAGCACCAACAGTCTTCTCACGAAAAATAGAATGCAGAACAGTAGCACTGAGCTGCGTTCTTCCCAAGACCAAAATGCCACTGCTATCTCTGTCAAGCCTGTGCACCTAATAATTAAAATGTTATTTCACCACAAAAAGAATGAGATTAAGCCAATTAAGGAGATCGTTTTCATTTACAGAGATCATGATGAGCATGCTTTTTAATCAGCTTTAGAAGCCTATACAAATTAAACCAGTCAAACGTTTTTTTATGTATTAACCAAACAGTTGTTCATAAAATCCTGTAAAAAAGTACTCTCATTGAAAAATCTTTTTGTTATTATTAAATTAAGGGCAAATTGCATAAATAGGTAGCACACTTTGGTCTGAAATCTGTTTTGTTAGAAATTAATCTTGATGTTTAAGGGAGTAACGGGTGAACCAAGAAAGATATGGGTGGAATTAGTTAACATGTAGAATATGTTAGTCAAGGTAAATATTAGGAAAGTATTGAATAATTTGGCTGTGAATGGGCTGTCATTCCAGCTGTGTTTGAGCTGTGATTTCATAGTAATTAAGATTAATAGTAGTATAAAAGAGGGTCTTTGTATAGATTTTAAGGTGTGGTCTTTTGTTCTTCATGTTTATAAAAAGAGTCGTGGTTGTTCCCACAAAATACGGAGTATTATCTTTGTTTTTCTAGGCCAATATTCTAACAATTGGTATCAAAGTGAGGGAAACGGTTATGGGAAGAAGATTGAGCATGTGAAGACGAGGAGAAAGATGATCGAGCTTTGAAGAAGAACGAGGCCACCCAATTGAATCTGTGAGAGATTAATCGTAGCCCGAACCTGTGATAGGTTCAAACAAGTCAATTGAGTAGATCCAAGGGGAAGAAGTGAAGAACAGTTGTGTGATCCAACTGCAGAAGGAAAAATCTGAGTGATTTAGATTGCTGAAAATCTGTGCGAGACAGATTGGGTTCTACATGAGGCAGAACGTAAGGTTGTGTGAAGCTGCCATTAAAAGTGAAGTAAACCTAAGTGATTTAGGTCACAACCGAGAAGATTTAATCTGTGAGGGATTATTCATATATGGGACAATCTGTGTGACACAGGTCGTGAGGAGAAGAACTCAAAAAAGCAAGGGGCAAGAAGAGCTTGTTGCTGTTTGAATCAAAGGAACAATTGACAAGTAATTTGCTAGGAAGTGAGATTGTTGAGCTGCTGTGATAGCAAGTTTGCGAGGCTGTAAGGAAGAAAACAAAACAAAAGCAGTGTGAGACTAAACAAAAGCTATGTGAAGTAAACTTGAAGATCAATGGTTGATCAAACTTAGAAGAAACATGGTTCCAGCGACTGGAATTCAAGACCAAGGTGATACAACATCAAGATTAAGGGCGAGAATGTTAGAAATTAATCTTGATATTTAAGGGGGTATACGGGTGAACCAAGAAAGATAAGGGTGGAATTAGTTAACATGTAGAATATGTTAGTCAATGTAAATATTAGGACAGTATTGAATAATTTGGCTGTGAATGGGTTGTCATTCCAGCTGTGTTTGAGCTGTGATTTCATAGTAATTAAGGTTAATAGTAGTATAAAAGAGGGTCTTTGTATAGATTTTAAGGTGTGGTCTTTTGTTCTTCATATTTATAAAAAGAGTCGTGGTCGTTCTTACAACATACGGAGTATTATCTTTGTTTTTCTGGGCCAATATTCTAACATGTTTTACGTAACAAACTGCATTTGCAGTCACAAACACGATCAACACTCAAAATATTTCCATCTGCGATCATCTTATAGGTTAGCTGGTTTTCAAGCACCACAACAGAAATACAAATTCCACTAAATAATTTTAGTCTGATGTTTTCTTAACATTATGAAAGTCGGTTACCTCTATACAGTTGAAAATGAAGATAGGTTGCCTTATAAACAGAAATCAAGGCAAAGTTTGTTACCTTATTATTCTGTGCTATATTAACAGCAAGTATTAAACCAAACAGTTATAAAGTGCTAAAGATCTACAGAAAGATGGTGCCATGTAGAGAAAAAGTGATGGTAAGATGGGAACACAACTCACCAGCCTAGGTGCTTCAGATAAATCATATCTCAAATAAGTTCCAGCTAATTCATCTAAACTTCTTTTAATTCCAATACCACCCTGAAATATAACACTGAAATCAACGTTCTGAATTTACAATACATGAAAAAGAATAAGAAGAAGTAATCAAGATGTGAATGGCTCACCTGAACAGGCATTCCAGTAGGTTTATTAATGACAATAATTGCTGAATCCTAAAAAAAGCACAGAAAATAATCACCTATCAAGCTAAACAATAATGGAACTGACAAAAAAATGACTTTAAGAACCTTATACAACTCAAGATCATGAAGAAACTTTAGTTCTTCTTCACTGCAAAGGCACTTGGTTTTCTCAGTTGGCAGTGTTTGTACTGTAATAGGAAGATAAACCGTATCACCCAATCTCATAGAATCTTTGGCTGACACCTGATGGAAATATCAAGTATAATATCAATCTTTGACAAAAGATTTTGGTTATCATGAATAATAATGCTTTGAAAGGGGAAAAGGGATATAAAGATTGGTTTTCATGAGAATATGTTTTTAAATATGAATGACGATTTTAAATACAATTATAGATTAACTTTACTTTATTACCCTTTTGACTTGGCATACTGGAGCATGAACATCTCCAACAGCTTTTGAACATTCAGCAGGTTTGAGTCGAACCTGCAACAAACCATAAGATTGCATCAATGACTATTTATTTTAATACATGCTTCTGTTGTAGATGGAACTATAATCATTTTTATCATACAACATAAAGCATGTATCAGCATTATATGATTACTGAGCTCAATTCGCAAGCAGCAGCCAGCTCAAATTTTGAAATTAGAATGGGCTTGTACCCAAAAGTATGTAATCAGCATAATATGACATACTAGCATCATTGCACGCATAAGTAAATCAGTTACACAATCTATCAATATTAATCAGAGCAATAGAAAATATCAAAATAAAGACTAAGCATATTATGTTGAAAAATGCCCAAAATAACTCCAACAAAGGTAATGGCCATAATGCCCATCTTCGGTACTAAAATCTTTAATGCAGGTGAATTTGACATCATTTTCCAAGATGTGCTATTCTACTAAACAAACTCACCCTCACAGATGTCAATAGCGACCGTAGCGGGCGCAATCGCGCGCTACGTCGCGAAGCGGCTATCGGTCGCTATAAGGTAAATAGCGGCTTATAGCGGGATCTGTACTTTTTTTTTAAATTCACTAAAAAGATTATAGGGTTCGATATCCCGTTCGATTTCTAACCTCGTTCGATATTCGCCGTAGCCTCCGCCGCTAGCCCTCTGCCGCTAGCCCTCCGCCGCTAGCCCTCCGCCGCTAGACCTCCGCCGCTAGACCTCCGCCGCTAGCCTCCGCCGCTAGCCCTCCGCCGCTAGCCCTCCGCCGCAACCCCTCCGCCGCAACCCCTCCGCCGCAACCCCTACTGCAACGCCTCCTTCAACTTCGATTCCTGTTGTCGCAACTCGCAACCCACTCGATTTCTGCTGTCACTTCGATTCCTCACTTCAATTTCTAGATTCCACTTAAGGTAAAAGATATATTTGACTCAATTTTTTGAATTGGGCAGTAGTTTTTTTTCTTGCTAATTCTGATTAACTTTGATGTTGTATTCAAATAGAAATGACCACTAGAACTAGAAAGGAACCTGATATTGGTTGGACCTACGGGACTTTGGTGGAAGGAACCAAAAGCTCGGTGCGATGCAATTTTTGTTTTTTTGTTTCAACTGGTGGGATTACAAGACACAAGCATCATCTTGCTTGGGATTCACCTGATGTTTTGAAATGTCCCAAAGTTCCAGCTGAAGTAAAAGAGTTGATGAAAGAACAATTTGAAAAGAAGAAACGTGCTCGAGAATTTATTGATAGCATACCTCATTTTGATGACGTGGTTGATATAGATGGTGATGATGAAGATGAAATCCCAAGTAATCGTAGTGAAGTTCAATCAAAAGGAAAGAGGACCATTTCATCTACCGGATCAACGGCTAACACTAAAAAAACAAAAGGCCCATTAAATTACATGTTCAACCCATCAAGTTCATCGGGGAAAAAAGGAGGGAACTTAGTTAGGAGTGTAGAACATAATGAAGTTCAAAAGAAACTAAGACTTGATGCGGTGCAAAAGTTTGCTCGTTGGATGTATGATGCAGGTCTTTCGTTTAATGCGGTGAAGTATGATAGTTTAGGGCCCGCACTCGAAGCGGTTGGTCGATACGGATGTGGTATGAAACCCCCTAGTTATCATGAGGTTCGAGTTCCTATGTTGAAGCTAGAAATGGAACATACCAAAAAATTTTGCAAGAAAATGAGGTAGAAAAGTCAACCTATGGATGTTCTTTGATGGCCGATGGATGGAGGGACCGAAAAGAAAGGGCATTAATCAATTTTCTTGTAAACACGCATCGAGGAAGCATGTTCATTGAGTCGGTTGACGCTTCTAGCTATTCTCACACGGGTAACCAACTAACTTGTTTAGATTTTTCAACCATGCTAAATGTAAAAAATTTTACTAACTTTTGATAATTCTCGTAGATGAGAACATGTTTAAATTGTTTGATAGATTCATCAAGAAGGTTGGGCCGGATCACATTATTCAAATTGTGACAGATAGTGCTAGTAATAATGTTTTGGCTGGTAAGTTTATAACAAACTACTAATTTGTTGATTAAGATTTTTAAATCCCTATAACACTTAAGAAAATTTTGATAGGTCAACTTGTGGAAGAAAAATACCCACATATTTATTGGACTCCTTGCGCGGCTCATTGTATTGATTTGATGTTTGAAGACATCTTCAAGTTAGCTCATCTGAAAAGAACTCTTGAAAGAGCAATTGCGGTCAATACATACATATACAACCGCACATTGCTTCTAAACATGATGAGAGACTTCACCGGCCAGAAAGACATGGTCAGGCCCGCAAAAACCCGGTTTGCCACCGCTTTCATCACCTTAAGTTGTTTTAAAGCAAATAAGAGAAACCTAAGAAAATTGTTCACTTCTGAAGAGTGGAACAAAAGCAAGTTCTCAAAGGAGGCGGGAGGTAAACAAACAGCAAATACAATATTGTTGCCTAGCTTTTGGAACAATGTAAATATTGCTGTGAAGGTTGGTGGTCCATTGTTAGGAGTACTCCGTTTAGTTGATGGGAAAGAAAGCCTCCAATGGGTTATATATATGAGGCTAAGGATAGAGTAAAGGAGATGATTGCTGCATCTTTTATAAACAAAAAAGAAAAGTATCAAGAAATTTTTAACATAATTGATGCAAGATGGAATTGTCAGTTGCATCGACCTTTGCATGCAGCGGGTCACTACTTGAATCCTAGTTTGATGTACTACAACAATATAGAAGCGAATGATGATGATGAGGTGGTAAGCAGGTTAATGTCATGCATTAGTAAGTTGACATTGAATGAAGATGAGCAGATAAAGTTTCACTCTGAGCTACCATTGTATCGACGTGCTGAAGGGATCTTTGGAAATCCGATGGCGAAGAAAATGAGAGCAAAACTTGCCCCTGGTATAATTTTTTATATATTATCTATAATGTTTAAGAAGGTTGAACTTACTTTTAGTTTATTTTGTTATTAAATTAGCGGTGTGGTGGATGCAATACGGAGCATCGGCACCAACACTAAAAAAATTTGCAATCAAGGTGCTTAGTTTGACGTGTAGCTCGTCGGGGAGCGAACGCAATTGGAGCGTTTTTGAACATGTAAGGAAACATTCAATTTAATATTACATGTAACCAATATTTATAAACTTATTATATTTTATTTATGTAGCTTCATTCCAAAAAAGAAACTGACTCGAACAACAAAAGCTCAATGATCTTGTGTACATCAAGTATAATCGAGCTCTAAGAAGAAGGTATGATATGCGTGATACAATTGACCCGATTATCTTAGATGATGCAAATGTACAAGATCCAAATGAGTGGTTGATGGGTGCCTTAGAGGAGGTCCAGGATGAGGATGAAGAAGATGCCCCGGTGTTTGAGGGTAAAGATTTGACATGGAGTCATGTTGCAGAGGCTACAGGTGCGGGTAAGGCGCCTTATTCGACAAGAGCAAGTGGGAGTAAAAAGGGTGGCAATGCCTCCGCATCAAGCTCAAGGCCTAGAAAAAGACGTTTAGTAGATGAAGATGAAGATTTTGATATGGATGCTGAAGAAAATGATGTTGGGGCTTATAAAGATTTTGATCCAACATCGAATCACGATGATGATGATGATGATGATAAGCCGGAATATGAAGATTTAGATGATTAGTAATGAACTATTTTACCTATTTTGATGGTGTTTGTTGAACTTTTGTACTGATTTATCGTTAAGACATGTTTATTTAGTGAATGTATAATATTTTATATAATTTCGACTACTTCATAGCTAAACACAAAATAGCGGTCGCTATTTACCGCTATTCGCGATGTAGCATATAGGTAATGTGTCGCTATTTACCGCTATTCGCTATTGACAACTATGCTCACCCTAAAAGAAAACAAAAACTAGCATATCCACTCTTCAAACAGGCCAATTTAATGTTGAGATGTAAGTAACGTTTATACAATTAATATACTTCATATGGATACTTAAATCACCTTCCAAAGTGTCAAATTTAATGTTGATTTTATAAACAATTGAGTAGTTAATCACTTAATTGCTTTGAATTTGATCATAACACATTGCAAAGTGCAAAGTAAGATGAAGTAGCACACAATTCAGATCATATGTATAACAATTACATTAAGCGGCAGATGAATGCGATACCTGTCGCAAGCGAAAGAGCTTCTGCACGAGGGACCTCGGGAGCTGCGGGCAACACCGCATTACCCATTTGAGAGCCGTTGTGGTGTTCGCATCACCTTCAATGTTTGATTGATGTCTACCTGCAATGTTTTTGCCCAAAGAAGCACCGTTTACGGTCATATTGAACGGTGGCAAGGTTAACCACTTCCCTTGCGTTTTCCTGTTCTTCTGATCTTCAGGTTTAACGAAGGCCGTTGAGTTGTTTTCAGTGTGAATGAAGTGATATGGTGAAATTAGAGCTCTGGCGCCACCGTATGCCGGTGTAAGTGACAGTGGTCGGAGAAGGGCTCGCCGGAGTTGAGAAAGAACCGCCATTTTTTGGGGTTTAGGGTTTAAGCTTAAACGAGAGATATCAATTGGAACGATCAGTTTGTGGTACAATTTGTTCGAAAGGATAAGTTGCAAAGAATTAGGTTTCCTTATTTTTATTTTTAACGGGTAATTCGATATCGAATCATTCACCTATCATACGTAAGTCGAGACTACTATAAGAAGAAAACTCGTGAGAAAATCACTAGTTCAAACTATAATATATATATATTTGTAAATTTGTAAATGCATTTTTTTATATTATATGGAAATTATGCAGTAGAAAGAAAATTTGACTGTTCTTTTGTATATTTAATCATTTTTATTACTTAAATAAGTAGAGGTGTTCAAAAATATCTGAATCCGAAACCGAATCTGAAATACCCGAAATATCGGATATCCGAAATTTTGGATTCGGATTCATATAATGATTTTGAGAATTTTCGGGTATTTCGAATATCCAAAATATCCGAAATATACAAAATATTAAATATTAATTAAATATTTTGGATATTTTAAAAATACTTTTTGATATATGAAAAAAATTTCAATAAAATTTATGATATTTTTATAAAATTTATCAAATAATACAACTTTTTTTTGAAATTCGGATATCCGAATCCAAATCCGAAATTTCGGATATCCGAAAATCGGATATCCGAAATTTTGGATTCGGATTCATATAATGATTTTGAGAATTTTCGGGTATTTCGAATATCCAAAATATCCGAAATATACAAAATATTAAATATTAATTAAATATTTTGGATATTTTAAAAATACTTTTTGATATATGAAAAAAATTTCAATAAAATTTATGATATTTTTATAAAATTATCAAATAATACAACTTTTTTTTGAAATTCGGATATCCGAATCCAAATCCGAAATTTCGGATATCCGAAAATCGGATATCCGAAATTTCGGATTCGGATTCAGATAGTGAAATCCACTATACGAAATTTTCGGATATCCGAAAATGAACACCCCTATAAGTAAGGCATTTTTTTATCTTCATTAGTTTATTAGTTTTTTTAAGTGGTTGTGCGTAAAAATATAAAATAGATAATGATAAATGTATAAAACTATTATTTAATTATATAAAGAAAAAAGAAATTATTGATTTTAAGAATAATTATAAATTTAAAGATAAAAAATTTGACGTGAAACAACTCTCTCCCACATTTCATGGCCTCTTCTTGTTTAAAAAAATTAATCTCTCTTACGATAAGAAAGGTTAAGGTTAGTTTATAGAATTTTTTAAAATTAAAATATGAGTCTAAATGCTTTCAGTGAGAAATCCTATTGGTTTGCACGAGAGATAAATGAAATTAGAATGTGTTTCTCTCAATTCTTTCGCTCATGGGATTTCAACTTCCTTCCCTCCTCGATGGAATCTCATACATTTTATTAGAATGTTAAGTAATTAATAAATTATTACCAAATGACCCTCAAATTTTTTAATGAATCTCATACATTTCATGGGCACAAAAAGATATTCTTATTCTTATTCTTCTACTCTATGAGAGTGTCAACTTGATACATCATATCCAGCTATAGGTCTCATGTTTCCATTGATGGATCTGATTTCAACTCATTTCCTGTTCTTAAACAAGCAGATCTTATTAACATCCACTAGTTGAAATAGCGCCTCACTTAAAATCCAAATGCACTTTATTTTTTATCTATTAATCAAGCTACTTTTCTCGTCCGCATAGAATAAAAAGAATTCATCAAACTTTTATCTGTTGTAAATTTTGTTGGCTCAGTTTAATTCCCCAGTCTTGGAGAGCAAATCACTTATACAAGCAAGTGGAATGGCCAATGTTGACAAGATGGTCAAGTTGGTTTTGATAATTGCTATCTTGTTTGGATTATTTATGTAATTTGAATTTTCGAGATAGAGATAAATTCAAGTTATGACTTCTAGATAGACAAAGATAATTGTAGATACATATGTATCTAGTTTAGAAGCTTAATATAAAATGTTTTTCATATCTTACATATATGTAATTGAATGGGTATGAATGAAATACAATGTGTGGTTGATGCATATATGTTTAATATTTCATTGTTTATTGCGTGATAATACATATTGAACTAACTATATAGGTTTGTGGTTGTTTACATAATTCTTAGTCAATAATGATTGAGAAACATGTTTAAACTAAATCGTGTGAAGTTCTTATGTGAATGGACCATGCTAATGGACCATACGCATGAATACTTCATGCTAATGAACCAGTCGCACGACTGAACCAGGAGACTGGATCAGTCGCACGATTGAGACATAAGATTGACTCAGTCGCACGACTGGACCTTCAGTCGTGTGGATGGATCAATCGCATGCTTCAGTCGCACGACTGAACCATACTAATGGTTCAGTCGCATGAATGAAAACCCTAACCTATAAATACCACCTAATTCGTGGAAAAACTTAACAATTCGAATACCTACACACACAATCGTACCCTAGCCGACCAGAGACTCAAGAAGACCTGTTCCAAGTTCATAGATCACAGTTGATCATGTTCTAATCATTCATAACGTTTCATTAATCGTTAAAGTGATCATAACTATGTTCTCCCTGATTGGATCGCCAATCAAATAGGATTCCACACTATTTGAGTTGGGATACGCACAGAATCAGTTAGTACTCCGTACCTAAACGGTCCTAACAAGTGGTATCAAAGCTTTGGCTCATGATTTTGCGTGTGATTCAATCGTTTTCGGTGTAAATCTCACGTTTTGGCAGTAAAAAAACACCATCTTTTTGGTAAAACAGTGTTTTTCAGTGTCTCTAGGTCTAAAAGTTCATGTTTTTCGGCTTACGGTAAATTAGGGTTCGTGAAATTCGTAATTTTGTGTCAAAGTACCAAAAACCCTTGAATTTTCATAAACCAGCAGCTTCAGTCGCACGATTGACTCAATCGCACGACTGAACTCATTTGCACCTCCCATACGCACGACCGAACTCAATCGTTCATCCATTCGTACGACTTAACACCCTATTCGCATTGTTTATCCGCATCTGTCCCAATCGCACGATTGACTCATCCGCATTTGTTCAATCGCACGGTTGAGCCATCCGCATTGTTCAATCGCACTGTTAGCCCAATCGCATCCCTTCATTCGCACCAGTGAAACAGGTTATTCTAAAAAGTCAAAGTAAATAGAAATGGAAGATCAGTACTCAACATTCACTGCAGGCAGGGATTCACGGATCCAGAATCTATTGCTTCTGGAATATGAAGTTGGGAATCACAATAAGCCCCCTAAGCTCATAATGATAGATGATTACCCACAATGGAAGTAAATGTTCGAGATATACTTAAATGGAGTTGATCTTAATCTGTGGGAATCAATCGAGACAGGGTATAGTATGTCAGTTGGTGCCGATGGAGTTAAACTTACCTTAGGTGGCATGACTGATAGCCAGAAGGTAAAGTACAATGCAGAGAAGAAGGTGTATGCTTTGCTAACTTAGTCGATTCCTAAGGATATATTCCATAAGTTTTCTGAGAACAAGCAAGCAAAGAAGCTATGTGATGCTCTGGCAAAACGGTATGACGGGAATGCATTGTTAAAAGCTCTAAAGGCTAAGGCTTTGAAGAAGGAGTTCGTGTAAGGCCCCGATCCCGGAAACCTCATAGTTGGTCATTCATAGCAATTAAAACATTAAACATTACAATTAAACAATCTTAAGCAGCGGAAATAATTTATCAAAAGCCATTCACTTCATTTAAAACACTGTTGTTAAGGAATACATCACCGTTGACTGTTTACAAAAGACTTGTTTATATGCATTACAAAACAACAGCAACACAAAATACGAATGGATGTCAGACTTTTCCCGCCGAGTAGCTTCACCCTCGTGCCATCCTCAGCAATAATAACCTGCCAACTGAAAATATATAAAAGTCAGCGTTGCTGAGTGAGCTTTAGTTTAATAAGTAATAAAACACTTTCTATATGTTGTATATGAAAAATACTCTTTTCTGTAAATTACAACTCTATACTGTATATGCGAGCACGCATCAACTATATGAACATATATTGTTCGTTCTCTTTACTGTAGGCCTTGTCTGTTCTGTAAACTTTTATCATTATGTTTCACTTTCTGTATGGACCAGTGAGCAATAACCCAACTATATACGCGATGGAAAACGGGTGATGGGCCATCTATATCCCTCGAAAGGGTCAACTGTATCCCTCGAAAGGGTCAACTATATCCCTCCAAACGGTCAACTATATCCCCCGAAAGGGTCAACTATATCCCCCGAAAGGGTCAACTGTATCCCTCGAAAGGGTTCTGTGTACTATGTACAAGGCCAACCCAATCACCCGGGACACACAATAAACAATGAAATATTCTTAATGTTCCTCTTCTTTATTTATTGCTCTTTCACTTTATTCTTACGATATACTTTACGTTACGATAATAACAAACCATGTAAAGGCATATACTATAAGTAATATAATAATAGCAATAACAATAATAAGGAACAATCATAATCAATCATATCATGCATGAAACAACATCATTAATAAGCCCTTAGTCAACCTCGGTCAAAACCCTAAGGCACAAACTCCCAGAAATATTCTGTAAAAAGGTCTTAGGCGCATGGGGACTATTTGGACGCATGAGCCCTGTTCGTGCGTTTCATCACTATGTAGGCGCATCAGCCAACACTTAAGCATTTTCACTTTAGGCGCATGAACTATTCAGGCGCATGGGCACTATTTGTGCGTATGAACACTTAGATGCATGAGTAATTCAGGTGCATGGACACTTTGGCGCATGGGCCACTTGGGCGCATGGGCACTATTGGGGCGCATGGCCCTACACTTAGTCGTCCAGCTAACATTTCTAGGCGCATGGGCCACTGTTCAGACGCATGGGCTGTACTTAATCATTTCTAAGGCAATCTTAGGCGCATGGATTACACTTAGTTCTTTCTAAGGCATTTTCAGGCGCATGAGCCTTATCTAGGCGCATGGACCTTCTGTTCGTCATGTTTCCGGTATGTTTTCAACCCAATCATCAAATCCATCTGTTCTAAGCTTAACGTGGCTATTTTAAACATGAATAACCTATAAGCATTCAAGAATCACATTCATTCATGCACAATACATACGGGCATACATACTCAAACATTTGAAAATCTTTTACATACATTTTCAGCCCCAAAGATGTTTGAAAACAAGTAAAAACCAGGGTCTAGAACTCACCTGGTGCAACTTGGGTGTTCTTCCTTTTTACCCGCTTGCTATGAGTTCAAAACACCTAGAAACAACACCAAAAACACACACACCCGAGCACAAACATAAACACATAAGCATACAAACACATAACCGGGACAAAACCCTTCATAAATATGCAAAAACCACAAATTCTTACCTTGAATTTGACTTCTCTTCTCCTTCTTGTCTTCAACCGAGAGTTTCTCTGCTCTCTCTCTCTCTAAAACCAGGTGAAGATGATGATGTGAAGTGAGGGTGGGCGGTCATGCCCACCTTTACACCAACTTTTCAAAGTTTTTTCCTTTTGGACACTTTTGGTCCCTCCACTTGGACTTATAGCTTTTCTTTCTTTTATTCTTAATTTCTTGTCTTTTAGAAAAATAACCGGGTGTTACAGTTCGATAACTTCTCATCGATGGGTAAGGAGAGTTTGGATGATGTTATAGACCGCTTCTACCACTTAATGAGTGAGCTGCACACTCATGGGGTTGTTGCGTCCATGGAAGACAAGGTGTCGAATTTTGCAGATGGTTTGCCAGAAAAGTGGGTTTCATTTTTATCAAACCTCAGACAGAATGACATGCTGGCAAAGTTGGATATCAACGATTTCATTCTGCAGCTGAGAGAGGAAGAGTTAAGGATGAAGTACAGGTCATAAAAGAGTTCATATGATGAGAACCCCTCACTGTACAATTCAACTCCTCAACCAAAAACGTCTGGAGCACCACTTCAAACAGCATTCATGTCGAGTTCAACTGCTCCATCCCAAGCCACTACTTCAAGAAATTACACGTCAGGGTCATCTTGCACCCAATACATAGCACCTGAAGCCAACGCTACGAAATTGAAGACCGAGAATCTTGGTAATGTGACTGTAGATGTAGCAAAGGAGCATATGGACCTCCTAGCAGCTGTCGTTCACTCCTATGATAGTCTAGTTGCAGGAAGGATAGGAGGCTGCCATCTGGCAGATGAAGACTACGAGCAAGTAAATGAGAATGAGCTAGAAAGGATGGACATTATGTGGGCTCTTGCTAGTGTTGTCCGGAGGGCGAAGAAGTTTGTTAAAAAACATGACAGAATTTGATAGCCACAAAGGATACAACTTTTGGTTTTGACAAAACCAAGTTACATGTTTTAACTGTGGAGAGAAAGGGCACTTCAATGTGAATGTGTGAAGCCCAAGAAGACAGGCAATGGTAATCCGTTCTCATCCTTCAATCGCCAAGATAAATCCACAAGTAGTACTGCATCGTCAAGCAAGGATCCAAAGGCCTTGACTGCTCAAGATGACGAAGGGCAAGATTGGTCCTTCTGATTTGTATCTCTGGGAGAATCTAACATTGCATGTGTTGAGGGTTTGGATGACGACTCTGCAAGCGAAGGTGATATCGCAGTGGAACTCGTGATGTCGAATAATGAACAAACTATAAATGTAGTCAATCACCTGAATGAAGAAGGTCAAAGTTCAACATGTTCAGAATCACCAGCACCAGAAAAGTCAAACTCTGCTATGATGGCTTATTCAATCGAATCTTCTCAGGTAAGTACCAAAGACCAACTGTTTGATAGTCATGATTGTAATGAATGTAATAAATTTAGAGAAAGCATAGACTCAAAATTTGCTAGGCTATTAGATCACAATGATAGCTTAGTAAATGACTTACAACTGTGCACAGAAGCAAACATAATTTTAACATAAAATGAGCACAATTACAAAGAGAAAATAGAACAGTTAAATAAACAACTAAGGGAAACCGAAGTTGTAGTTTTTAACCAAGCAAATGACATAAAGTTCTATTTAAACTCCCTAGAAGAAACTAAGAAATAAAAAGTAGTTTTGGAAGTCGAAGTAAAAATTTTAAAACAAAAAACTACATAGTTGGACCAGTTCTTCTCACATAGTCCAACACTTAGTGAAAGAACGCAACAACGGGGAAGGTTTGGGTTACAAAGTGGTTCCACCAATGAGACCTTGTTGAATGCTAAATGCAAACCAATTAATGACAACCCAATCAAGGATTATGTGGTGTCCACTCCTCTTATAAGTGATCCAGATTCCACAAGTAGAACTATTGAATCTGAATGGAAAAACAGTCTGTCATGCATATGGACACCCTGATGAACTTCAATCGCACGACTGAGCTGGGCGAATGGCTCAATCGCACGACTGAACCATGCGTATGAGTTCAGTCGCACGACTGGTGTAAACGCATAGGATAGCATATGACTAAGCCAAGTCGCATGCTCAGTCGTACGTATGAGCTCATTCGCACGACTAGATCTCAGTTGCACAGTTCATTCGCATGATAGAACAGAAGATTTCAAGTCCAATGAATCAAATTGTTACTCATTGACACACACTAACGTTTATTTGCATTGTGTAACAGATGGCTAGTCGTTGGACTATGAGCACAAAGCATAACATTTGTGCTCATCTGGATCTGACCTCCCGGAATGCGGCTGATTTCTCGGGTATTATTACATTCTTACGGAGATGGAGGATATTCCATGCTATATCGACTCCATGCACTCCGTACCGTTCAGTTTAGTAGGCTTTCTTGGAAAGTGCTGTTGTTGACAGGTCCTTAGAGCCCCATTGCATCAGGAGCTCCATTTTTGGTCAGGCTATAGAGATCACTGAGGATGATCTCAGGACAGACTTGGAGTTTGGGGATGATGCTGACTGCCCTACATGAGTACACCCACTAACTGTACGAGGTTGTTTTCTACGGGCCAAGTACTCGGGGGATATCAGCGCAGGTGTGCTCAACAAGAGCAACATGTGCTCCCAATTTAAGTACTTAGCCCATGTGTTGCTTAAGTGCATTGCCTCAAGGAAGGGAGGCTTCAATAAGCTATCTAATCAGATTCAGAACGCCTATATGGCATTAGTGCTGAACCATCCTTTCAGCTGCTCGAGGATGATCTTCACCTACCTGGTGGAGAACGTCGAGGCGAAGGGCAAGGAGGGCTTTTGCATGTACCCTCGCTTTATGTAGATGATTATTGAACAGAAGCTCCCTTTGCTGCCAAAGGAGAAGGAGGATGCCGTGGTGCTTGAGGTGATGGATGATACCACCTTAGCCAGGATGAAGGTGTACAGGGGGAAGCAGGTGAAATCCCTTATCAGGCGACTGTTTGGGCATCTGGCCCGTGAGGATTATGTGGCGCCAGCTCGGAGGAAGTGGCGCCACGATGACAGTGTCTCCGACACTGAGCAGATTGTGCTCCCCGCTGATGACTCGGATGATGATGATAGTGGTGATGGTGGAGACACTGGCCCTACCCCATCTAGAGCCACCACCATAGATGTTACACCGACACTATCCACTCACGGAGAAACGGATACAGCTGGATTCCATCAGGATTTCTATCCTGATTAGGAGGAGGGTGATGAGGAGCCATTGACTCGAACGGTGGGCAGCAAGGTGGTTGCCACCGAGCGAGGGATTCGGGCGGATGGTGGACGCCCGAGCGAGTCTAGGGAGACTACGATTGATCCTACCTACACCCCAGGCTAGCCCAGCATCCTAGGGGGAGCATCCTCCTCAAAGGGTTCGAGGAAAAAGAGGATGACTCAGCCCCACGGGATGAAGCCCAAGAGACGGAGGTACACGTTGATCACTACCTCTTCCCCCACTGCCACCACAGCTACCATCACCACTACCACTCCACCCACTCATATACCACCACCCATATTCACCGTTGCCACCATTGCCACCACCAGCCACCAAGCCGAACCATCATCGCACCCATCATTCACTACAGGATCATCTCTGTCCCCCATTGGGGTAGAGGAACAGCTATCAGCACTCAACCAAATGGTGCTGAAGCTGTTGGCTGCTAATGAAGAGAGAGTTGCCCAACTACGTCAGCTTGCGGAGCTTAATGCTACCCAAGCTCAGCAGATATCATAGCAAGCTCAGCAGAGAGCCCAACTACAGGAGCAAAAGGACCAATCAGCTAAGAGGATTGAGGAGTTGGAGGCTACAAACAAGACCATCATGCTCAAGCTCAAGGGATCAAAGGATGAGCCACTCAAGATAATAGAAGGAGATGATGATGAAGATGATGATAATGATGATGATGAGGCCAGTGATGATGAAGAGACAAGGGAAAGGCAGAAGGATGATGATGACGAAGAAAGAGATGTAGCTGCATCTACCTTAGCTCAGAGTCAAGAGAGACATACCAAGAGAAATCAAGACCAAGGAGCCTCATATTCTGCCCCACCTACTGACGTGCCTGCTATAGAAGACAAAAGTAATGCTTAGAAGTTTATGTATTTGTGAAAACTTTTGTACTTGAATATTGTATTAATATTATGTAATTAATGTTTATGCATCTTTATCACATGTTTGATTGTCTTGATTAATTACTAACAATTGCTGTGTTACATGTTTAAATCAAGCAGATCAATCTTCTTAGCAAGATGAGTATGATATTACTCCCCTTCAGCAAATCAAGTCTCAACTTACAATTATTCTTGATTTGCAAGGGATTGTCAAAATATCAGTAAGCTATACTCCCGAAGAAGGAGAAATCATTCATGACCTTACTGATGAACAACTTGCTAAGATGTTCCGGCTCAACTCGGACGAGATTGTCAAGGACACTCCTACTTTTGAAGATACAAGTGACGAGGAGCTCAATGACATAGATGAAATCGAGATCGAGGACGTCACTGCTAACCATTATCCAGAGTATGCTGACAGAGAGGGAAATGTAGTCCCCAATCTGGGTGATACTCTCGTCAGTGATATGTTTGAACAACTGGATCAGATGGAGCAAGAGTCCGAGAAAAATAAAGATCAAGCCCAAGCCTCGAACACTGATGTCAATATCAAGAAGGCTGAATGGCGGCTTGTTTTGCAGAGATCCGAGCCCAACGCACTGCTCCAAAACCGAGTGCCTACACTAAGCTCTACAAAGTGAAGAAGCATCTAAAGATGTCAGGAAAGATTATAGCGTGAGCATATTTTGAGAATCTAAACGTGTATGGCGTGAAGAGAGAAAAGAGCATAGAGTACTTTAGATTTCCACATGATCTAAAGACTCTTCTTGGTTTTGAGCTCAACCAGCTGGCACGACTGAAGTTGCTATATGCTAATCCAAAGAAAATGTAGGCTGGTTTGAGGCTGCATTAAAAAAAAAGTACCACACCAGGTGGGTTAACTTCAGACCTCAACAACCGACGAGGTACATCATACATTCTGAAGTTGATCCCATTAGTGGAAAGCCTAAGATAGTGCTGAAGTGGAGTCCTTCGCGCACAATGTTAAGAATCCCTCTAAGGGAAATGCCACAGGACTTCACTCCACACTTCAAGTGGTGGTACTACGATTGGAGAATAGGTGAAGCGGTCATAGTATTACAGAAGGAGAGTCAAATGGATACTATCCGGGTATTTGACCCTATGTGGCTGACCAACTTGTCTGCTGATGATGTTTATACTTTATACAAGTGGCCAATATTCTATGATTCGCAAGGCATTATACAAGCCCTCCAGTTTCAAAATGTTATAAGGCTCTATTTTGCATTTGAGATACATGCCGGAGCTACAAGAGAGGAGAAGTACAAGAAGTTTGAAGAGCTGATGAAGAATGTTAGACAATAATGTAAACTAGCTTCAAGGGGGAGTTTGTAGATACACGTGTACCTAGTTTAGGAGCTTAATATAAAATCTCTTTCATGTCTTACATATATGTAATTGAATGGGTATGAATGAAATACAATGTGTGGTTGATGCATATAATGTTTAATATTTCATTGTTTATTGTGTGATAACGCATATTGAACTAACTATATAGGTTTGTGGATGTTTACATAATTTTTAGTCAATAATGATTGAGAAACATGTTTAAACTTAATCGTGTGAAGTTCTCATGCGAATGGACCATGCTAATGGACCATACACATGAATACTTCATGCCAATGAACTAGTCGCACGACTGAACCAGGAGACTGGATCAGTCGCACGATTGAGACATAAAATTGACTCAGTCGCACGACTGGACCTTCAGTCGTGCGGATGGATCAATCACATGCTTCAGTTGCACGACTGAACCATGCTAATGGTTCAGTCGCACGAATGAAAACCCTAATCTATAAATACCACCTAATTCGTGGAAAAACTTAACAATTCGAATACCTACACACACAATCTTACCCTAGCCATCCAAAGACTCAAGAAGACCTTTTCCAAGTTCATAAATCACAGTTGATTGTGTTCTAATCATTCATAACGTTTCATTAATCATTAGAGTGATCATAACTATGTTCTCCCTGATTGGATCGCTAATCAAATAGGATTCCGCACTATTTGAGTTGGGATACACGCAAAATCAGTTAGTACTCCGTACCTAAACGGTCCTAACAATAATCTAAAGTATAAATACCATGATTAGATATCATTATGATCAAACTTTCCGAGTCATATATTCTTGAATACAAATATTTGGAGAGTTATTCCAATTTAATTTGTTTGTGGTCACACCAATTCTTGACTTGAATCGGTATAAGAGCGAGTTTAAAATCTGCTCATTGAGATTGATCGATTAGGAGAGTTCAAAGTTAATCATGATCATTTTCCAAACCGTATCAAGATTTTTAATAATTGATCAGGAAGAGAAGGATTACCGACTAGTAGAAATCAAGAGGCCAACAGCTGGTCCGCCTAAGCGTTCAAGATCTGGATTAATTCTTCAAATAATGGTTGTTGTGTTTTGGATGCAAGTCCGATCAAATTATGGTTAAATATACCACATCCAGATCAGGTTTGAGTTGAGTATGGTCCGTCAGGTTTTATCAAGCCGGTGGTCGCTAGATTGTTCATTGGTTGAAGACTGGAGTTCACTAGATTCAAATCTATCACTTGTGTTCGGTGTTGTTAAAAACAGACAAAAAACATGTTTTTACCGAGTATTGCTGCAGGACTGGTGAAGGGGTTCAGTTACAACATAACAACACAAAGAGGAGATTAACCAAACTTAATCAAACAGTAAGACTGGATTAACCACAATAAGACACTAAAAACACAAGTAATATGAGAGACAGAACACAAGAGCAAAATACACAGTGAGATGGTTTTCAAGATTGTAGTATATTGCTTTCTCAAGTTCTATTACAAGTGTTACAAAGCATATTAGAAAGATACAAGAACATGAGATACCTATACTACATCCTACAGCTGGCTATACTTTGAAAGTCAGCTGGATACAATTGACTAGACACAAACAAACTCAATTGTAGAGTCAAATGAAAGATTGCCTTTTGACTAGTGACTATGACATGCCATAGTTCACATCCTTATCTATTACAAAAAGGATAAAGTACATAAAGTAGAAAGTTACAGACTCAAGACCTCAATGTACAGTTACCAAAAGCATGGACCTTTTCACCAACTCATGTAAGTTGGTGACTTTACAGAGATGCAGTGGAAAGGTGTCTAGCTTTATGGAAAAGTACATCAGATAAAGCATGTGTCAAAAGTCTTCGGAAGAAATCTGTCTTCATAAGTTGAAGCTTCGGAAGACTTTGTCTTTGAGGCTTCGGAAGACTTCATATTTGGCTTCGGAAGATATTGGTCTTGGCTTCGGAAGATTTCACACTTAGAATATTTCTGTGCATGTGTGAAACTTCCTAAGCATTCTTCTTCATTGCACTTGTGCAGCATGCAGGACAGACTTTGAATGTTTAGGTTGCATCAGCCTCTTCATTAATCTCTACAAACTCCCCCTAGGCTAATGCTACCAAAACACTTAGTAGACTTCAGATATCAACAGTCCTCATTAGGATGATCACCATTCCTTTCTTCATAAGGTGATCAGGATCCTTCAGATTGTCAAAATGTCTTCTCATATCAAAGAGATCATGCAGAGGCAACTGAAACATATCTTGCCATGTGTAAATGTCTTTAGTGCCATGATCTCTAATGACATGCCATCTTTCTGGATTTGTGGTGTATGTCCAAGACAAGATGGGTCTTCTTGATGCTAGAGGAGCTGTTTGAATTGGAGTTGATGTAGCATCTGTGAAGTCGGTTTTTCTTCGGATCGATAAACATCCGAGCATGTTCTTGACGGAAGGATAAACATCAAACCAAAAGTCAAACAATAATACGAACTATAATTGAATGGTTTCATTGACAAAACCTAACGATTACAAGCTCATTACAACATAAGAATCAAGACTCTTGGCAAGGGGAAGATCGAGCATGATCTCCCCTCTCATCCGGCAGCCCTATGCTCCGGGCAGACTTCCTCTCAATCCTTAATCTCTCTTCACGTTGAAACTAGTATATATAGGCCTCGGCCCATATTAGATGCGACTGGGCCCATTCGTGCGATTGGACCATGCGTATGGTTCAATCGTACGACTGGACCATGCGTATGGTTCAATCGTACGACTGGACCATGCGTATGGTTCAATCGTACGACTGACCATGCGTATGGTTCAATCGTACGACTGGACCATGCGTATGGTTCAATCGTACGACTGGACCATGCGTATGGTTCAATCGTACGACTGGACCATACTTATGGTTCAGTCTTACGAATGTCCCAATCACATCTCTCAGTCGCACGGCTGGTCCATTAGCATGGCTCAGTCGTACGACTGAGTCTCATTTGCATATGCTCCTGCGAATGACCCAGTTTCATGTGTTTATAACATATCAGGTGTATAACATTAAGCCTAGACTATTCGACAAGCGACGGACACACTATATATGACTATATATGCTCCAACAAATTCCCCCTTGTACGTTGCTTGTGAATAGTAGATAACACCTCTTACAATCTTCAGTCAATCTTTGCTCTCGTTGCCAATAGAATCAAACAAAAACCATATTAGCCAACGTTGCCGATCCGTCAGGTTACTACCACATCCCTGAAAATGAATTTAGGCACAATAGCTTTCGTTTACTTTGCAGAACACCATCACAGCAGCAAGATTCCCCATATGACTGATTTTTCCAGATAATGATACGAACAGTTTTCCATTGCTTCAATCTTCACACAGGCTAACCTGATTAACATCACCACCTACAGAAATTCCCCCTCACATTCAGCATACCCCAATATATAGACATTGTGCTCTCCTTGCGTCTTGACACGGTGTATTGCGCAAAAGGTTGAAGGTTCCAAACCACAGCTGACAATATCAACCAAATCAGCACGCACGAAGATTCATCATCGGAATCCGGTTCACATCATCACTTTCTGATTGTGTCTTCACTTTCTATATACAAGGATTCCCCCTAAGAAGCAGAATCCTTTCTGTGCAGATAAATATAACTTGATTGGCCCATAAGTAGTCATGTAAGGCCCCGTTCCCAGGACGCTTACAGTTGGGTTCTCATTGCACATAAAACCTATAATTACATTTGTGTTTCATAAAATCACAGCGGAAAACTAAACAATCTTTCATTTCCATGTAAATGCTTTTGCAAATTAATACAACATTCATTACAAAATAGCTTGTTCGCATTACAATGCAAAAACATTAATCAAAAGAATGCCATCCCAAAAGAGCTGAGTAGTCGCCCGTGCCATCCTCAGCAATCATTACCTGCCAACTGGAAACACATCAAAGTCAGCGTTGCTGAGTGAGTTCTAGTTTTATAAATAAAACATACTTTACTTTACATTCGTTCACGATCATACATCATACGTACATACAGATAATATCAGTATTATCCTCATCATTCCGTTCATTAACATTGCTCATTCAACGTGTTACCTTATCGTTCACTTCTCTATCTAGATCCGGTCATACTTTACCCTTTCGTGGCACTCAGCCACGATTACTGAGGTCGAATAAACAAGATCCTGTTCTGTACATTATTCCGATAATTCATTTACGTTTATTCATACTTCGTTCTTTCATACAAAATCTTTCATTCATTTATACTTTCGTTCCTTCGAGTCTGTTGCGACAACAGGGTCGCTCACCTCATTAACAATCCTAACGACTTCGCGCCATTCGAGTCTGTTGCAACAATAGAGTTGCTCACCCCACTTGCCAATCTCACAATAGCATGCTATCCGAGTCTCTTGCAACCATAGGGTGGCTCACCTCATGGCAACTACACAATAACGCGTTGTCCGAGTCTGTTGCAACCGTAAGGGTGCTCACCTCATAGCAATCTCAAGGATTGCATACCATCCGAGTCTGTTGCAACAACAGGGTTGCTCACCTCATATATGTACTTGCAAGCCTTTCCTTCATTCGTTCATCATTCAATAATGCATGCATTCTTACTTTATGTTCCCCTTTCATTATCTTTCACTTTACGTTACATAATACTTCATTTATTCATTAACATGACACATAAGGCCACAAGAAAGATAGCATACATCATATTAAGGAACATATCATACACGTTTATCATCATCATACAGGGTAACATCATTCATACATAACAAGCCCTAACATGCAACATCATCATCGTCATGCCCAACATGCTCTCTAAGGCCCCAATCGTCATCTTACATGCTCTTACAGGAACCTTTACGTCAAAACTTACACCTGCACTTTTCCCCGAAAGTCAGAAGTCAAACTACACTTTCCTCGGGTGTGACAGCCCTACTCGGGCATATGGACACCCTTCAGTCGCATGGCCTCCATGAGACTAAACATCATGCAAATGAACTAATACGGATGAACACCTATGGGAATGAACATCCAATCGTGCGAATGAACAGTGCGGACGGACCTCATGCGAATAGGATTAATGCGGATGAGCACTTATGCGACTGGACCTTCAGTCGCATGACCCCCATGCGACTGGCCCTTCAATCGTGCGAATGGACCCCAATCGCACCCTAATCGGCCGTATGGCCTCCATTCGGCCTCCAGTCGGTCGCCTAGCCCTAACTGATGCAGAATGCAGTTCATCCGACTGCAGCCGAGGGTTTTCGGCCTCCAAACTTCTCTAAACCCATTTTAAGCCCAAATCGACCATCCTAAACCTTAGGGATGCATACCACGACACCATTCAAGCACACACAAGCTCACAATCAAGCCACAAATGCATCATACATACACATACACATACACAAACGGGTCAACATTCACATACCCAAAAACCCGATTTTAGATGTTTTCCAGCTCCAAAATCATTTGAAAACAAGTAAAAGTGGGGTTCTAGAACTCACACAAACAAGCACAACGACAAGAGCTTCGATTTGGCTTGCTTCACGATGATTTTGGGGACCCGAACTAACTCGAACCAACTTTTTCTCCTTTCTCTCTTCTTCTCTCTATGAAATCTGAAATGTGGGGTGTGTGGGGAGAGTGGGCTGCCCTCTCCCTACTAATATCACCACATTTCCAACTTTTCTTCATTGGGAGTTTGGTTCCTCGACTTTGAACTTTATTTTCTTTTCTTCTTCACCGGCTTTAAAATAATAAATATCCGGGGTTACAAGTCCACCCCCTTAAAAGGTTTCGTCCCTGAAACCTGTTATTCGTCGAACAAACGTGGGTAATGCTGTCTCATTTCTTCCTCAGTCTCCCACGTTGACTCGGATCCCTTCCTGTGCTTCCACTGTACACGCACAGGAGGAACCACTTTATTCCTTAGCCTTTCTCCTTTCGGTCGATGATTGCCACTGGTTGCTCCACATAATTGAGCCGTTCATCTACTTCAATATCTTCCAATAGGAAATCATATCTTCATCTGCTAGGCACTTCCTTAGATGAGATACGTGGAATGTCGGGTGAATTCCATTTAACTCATCCAGTAACTCCAGTCTATAGGCCACCTCTCCTACTCGAGCAATTATTCGGAAAGGGCCTATATAACTTGGGCTCAACTTGCCCCGCTTTCTGAATCTGATAATACCCTTCCAAGGTGAGACCTTCGCATAACCCGGTCACCACCTGGAACTTAATCGGCTACGTCGTTTATCAGCATACGACTTCTGTCTGTCTTTGGCTGCCTTCATAAAGGCTTTGATCTTTTCAAGCTTCTCATTCGGCCTCGATTACCTTGACGCTCCCCAATCCTTCTGACCATATCACCCCAACAAAAGGGTGTTCTGCATCTACCGTATAACATCTCATATGGCGGCATACCAATGCTGGCATGATAGCTGTTGTTGTAGGAGAATTCAGCTAACGGTAGGTGGTCATCCCAACTTCCACAAAATCAACACACATGCTCGAAGCATGTCTTCCAATGTCTGAATGGTCCTTTCTGACTGACCATCGGTTTGGGGATGATAAGCCGTGCTAATATGTAACCTCGTCCCCATAGCATCGTGGAATTTCTTCCAAAATTTAGATGTAACCGAGTGTCACGATCAGACACAATAGACACCGGCACACCATAACGAGTTACAATTTCCTTGATGAACAGATCGGCCCAACTCTCAGATGAATACGTCTCGCGGATCGGTAGAAAGTGAGACACTTCGTCAAACGATCAACTATCACCCATATGGCATCGTACCCTTTTGGAGTACGTGGTAGCTTCGTAATGAAGTCCATGGTGATGTGCTCCCACTTCCATTCCGGTATATCCAAAGGTTGATCTTCCCATACGGCTTTTGATGCTCTGCCTTCACCTGTAAGCAAGTAAGGCACTTACTCACATACTCCACCACGTCACGCTTCACACCCGGCCACCAATAATCTTTCTGCATGTCATGGTACATTTTCATGGCACCAGGATGAATGGAGTATCGAGTCTTGTGAGCTTCATCCATTATCTTCACCCGTAGATCCCCAAAACGAGGAATCCACACACGACCGAGTCGAGTTCTAACACCGAGTGTGTTTTCACCCAATTCCCCAACCAGACCTCTCATTCTTTCCGAGTTAAGGTGATCTCTTTCAATGCCTCATCTTGAAACTCCTTGATTTGCTTCATCACATCAGAGGTCATGATTAGTTGACAAGCTTTCACCCGAATCGGTTCGGGCCTTTCCTTTCGGCTAAGGGCATCCGCCACCACATTAGCTTTGCCCGGATGGTAATGGATCTCGCAATCATAATCCTTTATAAGCTCCAACCATCCTCTGCCTCATGTTCAGGTCTTTTTGCTCGAAGAATTACTTCAGACTCTTGTGGTCAGTGAATATGGTGCACTTCGTCCCGTAGAGATAGTGCCTCCAAATCTTTAACGCAAAGACCACGGCTGCTAGCTCCAAGTCATGAGTGGGATAATTAACCTCATGAACTTTCAACTGCCGGGATGCGTAGGCTATAACCTTCTCTCTCTGCATTAACACACACCCCAACCCTGAGTAGGAAGCATCAGAATAGACCACCAGATCTTCGCTTCCACGGGTAATGAAGAACAGGAGCTTGAGTCAGTCTTGCCTTCAGCTCTTTGAACGCCTTCTCTTGAGCTTGACCCCATACAAACTTCACATCCTTCGGGTCAACTTAGTTAGTGGAGAAGCAATCTTAGAGAAGTCTGGATGAATCTTCTATAGTAGCCGCCAAGCCCAAGAAACTACGGATCTCGGATGGCGTCTTTGGTGACCTCCATTGCATAACCGCCTCCACCTCACCGGGTCCACCATAATCCCGTCAGGATTCACTACATGACCCAAAACTGAACTTCGCACAACCAAAATGCGCACTTGGAGAATTTAGCATACAATTTCTCCTTCTCAACGTCTCTAGAACCTCTCGAATGTGACGGCATGCTCTACTTCGCTCCTTGAGTAAATTAGGATATCATCAATAACACATCACTGATTTATCCAGCATCGGTCGACACACACGGTTCATCAAATCCATAAAAGCAGCTGGCACGTTGGTCAAACCAAAGGACATGACAAGAAACTCGTAATGACCATAGCGCGTGCGGAAAGCTGTTTTAGGGATATCTTGTTCCTTCACCTTCAATGATGATAGCCAGAACGAAGATCTATTCTTGAAAACCAACTGGCACCCTGAAGCTGATCGAACAAATCATCTATTCTCGGTAAGGGGTATCGGTTCTTCACTATCAACTTGTTCAGCTCGCGGTAGTCAATACACATCCTCATACTACCATCCTTCTTCTTTACAAACAGGACCGGAGCACTCCAAGGAGAGATACTCGGTCTAATGAACCCCTTATCAAGCAACTCTTGCAACTGTTCCATCAACTCTTTCATCTCCGTCGGAGCCAACCGATACGGTGCTTTGGCAACAGGTTGGGCACCAGTATCAGATCAATCTGAAATTCAATTTCTCTGTCAGGTGGTACCCCTGGTAATCATCTGGGAACACGTCTGGAAAGTCACACACAACCGGTACATCAGGAAGTTGTGGTGTTGATGCATCTACATCCTTTACATAAGCCAGTAGGCGCTACATCCACGCCTCATACACTTTCCCGCCACGCCATTGAGATCACCTTCGGGATCGTAGTAACCGATCACCATAAACCGTTACCAAACTTCCATCAGGCGCTGTCAACCGAATCATCTTCTTGCGACACACATGTCGCCTCGAAGTCCGCCAACAATCCATCCACAAGAACAAATCAAAACCACCCAAGGTCATCACGAACGGTCTAACAGGAAACTTGTGACCTTCTAATTCACCTCACAGTTTTCTATCATCTTCGAAATCCTGGTTGACTTACCTATGGCAGTTTCTACATCAAAGGGCGCATCAACACGCCTACTACTAACAGGCAAATTAGCACAGAAAGCAGCAGAAATAAAACTCCTACTAGCACCAGAATCAAATAGCACAGAAGCTAAAGTTTGGTTCACCAGAAACGTACCGGACACGACATCAGGGTCTGTCCTAGCTTCCTCTTGTGTCATGGTAAATGCCCTGGCGCTCGCCCTCAGTCCTTCACCTCCAGTTCTCTTCATCCCAGAACTCTCAGCCCTCAACTTCTTACAATCCTTACTTACGTGACCCTCTTCACCACAGTTATAGCACCGGATATACAACAGTCCCTTGCCAGGTGCCCCGCCTTCCCATATTTGAAGCATAAGTTTGACCCAAACCTACATTCCCCGCCGTGGTCCCTTCCACACTTGCCACACCTTTTCGACCCCGCACTTGATGTGGCCACACGGCGATCATCCGCTCGTGCCTTCTTTTACCCGTCGAGGCATCACCCCGACCAAACCTCTTCCCCCGCCAGTTTCGATCACCACCGCTCTTCTTGCCACCCTCAGTCACCACCATTGTTCTCTCATCGTACAATCTCCCTGCCAAATCCACCGCCGACCTAAACGTACTCGGCGGGAAGCTATATGTGCCTGCGAATATCGCTGGCAAACCCTGAATATATCTTTTAATCTTTCGTGACAAAGGTGTCACCTGATCGACACTAGACGTGCCATCTCGTTGAATTTAGTGGTGTACTGCTGGTGCGTCATAGTTCCCGCCTCCAGTTGCAAGAACTCCCTTCGACCTTGTCCATTTCCGATGAGGACAAAATTCCTCAATCACCACCTTCTCAGCAAGGCCATTTCATTTTTCCCAATGGCCCTACTACCCTCAGCTTGGACAATGTTGTCCCACCAGCACAGAGCTGAATCCACAAAAGAGTGGGTAGCAACTTCACCTTTGGTCCTCTCGGCACTCGCTGATATCGAGAACAACTTCCATCCCTCACCCAGACGGTGAGCAGCTGCAGCTGTGCCGTTTCCATCAAAAGTAGGGGGCTTGCATCTCATAAAAGCCCCATAATTACATCCTCGTGCCGTCTCGGCGCAGGCTCTTCTTCTTCCTCTTCGTCGTCAGATAGAACCGTTTCCGGCTCTGGTTGTTCCCGTTCTCCAGAGGATTTGTTTCTTTCTTTTCTTCCCCTTCTCGTACACCTTAATAACTTCAGTCACCACAGATGGTAAGATTGTTGCATGACCTGATGGACTTCTCCTACAACAGCCTCCTTTACTGAGGCTCTCAGATTGGCGCTTTCGTCGCCACCCTCGGATGAGGGGGTCTCTGGTTCTTCGTGAACCACCCTCTCAACCTTGGGTCTCCCTCTTTTAGGTCGTTGGTTCAGCACGTGACCTCCACCCGTGAAGCTTTTGAAGATCTACCTCCGGCCATCACACGCACACTGAAGATTCAAACACCAAAACACATTCAAATCAAGGGAACGCTTAGTTTATGTTAAGTATAGTAAGTTCCTAATTACAATGGCCAGTTGTGATTAGCCATTTACTTACTCTTCACACCCCAAGCATTACCTGTCCTGACTACATCGTATTTAAATCACATACAACACATAACACATACCATGCGCACATAAAACCGGTTTAACTTTATGAAAATACCTGATGGCACGTAGCTACTCAGATGGCCATCCCACTCCCTTTCCATCCCATTCTCAGTTTAAGATTAGGTTTATTTTGAAATTTACCCATTTCACTTAAACTTTGCTCTGATACCAACGTAAGGCCCCGTTCCCGGGACGCTTACAGTTGGGTTCTCCTTGCACATAAAAACTATAATTACATTTGTGTTTCATAAAATCACAGCGGAAAACTAAACAATCTTTCATTTCCATGTAAATGCTTTTTTTAAATAATAAAACATTCATTACAAAATAGCTTGTTCGCATTACAATGCAAAAACATTAATCAAAAGAATGCCATCCCAAAAGAGCTGAGTAGTCGCCCGTGCCATCCTCAGCAATCATTACCTGCCAACTGGAAACACATCAAAGTCAGCGTTGGTGAGTGAGTTCTAGTTTTATAAATAAAACTACTTTACTTTACATTCGTTCAATCATACATCATACGTACATAAGATAATATCAGTATTATCCTCATCATCCGTTCATTAACATTGCTCATTCAACGTGTTACATTATCGTTCACTCTCTATCTAGATCGGTCATACTTTACCCTCTTCGTGGCACTCAGCCACGATTACTGAGGTCGAATAACCAAGATCATGTTTGTACATTATTCCGATAATTCATTTACATTCATTCATACTTCGTTCTTTCATACAAAATCTTTCATTCATTTATACTTTGTTCCTTTGAGTCTGTTGCGACAACAGGGTCGCTCACCTCATTAACAATCCCAACGACTTCGCGCCATTCGAGTCTGTTGCAACCATAGAGGTGCTCACCCACTTGCCAATCTCAACAATAGCATGCTATCCGAGTCTCTTGCAACCATAGGGTGGCTCACCTCATGGAAACTACACATAACGCGTTGTCCGAGTCTGTTGCAACCGTAGGGTGCTCACCTCATAGCAATCTCAAGGATTGCATACCATCGAGTCTGTTGCAACAACAGGGTTGCTCACCTCATATATGTACTTGCAAGCTTTCCTTCGTTCGTTCATCATTCAATAATGCATGCATTCTTACTTTATGTTCCCCTTTCATTATCTTTCATTACGTACATAATACTTCATTTATTCATTAACATGACACATAAGGCCACAAGAAGATAACATACATCATATTAAGGAACATATCATACACGTTTATCATCATCATACAGGGCAACATCATGCGTACATAACAAGCCCTAACATGCAACATCATCATCGTCATGCCCAACATGCTCTCTATGGCCCCAATCGTCATCTTACATGCTCTTACAGGAACATTTACGTCAAAACTTACATCTGCACTTTTCCCCGAAAGTCAGAAGTCAAACTACACTTTCCTCGGGTGTGACAGCCCTACTCGGGCATATGGACACCCTTCAGTCGCATGGCCTCCATGCGACTGAACATCATGCGAATGAACTAATACGATGAACACCTATGGGAATGAACATCCAGTCGTGCGAATGGACAATGCGGATGGACCTCATGCGAATAGGATTAATGAGGAGAGCACTTATGCGACTGGACCTTCAGTCGCATGACCCCCATGCGACTGGCCCTTCAATCGTGCTAATGGACATTCACCGTGTGAATGGACCCCAATCGCACCCTAATCGGCCGTATGGCCTCCATTCGGCCTCCAGTCGTCGCCTAGCCCTAACTGATGCAGAATGCAGTTCATCCCGACTGCAGCCGAGGTTTTCGGCCTCCAAACTCCTCTAAACCCATTTTAAGCCCAAATCGACCATCCTAAACCTTAGGGATGCATACCACAACACCATTCAAGCACACACAAGCTCACAATCAAGCCACAAACGCATCATACATACACATACACATACACAAACGGGTCAACATACACATACCAAAACCCGATTTCAGATGTTTTCCAGCCCCAAAATCGTTTGAAAAAGTAAAAGTGGGGTTCTAGAACTCACACAAACGAGCACACAACGACAAGAGCTTTGATTTGGCTTGCTACACGATGATTTTGGCGACCCGAACTAACTCGAACCAACTTTTTCTCCTTTCTCTCTCTTCTTCTCTCTATGAAATCTGAAATGTGGGGTGTGTGAGGTGAGTGGGCTGCCCTCTCCCTACTAATATCACCACATTTCCCAACTTTTCTTCGTTGGCGAGTTTGGTCCCTCGACTTTGAACTTTATTTTCTTTTCTTTCTTCACCGGCTTCAAAATAATAAATATCCGGGTGTTACAAGTCAGATGCTCCTGACTACCCCACAAAATCAGCACCAACTGC
Organism: Flaveria trinervia; assembly: GCA_025506515.1. Lineage (NCBI taxonomy): Eukaryota > Viridiplantae > Streptophyta > Magnoliopsida > Asterales > Asteraceae > Flaveria > Flaveria trinervia. The sequence goes on from CM046448.1 coordinate 15,718,003, forward strand.
TGACATCTTCTCTTCTCTCTTTCATGTTCCAATTACATTCACCTATTCTGGAAATCCGACGAATAATGGGGTACACATCGAACTTATTTGACAAACGAACCTCTGGATGAATATGCTTTGCTCATCTTCAAATCCGTGCAAGAAGCTGTTCCAGACTTCCAGTCGTACGAATGGTCCATTCGCATGGCCCAGTCGTACGAATGGTCCATTCGCATGGCCCAGTCGCATGAACGGGTCTGCACGCAGATTTTCAGATCTACAGCCGTCAGGGCTGCCCAAAACCCTAATCTGACGAATTCAACATGAACCGAAACAAAGTAGACATCATCAGATTCGAAAGGGTGACAGGAATGTGGTTTCGAATTCGATTTCAACATAAAAGCAACACACGTAACAACATCTGAGCAAAACACGAAGAACCGAAGTGGGTTTAACGTCAAGATGTGAAATTCAATCCAGAAATCAAGAGCTCGGGTTGCTAGAATGATTGTTAGATCATTCCAGCAGTAACCGGCTCTGATACCAATTGTGAAGTTGGTTTTTCTCTGGATCGATAAACATCCGAGCATGTTCTTGACGGAAGGATAAACATCAAACCAAAAGTCAAACAATAATATGAACTATAATTGAATCGTTTCATTGACAAAACCTAACGATTACAAGCTCGTTACAACATAAGAATCAAGACTCTTGGCAAGGGGAAGATCGAGCATGATCTCCCCTCTCATCCGGCAGCCCTAGGCTCCGGGCAGACTTTCTCTCAATCCTTAATCTCTCTTCACGTTGAAACTAGTATATATAGGCCTCGGCCCATATTAGATGCGACTGGGCCCATTCGCGCGATTGGACCATGCGTATGGTTCAATCGTACGACTGGACCATGCGTATGGTTCAATCGTACGACTGGACCATACTTATGGTTCAGTCTTACGAATGTCCCATCGCATCTCTCAGTCGCACGGCTGTCCATTAGCATGGCTCAGTCGTACGACTGAGTCTCATTTGCATATGCTCCTGCGAATGACCCAGTTTCATGTGTTTACAACATATCAGGTGTATAACATTAAGCCTAGACTATTCGACAAGCGACAGACACACTATATATGACTATATATGCTCCAACAGCATCCTCTGGCTGCACATCCTCAGGATGTTTTGACTCATCCTGGGGTTTATAGAGGGTGCAGTCTTCTTCTTCTTTGGCTTTGGTTTAGAAGCCATCCTCTTCATTCATTTTACAGGTTAAACTGAGAAGACTGGCCTGCAGTACCAGATTGATCTTCATTGTCTTTCTCAGTTGGGACTTCCTCTCTCTCAGGCTCAAAACGAGAGGGAGGTTGACCCTGTTATGGATCAGAAGATGAAGCTTGCTGAATTTCAACAGGAGGTCTAGGTTGTGTTGTCTCTGGTTGTTCAACCTTAACCTCCTCTTTAGGTTGGGCTTGACTTGGAGTGGAGTCTAAGTTAATGAGCTCTCCACTTTTGATCTTCTACTTGATCACCCTAATATGCTCATCCATAATGGATAGAGACATGGGGCCAAGTCTCCTTCCGGAGAATCCATATAGCTTCAAGAAGCTCATCATCCTCTGCTTGTCAACAGATTTCTTCATGCTCTTTTGGATGATGGCTCTTGATTTTGCAGCTCTTCCCTTAGCTTTTTCTTAGTTGTCCTTCTGTCCTTGACTATCTCAAGTTCAAGTTGTTTTATGTCACACCCCATTTTAAACGGGGTGTACAAGACCGATTGGTGCCAATTACAGCAGAAGCTTACTGCTTTATAATAAAACCTTGGTACGTACAAAAGTTAACTTTCTACTAAAAGAACATTCACCATACAAATATCTATTCTAAATTAAAACAAAAGTCTTCACAATCCAACTTCTTGATTCTTCCAATATGAACCTTTCTTCAATTAATTAACACTTGAGGCACATGCTTAAACATACGTCGGCGAAAGCTGGTGAATTCATGTAACCGACTCATTATTCAATCATTATAAAGTATATTTTTGTATCTTGTGCATTGAAAATCATTTCAATAATTCACAACAAATTTCTACCTATTGTGCTCTATCACAGGTCTTTGGTTTTATATATATATATATATATATAATATATATATATATATATATATATATATATATATATATATATATAACCTGTCAGTTTTACATATGTCAAACATAACACTAAATAAATTGGCCACCACCACGTGTATATACTGGATCCGCTATACACACACACACACACACACACACACACATATATATATATATATCCGAAATATGTGATTTGAATTAAGCAATGCATAGATTCAAGATACAAATTTACCAAAAGTAAAATTCATAAATATCTTATTTCAAAAGTAGTTTTCATGAACTCACCTTGTCTAGACGTATCTTGATTTCTTAAAGCATGTCAAATAAGCAAATATTCGCTTAACGGATCAACCTACATTACAATATAAATACATATATATACACTTTAGGCATACTCTTCCATAACAGATAGTCTATACAAGTGACCCAAACCTATAAATCTTAGTTTGACTTAATAAGGGAGAACTATAGCACCCACTAAAACTAAATATATTTAGAAAAATATGTACAGGTTATAAGTTCATAAACTTGAAAATATACTGATGTATACATCATGAACTCTATTGTTTATTTAAATACAATGGTTAAAAGAAATAACCCAATTTAATATAAAAGATATATATAATGAAAATATACTTGCAAAACCATGAGTTCAAGGATATTATGTTAACAGAGGACTTATGCATAAAACCATAGTTTGATATTAAATCCTCATTTATATTAAAAGGCATATAATCTCCATTTTTATTTCAACTTCCTTTCAAGAAAACTAATGACTAGTATAGATATATATGTAAGGCCCCATTCCCAGGAACCTCACAGTTGGTCAATCATAGCAGTTAAAACATTAAACATTACAATTAAACAAACTTAAGCAGCAGAAATAATTTATCAAAAACCATTCATTTCATTTAAAACACTGTTGTGTAGCAATACATCATCATTGACTGTTTACAAAGACTTGTTTATATGCATTACAAAACAACAGCAACACAGAGTACGAATGGATGTCAGACTTTTCCTGCCGAGTAGCTTCACCCTCGTGCCACCCTCAGCAATAATTACCTGCCAACTGAAAATGTATAAAAGTCAGCGTTGCTGAGTGAGCTCTAGTTTTATAAGTAATAAAATACTTTCTATATGTTGTATAAGAAAATACTCTTTTCTATAAAATACAACTCTGTACTGTATATCCGAGCACGCATCAACTATATGAACAAATATTGTTCGTTCTCTTTACTGTATGCCTCGTCTGTTCTGTAAAATTTTATCTTTATGTTTCACTTTCTGTATGGACCAGTGAGCAATACCCCAACTATATACGCGATGGAAACGGGTGATGGGCCATCTATATCCCTTGAAAGGGTCAACTGTATCCCTCGAAAGGGTCAACTATATCCCCCGAAAGGGGTTAACTATATCCCTCAAAAGGGTTTTGTGTACTATGTACAAGGCCAACCCAATCACCCAGGGCACGCTGAGCTAACGACAACATGGTCGTGTACCTCCTATAAGCTTGCAAGACTTGTTAACATTTTCATTAATGTTTCTCTTCTTTTCTTTATTGCTCTTTCACTTTATTATTACGATATACTTTATGTTATGATAATAACATACCACGTAAAGTCACATACTATAAGTAATAATAATATTAGCAATAACAATAATAAGGAACAATCATAAGTAATCATATCATGCATGAAACATCATCATTAATAAGCCCTTAGTCAACCTCGGTCAAAACCCTAAAGCACAGACTCGTAGAAAATGCTGTAAAATATTCTAAGTGCTTAGGCGCATGGGAACTATTTGGGCGCATGAGCCCTGTTCGGGCGTTTCATCACTATATAGGCGCATTAGCCAACACTTAAACATTTTCACTTTAGGCGCATGAACTATTCAGGCGCATAGGCACTATTTGTGCGTATGGACACTTAGGCGCATGAGCCTCTTGGGCGCATGGGCACTATTGGGGCGCATGGCCCTACACTTAGTCGTCCGGCTAACATTTCTAGGCGCATGGGCCCTGTTCAGGCGCCTGGGCCACTGTTCAGGCGCATGGGCCACTGTTCAGGCGCATGGGCTGTACTTAAACATTTCTAAGGTAATCTTAGGCGCATGGGCTACTATTTCGGCGCATGGATTACACTTAATTCTTTCTAAGGAATTTTTAGGCGCATGAGCCTTATCTAGGCGCATGGACCTTCTATTCAACATGTTTCCAGTATGTTTTCTAAACCCAAACATCAAACCCATCAGTTCTAAGCTTAACTTGGTTATTCTAAACATGAATAACCTATAAGAAAATAATCAACATACAACATGAACAATGCATACGGTAACATACATGGACTTTATAAAACCATTTTCATACATTTTCAGCCCCAAAGATCTTTAAAACAAGTAAAACGGGGTCTAGAACTCACTGGTGCAACTTGGGTGTTCTTCCTTTTTACCCGCTTGCTATGAGTTCAAAACACCTAGAAACAACATCCAAAAACACACACACCTGAGCACAAACACAACCCATAAGCACCTAATCACATAACCGGGATAAAACCCTTCATAAACACACAAAAACCACGAATTCTTACCTTGAATTCATTCACTTCTTCTTCTTCCACAAGCCGAGAGTTTCTGCTCTCCTCTTGTTTTTATCTCTCTAAAGCCGAAGAAGATGTTGATGTGAAGTGAGGGTGGGCGGCCATGCCCACCTTTACACCAACTTTTCAAAGATTTTTGTCCTTTTTACACTTTTAGTCCCTCCACTTGGATTGAATTGCCTTTCTTTCTTTTATTCTTTATTTCTTGTCTTTTAAAAATAACCGGGTGTTACAAGTCCACCCCCCTTATGTAGGTTTCGTCCCCGAAACCTTTTATTCCTCAAACAGACTAGGATAATGCTGCCTCATCTCCTCCTCGGTCTCCCATGAAGACTCGGATCCCTTCCTGTGCTTCCACTATACATGCAAAAGAGGAACCACTTTATTTCTCAGCCTCTTCTCTTTAAGATCGATGATTGCCACTGGTTGCTCCACATAATTGAGCCTTTCATCCACTTCGATATCCTCTAGTGGAACAATCATGTCTTCATTAGCTATACACTTTCTCTGATGAGACACATGGAATGTCGGGTGAATCCCACTTAACTCATCTGGTAATTCCAACCTATAGGCCACCTCTCCTACTCAAGCAATGATTCGGAAAGGGCCTATATATCTTGGGCTCAACTTGCCCCGCTTCCTGAATCTGATAATACCCTTCCAAAGTGAGACCTTCAACATAACCCGGTCACCCACCTGGAACTCAATTGGTCTATGTCGTTTATCGGCATACGACTCCTGTCTATCTTTGGCTGCCTTCATGAAGGCTTTAATCTTCTCAAGCTTCTCAGTCGTAGCCTCGATTACCTCGACGCTTCCCAATTACTTTTGACCAGTGTCACCCCAACAAACGGGTGTTCTGCATCTCCTACCGTATAGCATCTCACATGGTGGCATACCAAAGCTGGCATGATAGCTGTTGTTGTATGAGAATTCGGCTAACGGTAAGTGGTCGTCCCAACTTCCACCAAAATCGATTACACATGCCCGAAGCATGTCCTCCAACGTCTGAATGGTCCTTTCTGACTGACCATCAGTTTGGGGATGATAAGCCGTGCTAATATGTAACCTCGTCCCCATGGCATCGTGGAATCTCTTCCAGAATTTAGACGTAAGCCGGGTGTCACAATCAGACACAATGGACACCGGCACACCATGACGAGTTACAATCTCCTTGATGAACAAGTCAACCAACCTCTCGGATGAATATGTCTCATGGATCGGTAGGACGTGAGCACTCTTCGTCAAGCGGTCAACAATCACCCATATGGCATTGCACCCCTTCGGAGTACGTGGTAGCTTTGTAATGAAATCCATGGGGATATGCTCCCACTTCCATTCCGGTATATCCAAAGGTTGGATCTTCCCATACGGCTTCTGATGTTCTGCCTTCACTTGCAAGCAAGTAAGGCACTTACATACTCCGCCACGTCACGTTTCAGACCCGACCACCAATAATCTTTCTTCATGTCTTGATACATCTTTGTGGCACTAGGATGAATGGAGTATCGAGTCTTATGAGCTTCATCCAAAATCCACACACGTAGATTCCCGAAACAAGGAATCCACACCCGTCCAAATCGAGTTTTAACACCAAGTGTGTTTTCACTCAATTCCCCAACCAAACCTCTCATTCTTTCAGAGTTTAGATGATCTTCTTTTAATGCCTCATCCTGAAACTCCTTGACTTGCTTCATTACATCAGAGGTCATGATCAGTTGGTATGCTTTCACCCGAATCGGCTCGGGCCTCTCCTTCCGGCTAAGAGCATCGACCACCACGTTGGCTTTGCCCGGATGGTAATAGATCTCACAATCATAGTACTTTATAAGCTCCAACCATCGCCTCTGCCTCATGTTCAGATCTTTTTGCTCGAAGAAGTACTTCAAGCTCTTGTGGTCCAAGAAAATGGTGCACTTCGTCCCGTATAGATAGTGCCTCAAAATCTTTAGTGCAAAGACCACAGCCGCTAGCTCCAAGTCATGAGTAGGGTAGTTGACCTCATGAACTTTCAACTGTCGGGATGCATAGGCTATAACCTTCCCTCTTTGCATTAATACACACCCCAAACCCGAGTAAGAAGCATCAGAATATACCACTAAATCCTCGCTTCCTTCGGGTAACGACAAGACAGGAGCTTGAGTCAGCCTCACCTTTAACTCCTTGAACGCCTGTTCTTAGGCTTGAACCCACATAAACTTTACATCCTTCTCGGTAAACTTGGTCACGGAGAAGCGATCTTGGAAAAGTCCTGAATGAACCTTCTATAATACCCTGCCAGCCCCAAGAAACTACGAATCTCGGATGGCGTCCTTGGAGACTTCCATTGCATCACAGCCTCCACCTTAGCAGGGTCTACCATAATCCCCTCTAGGTTTATCACGTGACCCAAGAATGAACTTCGCATAACTAGAATGCGCATTTGGAGAATTTGGCATACAACTTCTCCCTTCTTAAGTCTCTAACACCTCCTGTATGTGATCGACATGCTCCTCCTTACTCCTTGAATAAATCAGGATATCATCAATAAACACAATCACTGATTTATCTAACATTGGCCGACACACTTGATTCATCAAGTCCATAAAAGCAGCTGGCGCATTGGTCAGACCAAATGACATAACAGGAATTCATAGTGACTGTAACGTGTACGAAAAGTTGTTTTTGGGATATCCTGCTCCTTCACCTTCAGCTGATGGTAACCAGATCGAAGATCTATCCTTAAAAACCAACTGGCACCTTGGAGCTGATCAAACAGATCATCTATTCTTGGTAGGGGGTATCGGTTCTTCACCATTAACTTGTTTAGCTCTCGGTAGTCAATACACATCCTCATACTACCGTCTTTCTTCTTCACAAATAGGACCGGAGCACCCCAGGGAGAGATACTCGGTCTAATGAACCCCTTATCGAGCAGTTCTTGCAACTGTTCCATGAGTTCTTTCATTTCTGTGGGAGCTAATCGATACGGTGCTTTGGCAACGGGTTGAGCACCGGGTATCAAGTCAATTTGGAACTCAATCTCTCGATCCGGTGGCATCCCGGGTAAGTATTCCGGGAATACGTCCAGAAAGTCACACAAAACTGGTACATATGATAGCTGCGGTGTTGGCACGTCCACATCCTTTACGTACGCCAGGTAGGCACTACATCCACGCCTCATGCACTTTCCCGCCACCGCCATCGAAATCATTTTCGGAATCGTCACGACGCGATCTTCATAAATCGTAACCAAACTCCCATCAGACGCAACTAATCAAATCATCTTCTTGTGACACACGATGTTTGCTTCATAGGTTGCTAACCAGTCCATCCCTAGTACTACATCAAATCCACCTAGGGGTATCACATGTAACCTAGCAGCAAACCTATGACCTTCTAGTTCTATGGCACAGTCCTCTATCACATTAGTAATTCTAGTAGACTTACCAATAGTAGTTTCTACGTCGAATGGTGCACTGACCTTCCTACTAATAACAGGAAACTTAGCACAGAAAGTAGTAGAAATAAAACTCCTACTAGCACCGGAATCAAACAATATAGAGGCACAAGTTTGGTTTACCAAAAACATACCTAACACAACAACGGGATCAGCTCTGGCTTCCTCCCGGGTCATGGTGTAAGCTCTGGCACCTGCCCTCTGCCCTCCTTCCTCCGGCTTCTTCTTCTCTTCCCTAGAGCTCTCTGCCCTCGGCTTTTTACAGTCTCTAGCGATGTGGCCAAGCTGACCACACCTGAAGCATACGTTCATCCCCATTCTGCACTCACCAGTATGCTCCCTTCCACATTCGTCACCCTCCTCACCCCGATACAGATGTGACCACACGTCGATCGCCCACCTTTGCCACCTTCTTGTTTGGAGCAGTTCTTCCACGTCCAAACCGTTTCCCATTCCAGTTCCGACTAGCACCATCCTTCTTATCCACCTCAGCCACCACCACCTTGCGCTCATCATATAATCTGCCAGCCAAGTCAACTGCCGACCTGAAAGTGCTCGGCCGGGCGGCAATCATATGCATACGAATATCCGCCGGCAGCCCCTGGATGTATCTTTTAATCCTTCGTGACAATGGTGTCACTTGATCGGGCACCAACCGTGCCAATTCATTGAATTTGGTGGTGTATTGCTGGTGTGTCATCGTTCCCGCCTCCAGCTGTAGGAAGTCTCTTTCTACCTTGTCCACCTCTCTGTGAGGACATAATTCCTCAATCACTAGCTTCTTCAGTTCAGGCCATCTCATTCTTCCAATGGCCCTGCTACCCTCGGCTTGGACAATGTTGTCCCACCAGCACAAAGTCGAGTCCACAAAGGAGTGGGTAGCGAATTTCACCTTCTGATCCTCACGCCACTCACTGATATCGAGGACAACCTCCATCTCCTCACCACACAGTGAGCAGCTGCCGCAGTACCGTTCCCATCGAAAGTAGGGGGCTTGCATCTCATAAACACCCCGTAGTTGCAGCCTCGGGTCGCCTCCGGCGCAGGCTCTTCTTCCTCGTCCTCATCATCGGACGGAACCGTCTCAGTCTCGGGCTGTCTTCTTTCGCCGGTAGGTCCACTCTTTCCTTTCTCTCACCCTCTCTAACTGCCTTGATCACTTCGGTCACCACAGACGGTAGAACCGTCTGCATGACCCGGTGAACCTCTTCCACCACAGCCTCCTTTACTGAGGCCCTCAAGTTGGCGCTCTCGTCACCACCCTCCGGATGAGGGGTCTCTGGTTCTTCATGAACCACTTTCTCTACTCTGGGTCTCCTTCTCTTGGGTTACGGAGCAGCACCGTGACCTCCACCACGAGAGGCCTTTGAAGATCTACCGCCTGCCATCCTCTATAAGCACACTATAAGATTCAAACACTAACACGGTCATTCACGGTAATAATCAGTTTATGTCAAGTATAGTAAGTCCCTAATTACAGTGGCCAGTTGTGATTAGCCACTTACTTTACTTTTCATACCCCAAGCATCTCCTATCCTGACTTATCAGTATCAAATCTACTAAGAGGACATTATCAAGTAGCATGCGCACATAATACCGATTAACATTAGGAAAAGACATACCTGATGGCACGTAGCTACTCAGGCTAACATCCCTCCATTTGTCCCATTTTCAGTTTAAGTTTAGGTTTTAAAAGTTTATTTAACCCAATTCTCTTAAACTTTGGCTCTGATACAACTTGTAAGGCCCCGTTCCCGGGAACCTCACAGTTGGTCAACCATAGCAGTTAAAACATTAAACATTACAATTAAACAAACTTAAGCAGCGGAAATAATTTATCAAAAACCATTTATTTCATTTAAAACACTGTTGTGTAGCAATACATCATCATTGACTATTTACAAAGACTTGTTTATATGCATTACAAAAAAACAACAACACAGAGTACGAATGGATGTCAGACTTTTCCTGCCGAGTAGCTTCACCCTCGTGCCACCCTCAACAATAATACCTGCCAACTAAAAATGTATAAAAGTCAGTGTTGCTGAGTGAGCTCTAGTTTTTAAGTAATAAAATACTTTCTATATGTTGTATAAGAAAATACTCTTTTCTGTAAAATAGAACTCTGTACTGTATATGCGAGCATGCATCAATATATGAACAAATATTGTTCGTTCTCTTTACTGTATGCCTTGTCTGTTCTGTAAACTTTTTTCTTTATGTTTCACTTTCTGTATGGACCAGTGAGCAATACCCCAACTATATGCGCGATGAAAAACGGGTGATGGGCCATCTATATCCCTCGAAAGGGTTAACTGTATCCCTCGAAAGGGTCAACTATATCCCCCGAAAGGGGTCAACTATATCCCTCGAAAGGGTTCTATGTACTATGTACAAGGCCAACCCAATCACTCAGGGCACGCTACAAAGGTCTTGTCAATCTCAATTGATTGACCCTGTGTGCATAATAGGGTAGCTAACCCGTAACACAGTTGAGCTAACGACAACATGGTCGTGTACCTCCTATAAGCTTGCAAGACTTGTTAACATTTTCATTAATGTTCTCTTCTTTTCTTTATTGCTCTTTCACTTTATTATTACGATATACTTTACGTTACGATAATAACATACCACGTAAGTCACTACTATAAGTAACTGTTAGGATCAGTGATCTATGTTTGATTGATTAGGGAGTATTGCAGCGGAAATCAAACAATGAATTTAGACAATTCACAAGAATAGAGTTGATATTCAAAGTAAGAACAAACGATTATAGAAAGAATTCTACAAATCAAATATTTCATTCAATACGCGCTTTCGTGGTGGCAAAATGTCACACTTACAATCAGGTCAATCATCCCTTATATAGGAATGTCGTTGTGGAACATTCCTTATATAGGAGATGTGACGTCTGCTGATGTCACTTGATAGTGACATCTAACAGAATTATTCAAACTACTGAGAGTTAACACAACTACTGTAGATGTCAAAACAGCTGAGTCTTCTTACAAAAATACTAAGTGTTAACTATCACTACAACTACTGAAAAGAAACTATTGAAACTACAACGACTGAAGAACATGCTCTTCAGTCATTTTACAAATACTGAAACAAAAAGAATACTACTGAAAGGAAACCATCACAACAACTAAAGAATGCTTCTTCAGCTGTTGTAACAAACTCTGAAGGCTTCAGTACTTGTACTTGAACTTCAGCTGTTGTCATCAGCTGATGTCTTTAGTCTTTGTACTTCAGCTGTTGATCTTCAATACTTTGTTCTTCAGTTGTTGATCTTCAGACTTTGGTCTTCAGCTGTTGAAGTCTTCAGTACTTTAGTCTTCAGCTGTTGAAGTCTTCAGTACTTTAGTCTTCAGCCGTTGATTTTCTGACTTTGGTCTTCAGCTGTTGAAGTCTTCAGTACTTTAGTCTTCAGCTGTTGAAGTCTTCAGACTTTGTCAAACAGCTGATCAAGTCTTCAGTAGTTGTTGTGATGTCTGTGGAACTTAGAGGTTTTTCTGATCAGGCTCATTGGTTCTTTTGGTCCAACAAACTCCCCTTGAACCAATGCAGCCAAAACCTCTAAACTTATTGAAGATGTCCCACTTATTATGGCAGAAAGATTTGGTCTTTTTGTCTTGTAGATCAGCTCAGAACTGACCCATATAAGCACAGGCCTGGGAAGAAGTCTCAATGATCTGTTTGGCAAAGAATGAATGAATGGGAACTCTATCTTGGGGAACTGGACACAGAGCTGTTACCCCATCCATGAGATCTAGTTCCCAACAATGAGTCTGTATGACTCCCTTGTATAGGCCTCAAGGAAGGTTTCTGTTCCTCCATGGTAATTCTTCAGCTCCTCCTTCAAAAAGTGATTCTGGCCCATAATATTCAGATAGGTATTTGACCTGTTTCCCATTTTTGAGTTCCACAGTTGTTATTACTCTATAAGCAAATTCATCAGGTGATTATCCTCTAAGAACAACTGGAGCTCATTCTTTCTAACTTTCTCAAGCCTCTTATATACTAACCCCTTTTTCACCATTTTGTTTTCCAGCATCTTTTGTGGGGTCAGGTTGGCTTTATAGGCTTTCTTGAAGTCATCTAGGATTTCCCAGGGTGATACTACAAAGACCAGTGAGATCACTTCATCTACAATCTTCTTCATTTGGCCAATGTATCTCTGTGGAATGTTTTTCTTGTGAATCCTATGAGACACCCTGGGATCAGGCCAAATCCTCACTCTCTCCTTTTGATATTGAAATGTATGTTTAAGAGTGTATAATCTGAGAGCATGCTTCTTCATGTTGATGATTGAAGATGTGGCAGCATATGCTTTGTCAACCCTCCTTAACAATTCCTCATCATGTTGTTTGTGAAGCTCTTTTTCTTCTAGCTTCACTTTCACAATTTGTCTTTGAGTTTCAGGAGTAATTGTTGGAGAGTGACTTGTGGCCTTCGGCAACTGTATAACAGCTGAGAGTGGCAGCCTATCTTCATCTTCTTCTAGCCTTAGTACCCTTCTCTTCCTCTTCTGGGGTACTTCATCGGCTACTGGTTTTGAGGGTAGAGGAGTTGGTTTGGTGGGTTGTGGTTGTGGTGGTTTTGGTGTGGGAATATTGACAGGCTGTTCTAGCATTCTGGATGTGAGGTCGGCTTTAGATTGCTTGACTAGTTCAGTCCTGCTCCTAGCACCAACTTCGTTTAAGGCTTCAATAACCAATCCTTTTGTGTATACTTCAGACGAACAGATCTTGGTGGTTATTGCCAAGATGCTGTCCCTGGACCATGCCTTGATCTCAATCAATGATCTACCCAGATATTTCGCTATGAACCTGATCATGATCTCTAACCTTTCCCTTTCCAACACATCATAACTTGCCCATCTAGCTTGGATTTCTTCAATCTCTAGTCTTCTGATTTCGGAGTCAAGTTTTTCAGTGTCGTGGCCTTGCCTAAACAACTGATCAATGATGTTATCCATTGATCGGCTGTGTTCAGCATCAGCCTTCTTCACCATTGTCTCCAAGTCAGTCTCTTTCTCATTCTTCCTTTTCTTGTATGTGACATGAAAGTCTTTAGTACTTTCAGTCACTTTCTCCATGTCAGCATCCTTCACCTTCTCCTTTTCAATTTCTTTCCTATCTGCCATCCTCTTTCTTTTTGCTTTCACTGACTGAATCTCCCCCTTTTTGTTTGCATTGGTTGCAAGGGTTTGATTGTCAGAAAGCCTTTTGCGCACAGCATCCTCTATCATGGGTTGTATAACTGAGGGAAGCCTCTCATCAAGGGTTTTAATGACCATATCAGTATAGTTGATATGATGAGAGGTAAGGAATGTTGAAAGATAGCAGCTATTTGCTCAGGGGGGTTCTGTCCCTGAGAAATAGTGCAGAAGCAGAGGCAGGTGGCTGAGTGTTTTGGAGTGGCTCAGTGTATGGGAGACCTTCGGAGGAAGGTGCCATCTGTGGGTTGTGAGGGGTAGATGGTCTTTGATCCTGAGAAATGTTGGCAAGCAGCTCTTTGAGACTGCTCACCTCATCCTCGAGGATGGTGTTTTGGGCTAAAACATCATAAAAGAAGCCCAGGTCATCATCAGTGTTTACTGAATCACCTGACCTCCTGATAGAATCAGGATGAACATGCTCTGAGTGTAGATCAGTAGTAGCATGTGCCCCTTGGTCATGGTACTGGGGACTTCCTGCCTCAGGACCATGTCCTTCATCAGCAGTTGCCTCTGGTGAGGTCTTATGGACAGTACCAAATTCATCCTGATCATTTGCTGAAGCAGGAGAAGTGGCAGCCTCACCAGAAATTCGAATCTCTGTTTCTACACCTGGAGATTGAATATGGTAACCCCTGTGCTGTGGGGTGTCAGAAGCACTTTGGTCCTCCCCCTCAATGGTTGGGGCTATCCCAGTTGTGATTTGTATCTGGGGAGGGGGTGAGGAGTGCAACTGAGTCAGCACTTTGGCAATCATGATGGTAGGACTTTGGGGGGCGGTTGCAGTGGGAGAGGGTGTGAAGGCAGTATGCACCCAGGGAGAGTGGTGCGTTTCAATGGCAACCTCCTCAAGTGAGGAAGGTTCCAGATGTATAGGTGCCCTAGAGATGGTTGCTACAGGCTCCTGTTGAGAGGAAACCTGAGCGGTTGAGGGTGAGTGAGTCCGTGTATCTACTGGGGGGTTATGACCAGTAGATATAACCTACGTTTGTGTTGCAGGGGCATCCTCAGGGGACTCATTTCCCTGAGTAGCCTTTTTGGCTTTCTTGTGTTTGGGTTTGGTGGGGACAAAGGATTTGGAGGTGGTGGCTGTGGGTTCCAGCTGCGTGGGTTTTCGCAGTTTGGCAGCTAGTTTGAGTGACTGGTCTGAGTTGTGCCTGGAGTATACTTCAGGCAATACAGCCATGGCAGGGACTCCAAGGCCAAGAAGTCCGTCAGCTTTCAGCTGGTTTACTATAATGGCCATTAGGAACCGTGGATATAATATCCATCGGTTAGCTATAGGCTTGGAGGCCATATCCTTGAGTTCAAGAAATAATATTTCAGAAAAATTTAAGTGTTGTTGGTCAAGGATAGAGAACAATACCTGCTACCACCTCGTCGACATTTGATCCCAAGAAGAAGTCTTAGGAGCTAAGCATACATTCACCATATGAAAAATTAGTCATTCCGCATCATGGAAATGTTTCTTCAGGATGGTAGAGACACTAAGGTTACCCTGGTATCCATGTTGGGCAAATGATAGATCAGTGGTGCCCTTTGGATACCCAGTGGGGAAAGTGGCATCATCCAGTTATAGGGTTTGTCGAAGGATTTCTGGAGTGATGACCACCTGACGATTGTTGACGAACGACTGGAGAGAGTCGGTGTCATTCTCCCCAGTGACGAGGGTGACGTTCGTCCAGAACTGCTGGAGGGATTCGGCATGAATGGTAGGATTTAGAAGGAAAGCCGTTTTGTATGGAGAGTTGATCATTAGATCAATGGCATTATCAAATTTTGTCCAGAAGGGTGATTTAGTAAGGTAAGCAACACAGTTGTGTCGTGGTTTAAGCTTCATGTTCGCCATTGATGTGAGAGAAGGTTCTGAATTTTTTTTGAACGTTAGGTTTGAGATAATGAAGCTCTGTAAGACAAGGTATTTATAGGGTATGGGTTATAAAGCAACTGAAGGGTTGGTATGAGTCATCAGTAGTTTTAAGCGACTGATGACGTGGTATTAACCTTCAGAGGTTGAAACAACTGAAGTCTTGGTTGTAGGCATCCGTAGTTATAAAACTACTAAAGACCATGGTTTTAGCTTCAGATGTTGGAAACAGCTGACGACGTGGTGTTAGTCATCAGTAGTGTGAAACTACTGAAGACATGGTTTTGTCATCAGTTGTTGTAAACAGCTGACGACATGGTATTAGTCATCAGTAGTTGTGAAACTACTGAAGACGTGGTTTTGTCATCAGTTGTTTTAAACAGCTGACGACGTGGTATTAGTCATCAGTAGTGTGAAACTACTAAAGACGTGGTTTTGTCATCAGTTGTTTAAGATGAAGCAGCAGTTTTAGAAACAACTGAAGAGAAAATCTCATCAGTAGTTTTCGTCAATTCATAGCTTTTCAGCTATTTCATACTGTCCTCAACACTTACTCATCAGTCTTTTTGGCTGTTTTTCAGTTGTTTCATAGGACGTCGGTACTTATCTGTTTGTACTTATATCAGTAGTCATGACTGTATCAGTTCTTGTAACAGAATCAGTACTTATTTGTGATATGGTTACAAATGATCATCAGTACTTATTTACTGAGATCAACATTTGACAGGATCAGTGATCTCAAGTTGATGGATTAGAGTGTAACGCAGCGGAATAAGATCAAGAATTAGACAAATTATAGCAAGAATTTGATATTCGTATGCATTAAGAACAAACGGTTGTAACGAGAGAATATATTTCTGTGAAAAGGAATTTTCAATTATATCAATGTTTCTGCTCAATCATTCACATATTACAATTAGGTTGACACTCCTTATATAGAGTGCAATCACTGCTGATATCACGGGATAGTGACATCTGGCAGATTTATTACAAAAATACTAACACTTAACAACTACTGAAATGTTCACAACTACTGAGAACATATCAGAGAGTGCTAAGCACAAAATATAAAACTACTGATGCTAAACTACTGAAACTAACTACTGATTACAAAACTACTGAAAAGGGAAAATATAAAACTACTGAAAGAAAACCGTCACAACTACTGAAGAAGACCACTTCAGCTGTTGTGACAACGTCTGATACTTGGTTCAGCACTTGTCTTTAGACTTTTTCTTCAGCACTTGTGTCTTCAGACTTTGTCTTCAGCACTTGTCTTCAGACTTTGTCTTCAGCACTTGTGTCTTCAGACTTTTCTTCAGCACTTGTGTCTTCAGACTATCTTCACACTTGTGTCTTCAGACTTTGTCTTCAGCACTTGTGTCTTCAGACTTTGTCTTCAACACTTGTGTCTTCAGACTGTCTTCAGCACTTGTGTCTTCAGACTTTGTCTTCAGCACTGTGTCTTCAGACTTTGTCTTCAGCACTTGTGTCTTCAGACTTTGTCTTCAGCACTTGTGTCTTCAGACTTTGTCTTCAGCACTTGTGTCTTCAGACTTTGTCTTCAGCACTGTGTCTCAGACTTTGTCTTCAGCACTTGTGTCTTCAGACTTTGTCTTCAGCACTTGTGTCTTCAGACTTGTCTTCAGCACTTGTGTCTTCAGACTTGTCTTCAGCATTGTGTCTTCAGACTGTCTTCAGCACTTGTGTCTTCAGACTGTCTTCAGCTCTTGTGTCTTCAGACTTTGTCTTCAGCACTTGTGTCTTCAGCAGTTGTTGTGACGTCTGTGGGACTTAAAGGTTTTTTTGATCCGGCTCATTGGTTCTTTTGGTCCAACAAACTCCCCCTGAACCAATGCAGCCAAAACCTTTAACTTTATTGAGGTCCCACTTATTGTTGGCAAAGACTTCTCTTGATCAGCTTCAGAGAATCGGATCAGCACAGGCCAGGAAGAGGTTTCTAATCATGTGTTTGGCTAAGTATGGAGGGGAACTCTGTTTGGGGAATCTGGACATAGAGTTGTGATCCCAACCATGAAACCTACTTCCCATTTACGAGTCTGTAAGACTCACGAACATAGGCCTCAAGGAGAACAACCTGTTCCTCCTTGGAGAGTTCTTCTACTCCTCCTTCAAAAGAACTCTGGACCATAGTACTTAGATAGGTACTTTACAGTCCTGCCATTCTTCAACTCCACAGTAGTTATCTCCCTATAGACAAATTCATCAGGATGGGTGCCCTCAAGGAGTAACTGGAGCTCATTCTTCTTAATGTCTTCAAGCTTCTTATATAATAACCCGTTTTTGATCATCTTGTTTTCCAGTAAGGCTTGAGGGGTCATTTTTGATTGATGAGCCTTCTTGAATTCATCGAGTATTTCCCAAGGTGAGACTACAATGGCCAACATGATTGTAGAGTCTATTGTTTTTCTAACCTGGCCATTGTATCTATGTGGAATGGATCTTTTGTGTATTCTAGAGCTCACCTTGGGGTCTGGCCATACTCTCACTCTCTCTTTTTGATACTGAAATGTGTGTCTGAGAGTGTACAGCCTCTAAGCATGCCCTTTCATGGCTTGTATAGATGATGACTGGGGAAATTCCTTGTCAACCATCTTTAGTAGTTGCTTATCGTGCTGCTTCTACTATTCTTCATCTTCTATTTTGACTCTAACCATTTCCCTTTGTGAGTCAGGTGTGATCATGAGTTGACTCCTGGGTTCTGGTGCCCTTAGAACAACAGAGAGTGGCAGACTATCATCTTCATCATCTTCTTCTTCATCTTCTTCTATCCTCAGCACCCTTCTCCTCCTTCTAGGTGCATCACTGGATGATGGTTGGGTTGGTTTTTGTGGTAAAGGAATTGGTTTTGATGGTTGAGGATGTTTGGATTTGAGTTTTGAGATTGGTTTGGAGATTTGAGGGGTAGGCTGTTTTTGAGTGGGTGATTGGGAAGGTTGTTCAAGCATTTTGGTTGTAAGTTTGGCTTTTGTGAGTTTTGCCATTTCAAGCCTTTTCCCAGCTCCAGCCTCATCAAGTGCTTCAATAATTATCCCCTTATGAAATTGCTCAGACAAATAGATTCTGGTGGCTATAGCCAGAATGTTGTCTCTGGTCCATGAACGAATCTCCATCAGTGATCTTCCTAAATATTTGGCTATGAATCGAATCATGATCTCCAATCTCTCTTTCTCCAACACACTATACCCAACCCATCTGTTTTGGATTTCATTTACTTCCAACCTCCTGATCTCACTGTCTAGTTTGGCTATATCAAAGTCTTGCTTGAAGAGTTGCTCAATGATTTTGTCCATGGATCGGCTGTGTGCTTCATCTGCATCTTTTATCAGCTCCTCCAGGATTTTTCTTCAGCATTCTTTTGATCACCAGCACTTTTCTTTCTTTTGTAAGTGATCAGTTGTTGTTCCTTTTCCTTCTCCAACTCCTTGGTTTTCTCTTGTGCCTTCTCATTCTCAGTTCTTTTTCTTTTCTTTTCTTTCACTGCTGTACTCTCCCCCTTTTGGATGCATTGTTGCAGGGGTTTGTACCGCAGAAAGTTTCTTGTGCACAGCATCATCATGAGTGGTTGTAGACTTGAGGAGATCCTCTCATCAATGGCTTTATGAACAATGTCATTGATGATGGGAGTGATGAGAGGTAAGGATTGTTGGAATGCAGCAGCCATCTGCTCAGGGGGGTGCTGTCCCTGAGAGATAGTGCCAAAGGCAGAGGCTGGAGGCTCAGTGAAGTGAGAGGGTGAAGTGTTTGGGGGACCTTCTAATAAAGGTGCCATCTGTGGGTTAGTGGGGGCAGATGGACTGACATCCTGAGACTTCTTGGCAAGCAGTTCTTGTAGTCTGCTTACCTCAGCCTCTAGGATGGTGTTGTGGGCTAGAACATCATAAAAAAAGCCTAGGTCATCATCAGCAGATGTTGAATCACCTGACCTCCTGCTTGTAGCAGGATGTACATGCACCGGGTGTAGACCAGTTTTAGCATGTGCCCCTTTTTCTTGGAACTGGGGACTTCCAGCCTCAGGATGATGTCCTTCATCAGCTGTTGCCTCTAGTGAGGTCTTAGCTATGTTACCAGCCTCAGTCTGATCATGTACTGATTCAGAAGAGGTGGCAGCCTCACCAGATGTTCGTATCTGCATATCCACACCAGGAGATAGAACAGTTAAACCCTGGTGCTGTGGGTTGTCAGAAGCATGTTGATCCTCTTCCTCAATTGCTGTGGTTCTCCCCTTTGTTGGTGTTTGTTGGGGAGGAGGAGAGCATGCAGCTGAGTCACACGTTTGCAATTATAATGGTTGGACTTTGGGGGGATTTGCTTGGGGAGAGGAGATAGAAACAGATTGCATTCGGGGAGAGGAATGCTCTTCAATGATAACCTCCTCAAGTGAGAGAGGTCTCAGTAATATGGTTTCCCCTGAAGTGGTTGCAACAGGATCTTTTTGAGAGGATACCTATGGGACTGTTGCTGGTTGAGTCTTTACACTACTGGAGGGTTTGAACCAGTAGGTTTATCCTGTTGGGTGGTACAGGAGCATCATCAGGGACTCATCTCCCTGATTAGCTTATTTGGGTTTGGATTTTGGCTTGGGGGGACTTTGGATCTGGCAGTAAAGCTGTGGGTTCCCTTTGCTTGGGTTTGAGCAAACGTGCAGCTTTTTTGAGAGATTGGTCGGAGTTATGCCTGGAGTATACCTCAGCTAGAACAGCTGGTGCAGGGACTCCAAGGCCAACAAGGCCATCAGTTTGTAATTCATTTAAAATATAGCCATCAGAAACCTGGGATATAATAGCCATCTGTTTCCCACAGGTTTCTGCCAGATCTTTGATTTCTTGAAACACAATTGGGAAAATTTAAAGGTTGGTGTTCTAGAATTGAATATAATACCTGTTGCCACCAGGAAGACATTTGATCCCATGAGGATGTCTTCGAGGCTAAGCAACATTCACCATATGAAATATCAGTCTTTCAGATCAGGAAGTTCTTCTTTAGTATGGTAGCAGCTCGAAGATTTCCGTCATACCCATTGTTGATGAAGGACATATCAGTGCCCTTCGGTACTCAGTCATAGCAGTAGCATCTGTAAATTTAGCACTCGACGAATGCTATCAGGTGTAACCTCTACTTGTTTTTGGTTGACCAATGATCGAACAGAATTTGGCCTGAAGGCACATCAGTGTGAACGTAGGCATTGGACCAAAACTGACTTAGTGACTCTGGGTAGATGGTCGAGTTTAAGAGCAGAGCAGTACTATACTGAGAATCAGCCATTAGGTCTATGGCGTGATCAAACTTGTCCAGAAGGCCGATTTTGTGAGGTAGGCGATGCAATTATGTCTGGTTTTAGACTTATGGTTGCCATTTTTGAGAGTATGAAGGTCAGAAGAACGGCTAATGGAACGTTTGAGAAGAAGACATGTATTTATAGGGTTGGGATAGGAAAAGGCTGAAAGAAAACTACTGAAGTTTTGGTGTGGTCATTAGCTGTTTGAAACTACTGATGACGTGATATTAACCTTCAGAGGTTCAAAACGACTGACAGTGGTGGTGTTGTCATCAGGTGTTATAAAACAACTGAAGACTTGGTTTTGACCATCAGACGTTGAAACAGCTGAAGTCTTGGTGTTAACCATCAGTAGTTGTGAAACTACTGAAGGTCTTGGTTTTGACTTCAAATGATGTAAACTGAGGACTTGGTGTTTGTCATCAGTAGTTGTGAAACTACTAAAGACAGTGGTTTTGTCATTAGTTGTTGTAAACAGCTGAAGACTTGGTGTTAGTCATCAGTAGTTGTAAACTACTGAAGACATAGTTTTGGCTTCAGTTGTTTTAATGAAACAGTAGTTGTATAAACGACTAAAGAGAAATTTCTCATCAGCTGTTTTCGTCAATTCATAGCTTTTCAGCTGTTTCAGTCTGACCTCCACACTTACTCATCAGACTTAGATCTGAGTTTCAGACGTTTCATTGGGCATCAGTACTTATCTGCATTTCTGACATCAGTAGTTGTAGCTACATCAGCTGTTGTGACTACATCAGCTGTTGTAACTACATCAGCTATTTTAACAAATAAAGTACTTGAGTACTGAGAAGTTACTTAAGCTCCAGTAGTTTTAAAAACTTCTGAAGGGAGGATAACTTCAGTACTTATATATGACAATAATAAACTAATGATCATCAGTACTTGTGAGCTGAGATCATCAGTAGTTGTCATTTATTCTAGCTGCAGCATACCAAGCCTTAGCACTAGGTTTTGGAAAGTTGTGCTATCTAAGGGCTTAGTGAAAATGTCTGCAAGCTCATCAGCACTAGGAACAAATTTTGGATCAATCAGACCTTTTTCAAAACAATCTCTAATAAAATGGTGTCTGATTTCAATATGTTTAGTCCTAGAGTGCTGGACAGGATTCTTGACAATACAAAGAGCTGAAGAGCTGTCCATTAACAATGGGGTCTTAGTCTCTGTTATGCCATAATCCAATAATTGGTTTTGAAGCCAGAGTACCTGAGATGTACAGCTTGCAGCAGCAATGTACTCTGCTTCAGCAGTTGATGTAGCAACTGAGGTCTGCTTCTTACTCTGCCAAGAAATCAAGCAGTTGCCTAAGAATTGGCATCCTCCAGAAGTGGACTTTCTTGTCAACTTACACCCTGCATAGTCACTGTCAGAAAAAGCAACTAATTTACCAGAATGTCTAGTAGAATACCATAAACCTAGAGATGGAGTGCCTTGCAGATATCTAAAGATCCTCTTGACTGCAATCAAATGAGACTCCTTAGGTGCAGCCTGAAATCTAGCACAAACACATGTAGCAAACATAATATCTGGTCTAGAAGCGTTAAGTACATCAAGGACCCAATCATACATCTGTAAAGTCTTTCATCAACCACTTTACCTTTCTGATCTATATCCAGTTGTGTGGTGTTGCACATGGGAGTAGAACAGGCTTACAGTTTTGTAAATCAAACTTTTCCAAAAGATCTTTTGTATATTTGGACTGATGAATGAAAATTCCATCAGCCTTTTGTTTGATTTGCAAACCCAGAAAGAACTGTAATTCTCCCATGGCACTCATTTCAAACTTCTGTTGCATCAACTTTGTAAAGGCATCACACAACTGTGGATCAGAGGATGCAAAAATAATATCATCTATATAAATTTGAACAAGTAGATTATGCTGCCCAGCTTTCTTAATGAATAAAGTCTTATCTATGGAGCCTCTAGTGAAATTATTTTCCAGAAGAATGTTTGATAATGTCTCATACTAGGCTCTAGGAGCTTGTTTCAACCCATAGAGAGCCTTATCAAGCTTATACACCCAATTAGGATGTTTATTGTCCTCAAAACCTGGTGGTTGACATACATAAACCTCTTCTTTAATTTGCCATACAAAAATGCACTTTTGACATCCGTTTGAAAAA
>CM046448.1:16353270-16560770 GCA_025506515.1 Flaveria trinervia
GGTGGTGACGGTGGGGGTAAGGATCCCCACGGGCATGGATGTACTTTTCTTTCCAGTTACTAATCATGTACTTAATGTTTTAAATTTTAAATATATTTTAAACGTTACGAACCTTTTGATTTTTTTATTAATATAGCGTCAGCTAAGAAAAGACGATCAAAAGGAGGGAATATAAATTTATACGAGAAACGGGCTACAAACAACAACCAACCACTACCCGTGGAATTTGATCATACAGGAAAACAATTTAAAGTTGTGGGAGAAAATAGTCAATTATTTGTTAGAGCATTATCCAATCATGTTGCCACTGCTCCTTTTCATTATCCCTCTTGGGAAAAAGTCCCTGATACGTTTAAGATATCATTGTTTAATTTTCTGGAGGCGAGTATTATGTAGTCTTTTATTTGTAATTTAGTAATCATAACTTTTATATATTTCTAACTTTTCTGTTTTGCAGGAATATTTTGATTTAGAAGCTTATCGTGGTTCAGACCATTGGCATGGAATCCAACTTGGTATCCATATGGATTGCCAGCGAGCATTTCGAGATAGAAAATATAATATGAAACAACATTTCTTAAATCATGGAGGCTATGATAATATTAAGCACGCTTTAAATAATCCACCTGAAGGTAAAGTCGGGAGGCATGGGAGCGGGTGGTTGAGTTTTTCTCAAGTGAAGAATATAAACGCCTTTCTGAAAAAGGCGTAGAGAATAGGGCAAAACAACTCTATCCATGTCTGCATGGTAGTCGATCATATGCTCAAAGACGATATCTTCAGGTAAAAAAACATATATTATTTAATTATGTATTATTAATTCTTTTCTGTTCTTATGAATATTGGTTTTAATAAGAGCAATAAACCGTGCAGGATCGTTGAAGGGGATCAGTTACAACACAAACACAAAGAGGAGATTGACTAAACTAAATCAAACAGTATGACTGGATTAACCAAGGTAAGATACTAAGAACACAAATAATGTAAGAGACAGAACACAAGTATATGGTTTTTAAGAATGCAGTATATTGTTTTCTCTATGCTCTATTACAAGTGTTACAAAGCATGATACAAAGATACAAGAACATGAGATACTTATACTAAATCCAACAGCCGGCTATACTTTGAAAGCCAGTTGGATACAATTGACTAGACACAAAACAAAATCAATTGTAAAGTCAAAAGGCAGATTGCCTTTTGACTAGTAACTATGACATGTCTAGCTCACATCCTTATTTATTACAAAAAGGATAAAGTACATGAAATAGAAAGTTACAGACTCAAGACCTCAATGTACAGTTACCAAAAGCATGGACCTTTTCACCAACTCATGTAAGTTGGTGACCTTACAAAGGTGCAGTGGAAAGGTGTCCAGCTTTATGGAAAAGTACATCAGATAAAGCATGTGTTAAAAGTCTTCGGAAGACATCTGTCTTCATAAATTGAAGCTCCGGAAGACTTTGTCTTTGAGGCTTCGGAAGACTTCATATTTGGCTTCGGAAGATATTGGTCTTGGCTTCGGAAGATTTCACACTTAGAATATTTCTGTTGCATGTGTGAAACTTCCTAAGCATTCTTCTTCATAGTACTTGTGCAGCATGCAGGATAGACATTGGATGTTTAGGTTGCATCAGCCTCTTCATTAATCTCTACAAACCGGGACCCCAAGTTACATCGAAACGTGGAGGAGGTCGCATTACAAAGAAAGGTCAGTATGGGTCAACCAAAGGGCAGAAGAAGATTGGGTAAGCTTGATATGTTAAGAATGTTATTATCATATGTTCATATGTATTTAATATATTATGTTTGGTGATCTTGACCCAATATAGTCTATATGCTATACATATTTGAGAACTGTTTGGTTTTGATAAGTTGTGTTTATATCTTGAAAGTTGGGAATTTTATGTTGTATTTAGTTATGATTTTGGATGGTTTTTTTCATTTTGTTACAGTTATGCTGTCGAAATTTCATAAAAATCTTAATACCTTTTCATTTTGATTCTTTAAAATTGCAGGCAAAAATTGAAAATCAATACGCCCAAATGCAAATGGAGGCGGGAGAGTCGTCCGTTAATAAGATGCAATGTTTAGAGCTTGCATTAGGAGAAAGACGTGGTCATACTAGAGGTGTTGGACGAAAGGTAAAAAATCTCTCTCGTTATGAACAATCAAGGGGGTCATCATCACATCCGAATGAAGAAATGAAAGCAATAAAGCAACAAATACGAGAAATGCAAGAAAGGATGAATGAATTTGAAAGAAGAAAACATAATCCCAATAACGACGAAGATGATGAAGATGACGACAATTAAAAAGTTAATTTGTTAGGGTTGTAAAAACTTAAGATATGTTAAGTTTGGTACTTTTGTCTTGTTTGATATGTATTTAATTATAATTGTTTGATCTACGTTTAAGTATTGGTAATATTTAGATTTCATTTCTGCGTATCTGGTTTGGGTAAATTATTTAGGTAAAAAACCTGGAAAAAATCAAAATTTAAAAAATAAATTATTTAACCAGGAACCTTATGGCGACGACATGTCGTCGCCATAGGTAAAATTAGAAAATATTTTTATTAATTTAATATATTTTTCATTTTTATTATTTATTATATTAAAATACCTATGGCGACGACTCCCCGGGTTAGATATTTTATTTTAAATTTTGAATTAAAAAAATTGGGAAAAAGTTAATAGCGACAAGCCTCTCGCGACGTTGTCGCGAGATGTGACAATGGCGACAATGCTTACGCTGACGACTTTTTTTGACCTATCGCGACGAAACTACGGCTACTACCCCTATCGCGACATTTGTCGTTGCGATAGGGCAAAAATCTTGTAGTGGTCCCACTTCCCGGTTTGCAAGAGATCCCGTTTTATGTTTCTAGAAGCTTGTTCCACGTCAACAGTAGTAATTTGCTTCTAATGGGCATAATAGCATGTTCAAATTTATGTCATGCAATATATAGTTGCTAGTGATGGTCGCTTTGTTGATGGTTGGCCACTGATGTAACTGATTACCTCCAATGAGCTCCCACTTACAACAATTCTAGCAAGGAGTTTCAATACACCATACAACTAAACTACTGTTACTTAGATGTTAATACAATTTAACACTTGTGTTTAATATGTCAAGTTGTTTCTTATTTTTCTTCACTCTATACCTTAGTTCAAGATACATAAATATTCACATAAATACGCATACACACATAGCAAGGAAATGTTTGTTCCCGATTGATTCTTTCTTGACAATACACATTACTTCGACTATTGTATGCATGAAACATACTTTGTTCTCTAATGGAGTAATGGGAGACACAAAACGTGTTTAAGGTTGAACACAAATCCTCAACCACAACGTACATTGGTCATCCGTGCTCTTGTTTATTTCTTTTATTATAAATGTAACGAGTACTGTAATCATGTCTTTTTGGAACGAAGGTTAATAATGCTAGTACTAGGATGAATTTTCACTTTATAACATGAATTATAAAACATGCGGGGAAAGAGTTGTTGATACTGTAAACAAAAACTGAAAAACATTATTAGATAACATAAAACAAACGTCTGATTTCAGGATACGCAAAACTGTCACTCTGAACATTTTAATACGCAAAAAGTTCATCTCATCTACAATAGTAAACATGCCTGTATGGTGATCCGTAAAATCATTTCTTTTCTGCCTGCGTCTTCAAGACCACCAAAGAACAACCTTTAGCTGAATTATGATGATTTGGAGTTCACCCAATGAGTTATCTCTGTTGCAGCTTGCTTGTATATCTCATCATAATGAAACGTCTCCGTAAATTTATCATAAGCGTTCGCCTAAAAATAATGAATTTAGTTATATGGATGTAGTTATAATATTTAACACACACATGACTTTGCCATTGTCAAGTAACAGAACAAACTTCTACTTATATGAACATTTAACCAAGTATTTTGGTAATTCTGGGGAATTTTAACTTTAGGATTCCGATGGCACCTTATCACGCGATGTTGATCGAATCATATAGCTAGATGAAAAATTAGAATAATCTATATCTATATATACTAATTAAAAAAGATTTATTTTACCGCTTGTTATCTTCTTAACACATCTTTTTGACACTTGTCAATTCTTCTAAACATTCTCATTCTATTTTCCTTCTAAAAGGATATTAAAGTGATTTAAACACTCAAAAAAATTATTTTTCTTCATAAAATTAATTTGGTCAATTGATATATTTTTCTCTCATCTACATTTTTTAAAATCAAACTATGTTTTTAAAAATAATTTTACTAAAAAAATAAAATTCATATCTTTCCTAAAACATTAAACATTTTGAAACAAAATATTTTAAATCAGTCATTTTTTTAAAATAATTATAAAAAATATGAAATTTCCTAAAAGCAATTTTATTAAAACAACCAGAATAATAAGAAACTTGAGTTTTTAATAAACAATAATTTTTTATAAGAAAATCTTAAAACAATACTTAAAAATAAAACTATTTAGACAAGAGAGTTAGAAATAATATAATTGTTTTATTTCTAGAAAAATGGGGACTATAGTCATTGTTTTATTTAACTTAAACAAAATGGAAAAGCTTAAAAACTAATGAGAAAAAGGGTTCTCAATTGACCTTGTTTTTTTAATGTCGAAATTCACGAAAAACTTTACGACTCCTAAATTAAAATAATTTAAAAAATCTTTAACCCACTAAAAATTAAAATAGGAGCCGGTTTTTTTTGCCAAAATTTAATCACCACTTAACCCCAAATGTAAAGGAATGGTTTTCGGAAAAAAAAACACATAGACAACTATCCAATGTAATGTTTTTGTTGTTTTCTAATGAAATCGTATATTTATCACTTGATTTTTAAATGTTATTGTATCTTTTTATGTGATCCGACTCAAACCGAAAATTCTATCATAAAGATGAGATACTTTTCAGAACAATTAAAAACTAACCCCGGAGGGAAAAAATGTCCGGCTCTCATGGAAAGAAAAATATTATATGAATGAAACATTACTTACTTGGGTATGAATCATAAACAAAATCTTAGATTCATCAGAAGAAATCTGAGTTGAAACAATCTCAAGCTTGTGCTTCTCCAACACGAAGCATATTGCCGTAAGTAGCCCAGGCTTGCGGGGCGAGCATACGTTAATATGTGCATCCCTGCCACACACATTCAATGTGACATTTGATGAAACCCATGTTTGGAAAACTTTTGGTGAACATAATGGGAAGGTTAATGAGGTTGAGCTAGATGGCGAGCCCTTTCCAATGTGGCTCGTTGAAGAAGCCTGATCGGCTAGAACCGACTCCCTCGAGTTGATGGGCTGTAGTCTTTGTGGTTGAACCATAGATGCAGTAGAGGTTTGGGTTGATGGACCATAAAGCTTTTCTAGCTTTTTTGTTTCAAGCCTTTGGAGGGTTTGTTGCAAGGCCTTAATGTACCTTACAGCCTCATCAACTACTGAAGATTTGTCTGCCTGAAATAAGATGGTAATTTATGAAAGAGTAAGATAATAAAATTAAGTTTCAGTGGAATCATTAAGTTGTTTTAAGATTATTTAAGAAAATATAAAGAGTTAATTTCTATTTGGATTCCTAAGTTTTTGACAAGTAATTATTAAAAAATTAAAAAATCAATTTATCTTAAAAAGTTTCATAAGTTGTTTGATTTCAATCCAAAAGCTTCATAAGTTTGGATTTAAGTTGAAAAAAGTAATGAAATTTTTAGATTGAAATTGAAACAAGTTATAAAACTTTTAAGGATAAATTAATATTTATAATATTTTGGATGAAAATGATTATTATTGTCAAAAATCAGATAGCAAAATCAAAATTAACTCAAATATAAATTTTAAATTACTTCAGAAGATAATAAATGAAATTTTTAGAGCCATTTAACCTAACGTACTATTAATAACTAGTAATTCAAGCTTCATATTCTATTTTCTTAAATCTTTTTATTACAGTTCTAAATTTACACCGAAACATATACAATATTTTAATATCTTTTAAATTAAATGTATATACATATTTTAATAATTATATCATTTATCATGTTATCTGCTACCTAAATCCGTTTAAACATTCAGATCAGTCCGACCTTGGACCACTAACATGACGAAACTTTTTACGGTCCATTTCTTGAAAACATTGCTTCATGAGATCAATCCAATGGTGGAATCTTGACACATGAATCTAGTTTAGCAAATAGCAAGCCCCGTTACTATACTGTTATAAAACCCAAAAAAAAGTACTTTTAGGAATTATTTAATGTTACAATATTTAAAAAAACTTCACACCAATTTACTAGCGGAGATCCATCATCCATCATTGTCATTATGTCATATGAATTGGTATATATCTTTTTCCTTAAACAATCACTTTAGGTTTTAAAGTGATAGTAACGCAAGTACATAGAGAATGACCATCGATTCGCTGCCAGTGAGACCACATAACAAAATATTGTGCCGTTAAAAATAGATGGCCAAAATATCATGGTTTAATTTTAATTTCCATTCAAGATAAAATATAGTAAGAAAGTAAATTGGATTTTAATAATTTTAGATATCACTTTGATAATACCGCATTGATAATTTAACCAATCTTACATCTAACTTATATATTTATTGTCGGAACAAATCCCGCACACATAATCATCATTGATTACATTTAATTCCGCTCATAAGAATGATTAATTATGAATGAAATGGGACACATATTTTTTAAGCAAGTAGAAATCAAGTATACATCGTTATTATGCTTAATACTCCTTTTCCAAGCTAGTAGAAATCTAAGTATAAATTTATTATTATTGTGCTTGATAAAAAATTTGAAAGTTATGAGTTATAAGTGTCAATAAGCCGATCAAACTTTCAGTATAATCATCATCGATGAGTAGCTCATACTTTGAAATACTAAAATCAACTTGTCACAGTAAAAAGTTATTTGATAGTTGTAACTAAATACATCGAACTCAAATAGAAATAATCAAATCTGTCGATGGTTAAATATTACCACTAGAATTCAAATGGTAAAGAAACAAAGCCATAGAGGTATTGAATTGAAATCCGTACCTTGACAGGGAGTTGAGGCATTAAGGCATGAAGTTGATGGAACATGTTCCTCATTTTCTTTCTCCTTTCTCTCTCTGTCCATATATGCAAGTCATGATCACTTGGCACAAGCCCTCTTTTTGCCTTAGCATTATGAAGACTCACCTTGGAGTCGTCTTCGGGTTTGATCTCTTTTTTTATCTCAAAACCACCATCATTTTGCTTGACAGTCGTCACCGCCACTTCTTGGCCACGACCACTTGAACCATCCAAGTCCCCCGTCTCAAGGTGTTTCCTCTGACTATGACATTTACGTATGCTTAGATTGCGTAAATTCTTATCACCTGAAGATCTGTCCTCACTACCACCAGAACCACCACTAGATTTGCCGGAGTCGGACATAACCCAAGGACTAGTTTCCCAAAAGAACCCTTCTTGACAACCCTCTTCAGCCATGTTAGATTCTATATATGCAACCGAGAGGAGGGATTAAGGAGCAATGAAATAAAGGTGTGTTAAAAAGATTTTGGATGTAAAAGGATTGTTTATTTAAACAAATATGACATACCTGACACGGTATCTATTGTGTTTTATCAAAAAGCTAGTTCACATCTTGTAATCAAATCATGTATATAAACAGATTATATATGATTGAACTGGCTGCGATTGTTAATGCGTATAGATGTTAAAAAACTTATGCTTATGGTTAGAAACATGGATGAGGCCTATTTATTGTAAAATGTTATTTCGCTATGTATAATGCTTAATGGTTATAAGTTATGGTTGATTAAAAAAGTAAGTTTCACTATTTCTTTTATTCTATGTTTATCATATACTTATAAAAAATATATTTCCAGATATAACTTAGTTATTCTCTTTTTCTATATTTATGAACTATATTATCATTAAAGATATTATCATACATAAATGAAGTAAAAACAATCATTAGCGTTAATATTAATTATTATTGTTATAGTTGTCAGTGGTTTTAGATGTGGGCGTAAATATAAATTCATGATAATACTTTTTCACGTGATAAGCGAATATAAAACACAATATTGTTCATTCATCTATTTTGTTAATTACGTTATTAAGACAGCTAAGAATGTAATCATTAAAAATGTGATAGACGAGCGTTTCTCATTGATATATAGTGATCACTAAAAGTGTTACGAAATTAATTTAATGATAGAATGTTAGAGAGGACTAAACTTTCTTTTATTTTAAATATATAATAATAAATCAAAATCTTGACAAGGCACATAATTTTTCTAGGCTAGCTGTCTATCTACACCCCATTTAGAATTTATACACATGTATGTATTACGTAGAATATTTGAAATCAAACTTGGATAATCTGAGAGTCGTGAAAATCACTTTCAGATCGAAATTATTCGGTGGTTCACCCGAATAAATTAATCGGATACAACTCAGACGAGATCAAGAATTCGTATGTTGTGTTGTATGAATTTTCATAAAGCAAAAAAAGAATAAGAATTCAAGAATGAGCATATGACCAACATTTCTCATCTCATTCGGTTTTGGAGGAAAAAAAAGGAAAAACTGTCATTTGGCAGTTTCATCAAATTTATTTTTATTTTAAATAACCATTAAAATTACGATTTTCCACTCGAATTCTGGAAAATCAATTCGAAATTTAATTTTAATGAAGTCATTTTTACCAAAATAAAAAATTTCCAAGCTGACCTGATAGCTCGACCCCAGCCAGAGGCTCTGCCCCTTGGACCCCATCAGGGGCTGCCGCCCCTTCGACCCCGCTACCAGGGGCGTTGCCCCCGGACCCCCGCCAAAGGGGTGTTTGTCCCCTTGGAACCCCCATTACTTAGGGGCTTCGCCCCTAAAAAGGTTTCATTATTGAAGATCAATACCCCCAAACAAGCGTGCACTCCATATCTCATAACTTGTTTGATGGATATTATGATCACATTGGTAATTAGTCAATCCAATTACACTAAAATATCTAACATATTACAATAAAAGTTACAAATTGATATATAAATATAGTTTTTTTTAATATGCTCATTTACTATTATATTAATCAAATTAACTTTTTTACTAAAATAAATAAAATGTTTCATTAAAAATAAATTAATAAAAAAACAATTTTTGTGAAAATTAGATTTAATTTCTAATTAATCATTATTAAAATTAAAATACTTAAAACTTTGTATTTTTTTGAACAAACCTTTTTTAAACTATCATGATTCACGAAGTCAAGCACAATTACAATTAACGATTATTTACTATAAAATAATTTTTCCGCTTCAATGTACATCACGATTCAGTTTTCTAAAACTAGGTATGTTTTACTACCCACAATCTCATATTCATAATAATAAATATTATATTAACT
Organism: Flaveria trinervia; assembly: GCA_025506515.1. Lineage (NCBI taxonomy): Eukaryota > Viridiplantae > Streptophyta > Magnoliopsida > Asterales > Asteraceae > Flaveria > Flaveria trinervia. Next base: position 16,362,701 of record CM046448.1, read on the forward strand.
TTTTCAACATATGTAACATACAGATATCTAACATAATGTAAAATATAATAACATCTGGGATTTTACCTCATCAAATAGTGCGGATCCAAGTTGTATAATATTAAAAATAGATGGATTTAGAGAGATGTCTTCACTGTTAGAAAAATATAACCCCTTTTAAAATAAAACTCCTGGAAATTTAGTGTTGAAAATAAAGCATTCATGGTGATCTCAAATACGGAACTTCAACTACGGAAAATGTTACAAAATAATAAATACATTTAAGAAATATACCACTTAGATCACTCATGCATATTTCTTTTAAATTGAATCATTAAATCATCAAATCAATTTAACGACGAATTATTTTGAGTCAAGAAATAAAAAGAGAAGAATATGTTGAGGTAAATATTTCCAATACATGTAATTATAACAAAAAATTTAAAACAGATGTTAATTATATTAAAAAAGCGTAAAATCCACTTTATCGTGCTAATATATATATATATAGATATATATATATATATATATATATATATATATTATATATATATTCTAATTGTAACAAAAAGAAAAACATGCTAAAGAACATAAAAACAGAGTGATATAATTAGAATTTTTTTAAAATTTGGTTACTTTTTATAATGTTACCCCCTCTTTTAAACTCAAATATTTACTTAAAAGGCTATAACCTAGCTCGTATAATATATGTGTTAAAAAGTTAAATATTTAATAATAAAAATTTAAAATTTATAAAATGATATTTTTGAGATAAGATATGTGGTTGAAAGAATGATTACGTAATTGTTTCAGAAACAAAACAAATATCATTTTTTAAACTTATTTTTTAAAATAACTAGGTTTTACAAAACATATTGTTTTATAAAAGCTATTCTACAAAATATCCATTTCTATAAAAATCTTGTTGTATAAAACTATAATTTTTAGTTATTTCTTATTATTAAAAATATTTCTCTTTTACAAAATTTCATAATGTATAAAAATTGTTTTTTTCTAAAATACTCGATGTAAAATCATCTGTATTTTAAAATAAAAAATCACTGTTTTACAGAAAGTTTGTATATTATTGAAATTTTTATCATTTTAACTGTGTTTTTTAATAAAAGATTTGCTATTTAATTTATTTAAATAATCCCTGTTTAAAAATTCTTATTTTAGAAAATTCTTGATGAGAGGGAGAGATCAGGAGAGAGATCGTGGTCTATTAACTATATTGATATTGATTTTCAAGAAAAAAAGTGAAAATGATATAAGTATTCATATAAGTATATAGGAAAAAAATATTACGTTTAATCCATGATACTTGTACACTAGTACTGTAATTAGGATTCATAATATTCAATTTTGTGTTACTTTTTATAGTTCATGAATTTTATTCGTTTTAAAGTAGGTTTTAAAGGTTTATTGAAGAATTTCACTGTCTCATAATGACATTTTTATTAGTATGCATAGAAATGAACCTTTAAGAGGTTCTCGTCGTATGTATATTTTGTTAAGCCTCAAATAATATTTTATTTAATAACTAGATTTAGTAAACCCGTGATTACACAAGTCGAATAAATAAAATATAATATAATAAATTTATTAATTATAAAATAATGTTTTAAGATATGATGTGACTGAAATTACGTATCAGAAATGATTATAAATAATAAAACAGTGATATCAACTTTTTAAATTTTTTTAAAAAGTAAACATTTTATTTTAAAACAAACAATATAAAAATGTTATTTTAAAAAAAAACTTATTACAACTCCCAGATTTGATTTTTTTGTTTTAAAAAATTTGACTTACTAGAAATATCAATTTATTTAAAAATTACCTTAATAAATAAATTTCTTTCTTAACTTATTATATATTAAAATTAAAATGTATTAAAATAATTTTATTAGTAATTAAGGTAATTATTTAATAGGAGAGAGATGCGGGAAAAAATTGATAAGAATGATTGTGGTGCTGACATGTAGCATCTCCATTTACTCTTTTATTAGAGTAGTAAGAAGTAAGATAAGATAAAATAATAGTATACATCTATAGTTTATAGTATATAATGAAAAAATAACTAAAATATCACATGACACTCTCATTATGCTTCTCAAAAAAACTTTTCCGCCTAAACTAATATATTATTTAGTCAAGTTTTTTATTTTAAGAAACTCAATTAATAATAGTAATTCATTTTGTCTTGAATCTAATTTTGTATATTATCAATTTAATTGTGTAATCATATTGTTTTGAATCATGCGTATTTTTATAGCCAAGTAAGATTCATTTAAAAAAAACTAAAAAGAAAAAATATTTACTGATACATTTATATATTTTATGTTAGTGTGATTTTAAGACATCTGGTTTTTAATTATACACAGGTCTATTGTATGTTATCTTATTTAAAATTATATTTGAATATTATAACTTATAAATGAAAATTTTTTATATTTCATTATTATAGTAACATATAATTTAATCATACGAAATATTTATACATTTATAATTTATGTTGTTTTTATATTTTCAACCTGTGTATTACATAAGTTTATTAAATCTAGTACAAAATAAACCATTACCTTTTTAATTGATCAACGAATGATTGCCACATAAGCATATATGTACAAGGAAAGGAAAAGACAACGTAATGATTATTAATAAAACTAAAAAGGATTAAAGGAAGTGATTAAATGCAACATTCATAATTCATTTAGTGAATGTCTGAATGCACCCTTACTTGTGAGATATTATGTTTTCAGTGAGAAAGAGACCGGCTAACCTTGTGATAACATTCAAAATGTAATTTTTTTTTGTTTTCAGTGAAATAACTTAACTAATTTTTTATATCTGTTTAAAGTTAGCTTGATAAATTCGTGTATTCGAGTGTTAAATAAATGTATGTTAAATAAAACAATAATATCGACTTTTAAAAATTTTGTTTTAAACTTTTTTTTTTAAATTTTGTTTGAACATTCTGTTTCAAAATAAGCCGTTTTAAATAAAATTATTAAAAATGTCCTAACTATAACTCCCAATTTTAATTAAATTTTATTTTAAAAAATTTTACTTAAAAAATACTAATTTTATAATATTTCGTATTAAAAAAGGTTAATGTTTTGAAAAAGTTAATATATTATAAAACGTTGTTTAAAAATAACACAGACAAAAATATCTATATTTGAATTATTAGTAATTAATGTAACCTTTTAATAAAAGAAGAAAGCGGAAATTGTTTGATGATAATAAATATGGTGTTGTCATGTGTACACATTAGTTACTATTTTATTAGAGCATTAAGTTTATAACTTTTAATTTTAATTACATTTTTTATAAAAAAATTACTATTTAAAAACACTGTATAATAAATGTTTTATATTTTAAAAGTTTCATGTTTTGAAAAAAAATATTGTTTTATAATTTTTTTCATTAGAATAAGATTAATAAAAGATCTCTTTTTAACTTTTTGAAAATATGTTTAATCTAAAAATTAAATATATTATTAGTATTATTATATTTATTTAATAAGAGAGTAAAGTGTAGATATTTTTATGAAAATAAATGTGTGATACCACGTGTCCTTTTTACTTACTTTTTATTAGTGCAAGAAAATTTTTTATATTTTTTAAAAAGCTCCCAAAACATATTCCACATATCCATCCATTTATAGAGATTGAATATTGTGTCTCTAAATTTTAGGATTCATTTATTATTTCGTAAAAATTCAAGGATGAGGTATTGGATGGAGAATAAGATGTAATAGTGAAAATGAAGTTTTGTACATTTTTTTTATAATTCCACTAAAATATAAAATGAAGCTCTATATTTTGAGAGATAAGATTATTTTTCTCTAAAATTATACCTATACTACACGGTTTGAACGGAAATATAAACTTAGTAGTATTTATTAGGAATAAAATATATTTTAAGATAAAATGTAATTGAATTAAATATAATAAAACAATAAATTTAATTTTTCAAATTTTCTTCTTTCAAAATATTTTGGTTTAAAAATATTTTTTTCAAACACTTCAAATCTTTTGAAACTACCTTTTTAAAAAGTGTCATTTTTAAAAAGATTTTTTTATAAAAAAACTTCATATTTTAATATTTTTTTAAAAGAGTTATGTTGTTTGATATAAAGAAACATGAATTTAACTTATCAAAATGTCTATTTTATAATTTCAAAAGTATATGAATAATCATTAGAATTTAATGTATTATTAAATAGTTAATTTTTATTTTACTAACAACATGTTTGCAAATCTTAGGTTATATACTTATGTATTACACATGTTAAAATGGTAAATATTATATTCGAAAATATGAAATTGTGAATTTGAGATTGTGAGGTAGTAAAACATATTTATTTGAAAACATGGAATCGTGATGTACATTAAAACGGAGATGTTTTATAATGAGTAATCGTTCATTGTAATTATGTTTGACTTCGTGAATGCTGATATTTTATAATTATTTGCTTAAAAAGTACGATATTAGAGTACTTTAACTTTAAAATTGATCAACTACAAATTAAATAAAGAAAGAATCTATAACCTATAATAAAAGAAGATTTTCTTAATACACGTGTTATCATTCTAGCATATCAACTAACATGTGTTGTCATTCTAACATATTAAAAAAAATCATTTTTCCGCATCTCTATCATAATAAATACATAAAAACAATTAATTTGATTTTTCTTTTTAACTAAAATATGTTAAAACATATTTTTATAGTTGTTTTTCTTTTCTCTTTCATATTAAATGATAACTATTGTAAATAAGTAAATTAAACTATTAAACATTTAAAATATAGATGTAGTTATTTTAATAGCTTATTAATAGATATAAAATATAGAGTACTTATTTCTAATTCATTATGTATTATAACTTATAAATATTTATTATATTTTTATTTCACCAATAGATTATAACATTTAGAAAATAAAATATTCATAAAACTAATAATTTTAATATATTTTATTAATTCCATCCATATAATACATGGCTCTAATCTAATGTGTTAAATAAACAAAACTTATTGTTTGTGTTTGTTTATAAAAAACATATATTTGTTTTCGTTTGTTCACCTAGTAGATAAACAAATAAACATACATGACAAACGATTATATACTCATCTACAACACACACATATTAATTTAATATTTACATATCAGTATTCAGTTTTACTTTTAAATTTTTATAAAGCTAATTAAGCTACAAAATAAATGTAATATAGAATTTTATTACATAATGTTTTATTATCTCAAATGTAAATAGTTAAATCTTAAGAATATCGATAACTAAAAATTTCAAGCTTTATAATTAACTAAATAGAGTGGATTTTATAAATGACTAATTGGATCGTTGATGGACAACTAGCTCAGCTAATAATTTTCATAACTTTAGTATGTAATTCGAGATCATTTTCAATAGGAAACTCACTATAGGTTAGAGAAATCATTATGATATAATCTAAAACCCTTTTTTGTCACATAACCCAAAAGCTCCCCTTATAGTAAAGTCTTGTAATAATTTATCTCAACCATTTGAGCTAAGTATTATTGATACTAAATAAAATAAATGAAATACTAGCAAATAATAATAAAATTACATTTTTGTATAAAAAGTTAAAATAACAACATCTATTTACTCCAATTCAAAGGACACGTGTCGTAATTATGGACTATCAACTTTCTCATTTTCCTATTTACTTACTTGACATGAAACCTTATACGGATCTTTTGATTTGTTTGGATACATCAAATGACCTTTGGTGATTACTTTTCTTATTTCCTTCAACAACATTTCTCTCCTAAAAAAACCTTAAATCCCATCTGCTTCTTAATCAAAATTTTATTGTTGTTTCGATTCTTCAAAAACCTTTACTTCCTAATTGTTGATGAGTTTTCTAAGGTCATATGCAAGTTATTACATGAATTAATGATCACATTGAGATTTGTTGTTCAATTTCATTCGGGTTGCATATGTTACTGATCCATTTGTTGTTCATTTCATCAGGTTTCCATCTACAATGTTCATCGACTCCATTTTCCTTTTCTTTTTGAAACAGTGAATAAGTTTTGTATTTTGTTTCTATTATTCAACAATAGAGAACATGAGACTATTTACAAGAGTATATGGTAGATTCTAAAAGCATGTAACTAAAACAAACTAACTCAAAACTAACGCAACCAACTCTAACTAGAATGAGCACATGCTAAAATATCTCAACAATAATCACATGACTAACATGCCTCCTTAAGCTGAACGGGGAGGAGTCACGTGCAACTTGGATCGAAGAATATCAAACTGAGAGGACAATTATTTGGTCAACAAATTAGCTGCTTGAGAATCTGTGAGAACATAGCAAACAAAAAGCATTTTTGAGAACATAGCAAACACAAAGCATCTGTGTCAAAACCATATCTCGATGAAAATGTACATCGATCTCAATGTGTTTGATACGTTGATGAAACACTAGGTTGACATGCAAATATGTAGCTCCAATATTATCCCACCACAAGGTACGCGGATGCAACTATGGAATATGTAGTTCTCGTAACAAAGACAAGATCCAACGAAGCTCAATCAAGGGCTGGGATTTCATCCTTCCTCGCATGAAAAAGTGTGATGTGAAGGGAGGGTGAGCGGCCATGCCCACATTTACACCAACTTTTTTAAAGATTTGTTCTTTTGGATACTTTTAGTTCTTCCACTTTGATTTTATTACTTTTCTTTCATTTATTCTTCATGTCTTGTCTTTTTAAAATAACTGGGTGTTACACTTTATTGTAGCGACAATTTGAAAATGAGATAATTTTAGTGTTGTTCTGAACAGCTAATATTGGTGTTTGTACAAAACATCTTTAGCTTCACAGATTGCAGTTTGTTTGTACTTCATTAGTGAATCTAATAACATATTTTGCAACAATGAACATAATTTTGATAGGAAGATGGCTTATTCAATAATTCGTGCATAAGGGTAACGAACTTTGGATGAACTAATGCGAATGGGTGTAAGCCTCGCCGCTTCTTACCTAATTCCTATTACTTCAAAGCTTCTCTTGCAGTTTTAATTAATTCAGCAGTATCATGTACTCATCATTTTGAAAACATCTTGCATCTGTTCTTCAGATATAGCTCCAAAAGTTCATGTGTGATTTCATCCCATTGGTAACTTCGATTGCTCTTTGTGTTTGTGCTATATTCACGATTTCTTCCTTTGCGCATTTTGAAAGAAAGAAGCATATACAGAGATAAAGAAACTAAACCATAATCAGATGTAAGATAGAGAGAGTGACATAGGAAGTTGCCGGCCACCACCTTTGGCGCCTTTTCAACTTCAATCGCCTCTTATTTCCTTTTACATCAATTTTAGATAAAGATGATGTTAGAGACAGGCGAAAGAATTTTTTATGATGTTATACATCATTTTAACATCATCATGTTTTATACCATGAAGGTATTGAGTTTGATGATTTTAATTATACTAAAATCTCTTAAATTGATGATTAATAGTTGTATTTCAGGTACAATTTCTTACGTGAGTTGTTTGTCATTTTAATTGCTTCAAGGCCATGTGTTCTAATTTTATTTTTTATTTTCACAAATATCAAGTTAATATCATGAATATTTATATTGTGATAGTTGATGATATGAGGATTGACCTACAACCTAAAACAAAATATCCATTTGTTCTAATCTAATACACAATATGGTTTTCTAATTATTTTTAATTTTAAAATGGATGATGAGTGGATGATGATACTATCAAGTAGAAGGTGTTTAAATTGATCGATTTTGATTTCATATATGTAGATTGAAGATTGAAAGTCTCTGTTTAGGTTTAGGGTTTGTTGTAATTCAAAGTTTTGTCATATATCAGCCCAATATACATACCAAATTGAACTTTGATTTAATAAGACATATAATCTCAACTTTGAGCAAAAAGGGTTTTACGTATGTGTTATATATGATATTTACGTGAGTTTGGTTCATTAAGAACATAGTTATCTTACTGATTTTTAGAGCTATTAAATGAGTTTTAAATAGCCTACTATATTAAACATGATTGTATTTGTTGATATTTGATTTCTCCATTCATGCTTGAATTTTTTATGATGTTATACATCAATTTAACATCATCATGTTTCATACCATGAGGGTATTGAGTTTGATGATTTTAATTATACTCAAGTCTCTTAAATTGATAATAGACGGTTGTATTTCAGGTATAATTTCTTACGTTACTTGTTTGTAATTTTAATTGCTTCAAGGCCATATGTGCTAATTTTATTTTTTATTTTCACAAAAATCAAGTTAATATTATGAATATATATATATTATGATAGTTGATGATATGACGATCGACTTACGACCTAAAACAAAATATCTATTTGTTCTAATCTAGTACACAATATGGTTTTCTAGTTATTTTTAATTTTAATACGGGTGATAAGTGGATGATGATACTCTCATATTGAAGATAGAAGGTGTTTAAATTGATCGATTTTAATTTCGTATATGTAGATTAAAGATTGGAAGTCTCTGTTTAGGTTTAGGGTTTGTTGTAATTCAAAGTTTAGTCATATATCAGCCCAATACACATACCAAATCAAACTTTGATTTAATAAGATATATAATCTCAACTTTGAACAAAAGGGTTTTAAGTATGTGTTATATATGTTATTTACTTGAGTTTGGTTCATTAAGACATAGTTATCATACTGATTTTTAGAGCTATTAAATGAGTTTTAAATAGCCTGCTATATTGAACATGATTACATTTGTAGCTATTTGATTTCTTCATTCGTACTGAATTTTCTATGATGTTATAAATCAATTTAGCATTATCATGTTTTATACCATGAAGGTATTGAGTTTGATGATTTTAATTATACTCAAGTGTTTTAGTTGTTGATAGATGGTTGTATTTCAGGTACTATTTCTTACGTTAGTTGTTTGTAATTTTAATTGCTTCAAGGCCATGTGTTTTATTTATTTTCACAAATATCGAGTTAATATTATGAATATTTATATTATGATAGTTGATGATATGATGATTGACCTACGACCTAAAACAAAATATCCATTTTTCTTCTAATCTAGTACATGGTATTCTAGTTATTTTTAGTTTTAATATGGGTGATGAGTAGATGATGATACTCTCAGATTGAAGATAGAAGGTGTTTAAATTGATCGATTTTAATTTCATAATGCAGATTAAAGATTGGAAGTCTCTGTTTAGATTTAGTGTTTGTTGTAATTCAAAGTTTAGTTATATATTAGTCCAATAGACATACCAAATCGAACTTTGATTTAATAAGATATATAATCTTAACTTTGAACAAAAAGGGTTTTACGTATGTGTTATATATTTATTTACTTGAGTTTGGTTCATTAAGAACATATATATCATACTGATTTTTAGAGCTATTAAATGAGTTTTAAATGGCTTGCTATATTGAACATGATTATATTTGTTGCTATTTGATTTCTCTATTCCTGCTTGAATTTTATACGATGTTATAAATCAATTTAACATCATCATGTTTTATACCATGAAGGTATTTAGTTTGATGATTTTAATTATACTCAAGTCTCTTAAATTGATGATAGATGGTTGTATTTTAGGTGCTATTTTTTACGTCAGTTGTTTGTAATTTTAATTGCTTCAAGGCCATGTGTTCTAATTTTATTTTTTATTTACACAAATATCAAGTTAATATTATGAATATTTATATTATGATAGTTGATGATATGACGATTGACCTACGACCTAAAACAAAATATCCATTTATTCTAATCTAGTACACAATATGGTTTTCTAGTTATTTTTAATTTGAATATGGGTGATGAGTGGATGATGATACTCTAAGATTGAAGATAGAAGGTGTTTAAATTGATAGATTTTGATTTCATATATGCAGATTAAAGATTGGAAGTCTCTGTTTAGGTTTAGGGTTTGTTGTAATTCAAAGTTTAGTCATATATCAGCCAAATACACATACCAAATCGAACTTTGATTTAATAAGATATATAACCTCAAGTTTGAGCAAAAAGGGTTTTATGTATGTGTTATATATGTTATTTACTTGATTTTGGTTCATTAAGAACATAGTTATCATACTGATTTTTAGAGCTATTAAATGAGTTTTAAATAGCATGCTATATTGAACATGATTATATTTGTTGCTATTTGATTTCTCCATTCCTTCTTGAAATCTCATCCTAATTCAGCTGAATTGGCACTAACTTGATCTTCTAGGTGAGATATTGCCTTATAGTTTAGAAGACTTGTTTGTTAATTTTGTATCGTATGTTTTAATGTCTATTCAGATTATGTTACGGCTATATTTAGTATTGATCGGATCTTTTTTTCATTTAAATGATCTCATGTTGGTTGTTTGCGTTTGGGCATGTCCATTGTTCAATTTTGTTCTTGGACTTGAATGCATTAAGTTTTATACAAACTAATAAATAAAATGCCTCAAAGAGAATACGTATCAGATTATGTTGGTTGAAGCCCTAAAATACACACACTCAACACACACTATTTGGATTCTTTCTGTGTTTATTTCTCAAACTCAAAATAAAAGTTACATGGGTGTTAAAACTATTTTAATTTGGCATTTGATATAGGTAAATTAGTCGAATCCAGTATAATTGCAACTGGTTTTCTTAACCCTTTTTATTTTAATTTCAGCTTCATGAAGACAAGGATAATGCGAGGAAGGATGAAATCCCAGCCCTTGATGGACAAACTTCAAGAGGGACTAATGTTTTTAATGCACTCTGTGACTGGTTGAAGAATGTAAGTTTTTAGTTCTTTCATATTTTCTTTTTCATATTAACAGTTTGCTTCTATTGTAATTGTAGATCCATGTTGTTCGTTGATGATGAACCACGGCTTACGGTCTTGAATGTCACAGGTTGGGCTCCAAATACATAAGTTTGGGGCTTTGCTTGAATCCACACTTACCTACTACAATTGACAAATTAGGCAATTTCCGTGCTGCCACCGAAGCATTCATCACTTATTGGTTTGTTTCATTGTGTGATCTTTGCAATGCTTGATAATGCAATTCATCAAATGTTGACACTCACTCTAAAGTATCGAGGCAGCAAAGTACCACAACATTGTTCATTCCTAAAATTACAAAAAACTTGATCGTTGAATCTTTAATCTTTTGAAGATTAGTGGTTTTTTTTAATTTATGTGGAATTTATTATAGTTAAAAATATTTATCATGTAAATTGTAACTTTCATTGTGAGTTGGGGTTTAGTTTAATTTTATAGTATAGTCACATTCGTCATTTTTCATTCTAAAAATATTTATTTTTGCATCTTACACCCCAAGGATTTTAAAAATTGCCATTGTTATCTAAAAAAATTAACTCCGTTAATTCAAATTGTTAACATGTAAATTGACAAAAATATTTTTTAAACTACAAAACAAAATCCATCAATTACATAACCCATAATTGAGTGAAACTAAATCACGATAGTGAAGATGGAGACTAGAGGCGATGGTCTTTGTCATATAACACCTTTGCAATGGGTCCCCGACCACCAAAAACGAGGTTCATTCTCGAGAAGCCGACCACTCGTGATTCAATTATGATGAAGGGTTTGAAGATGAAATATCCGATTAAGATTTTGTGAATAAAACAATGACATGTGAATGAAATTTTAACACCAATATACGTTAACATAAATTAAAATTCCATCTTTGCATGTAAAATTATATAATTACCTCTTTAATGATAGACGGTTTAACATTTTAAATTAACGAAGTTAATTTTTTGCATGAAAATGGCAATTTTGTAAAACCTTGGGGGCCAAATGCACAAAAAAAATCATTTTTTGATAAAAATACCAAATGTAATCAAACCAAAGAAAGGAAAACAAAATTCACTATTGAGAATTTAAATGTGCTTTTATAAATATAAATGTTATTTTAATCTCAAATTAGACCGAGTCTTGACAAATCATAAGAATTAAGGGTTCCTCAGAACAAATCTTACAAAAGGTTTTTTGTGCAATTTCTTTCCTTTTTTATATTGATTTAGGGTTGTATTCATCGATTCGACGCTTCAAAATTCAAATCTTCAACAACTTCAACAATTCAAGGGTTACATTATTTTAGTTCAGGTATCTTGAGTTAATGAGTTTACACTTAGATATATACTGATTTATAGTTATTAATACAGATTAAAATTGATTTTAGTAGCTTGGATTAGCCACTAGCAGTTCAGTTTTATTGTTTAGTTGGCTTCAACTAATATTTCGCAATCTTCAATTTCGTTCTATCGTATTATTAGCTTAGCTAATCATTGAGAATAATAGAGTTGTCGACGCAGGATGCATGTTGGATGAGGTAAGTCTGTGTTTTTTTAAACTTAAAAGACATTGATAGACCTAAGCCTTAGAATAATTCATCTTTATTTTTGTGTTCGGATGTTTGTAACAAAAAGTCTATATTTTTATTATTCTTAAAAAGTATTATACAAACAGCTGTAGATTATTATAATTTGTAAAGGATATTAATTGAAATAAGGAATCCCGGCGTATCGCTCCAAAGAAATAAACTGCAGTTCTAATTATTATACAATGTATGTGTCTAGCTAACTTCGTACGTGAGCCTAAATAAGATTTTTGTACTTTATTTTCCTTTGAAACAAGTAGATTGGTGGATATATTTTCTTACTTTTGAGGATCGATAAACCAAAATATTTTATTAATTTTCATGCTTCTTATTAATAAAGTTAAATTTAGATGAGTTAAAACAACTTCTGGAGAAATGAGAAGCAAGTATTGATTGGGACGATATTGATGTTTTTAACATTTTAACCAACGTCCTGACCCACCATAATCTCAAACGGTACATCTGGTCGGTTTAAGGGGTCTTTGGGTGAAGGTTGTTTGTTAATCAAGTCAGCAATCACAACGTTTATAGATATTGTTTTTTTAATAATGAAACTCTAGAGGGAAAGGTTGTGGCATGGCAATCACAGTGTCAATAGTAGTTTAAACTTTAAAAATATGGTGAAGATGTTTATATACTCTACATATATTGTAGCTGGTGAGATCATCATAAGAATTTCATAGGCATTTATTAGTTAATTACTTTGGTGGAAAGAGGGAGAGGATGAATTAGGATGGGAGGTTGGTGGTTTCGGTCTTTGATTGAAGTGGTGAAAAAGTGTTTTTATTGATTTAGCTAAATTTTGATCATAATTTTGCTTTCTCTATGGGATCATAGATTTAGATGTTCATTACTATCTTTCTATTTTACAAGAGCTTTTGTCTAAATCGATAATTGCAAATAGGTGTTTAAATATTTGAAAAGTATTACAAGAGCTTTAGACACAAGTTGTCTAAAATGATAATTGCAAAGAAGCATATAAATATATGAAACGATGACTCATTTTACATTATTTTATGAATACATATTTATAGATATAAAATAGTAGCTGACAGTTACTATACAAATTATAATTTTCATGTGAAGAATATGAAGTCACCGGAGCATAACACATGTTCTTTTGGCGGAGGAGTAGTTTCGTCCACGCTACAATTGCACATAAAAGTTACATAACTACGCAAGTATATATATTATTACGCAAGTTATATTAGTTATTACGCAAGTTATATTAATTATTATGCAAAGAAAATTACTCACGTTATAAAAAATAATTACGCAAGTTATATTTATTAGTACACAAATTATATGATAATTACGCAAGTTATGCTTATAATTACGCAGTTAATAATCATGCTAGTTATACACACAACACATAGATAATTTAAAAAATATTATTAGAAAAGTATAAATACTATAGTCCTATTAAAGAGGATAAAATGCTCGATTTTATGGTGTGTTTTTTAAACTAATGTTATATAAAAAAGCTCTATGCGTTTAAAAAAACAGAAGAAATTCGAAAAAAAAAATCAACAAACAATTGTAGACTATTTCCAAATCTATTCAACCGGACATATTTCTCGCATATTTATTCCATCTTTAGTCTGAATGTTTTTGTCGCTTATATCAACGGCTATTATTACTTCGTATAATTCGCAAGAATTGTTTACTTTGTAGCGTAAACTTTCTCTAAAAAAATATATACGAATTTATGAATTATATTGTTTTCCTTTATAGTAGCTAATGATGAGTTATTGATTTAATCAACCATGTAACACAACTGTATTAACCTAGTACTAGCTATATTTAAACAAAATTTGTTCATGTTTACTGAATTTCAGAAGATCAAAACAAATAAACAATACATTTTTATCACACTTTATTTCATTTCAAATATTGTTTTACTGAGAAACCAATGATTTATTTTTTTCACATATTCTTGCAATATTTAGTGTAATGCATAAAACTCCCTTGTATCTGAAATCGCCCATATAATTAAAACATTGTAGTGTTTACTAACCATATATTACATCGAATTGATTGTGCAAATGATGATTAAATGACCATGAATCATATAAACATATAAACTAAAAACTATTCATAAAAAACCCTTAACAAACGAAAAAAATATGTATTTTAAACGAGTAATGTTTTTACAAATGAATAACAATATTAATAGCAATATATGTACTAGACTTGGTTTCATCAAACATGGATATAATTATTTCTATAGATAATTCTTAGTGGTTTCTTGATATCATCATTTGCATCACGAGAATCCAAGTTATCATACTATCCAAACATATAACTCCAGACTTGAAGCTTTGTTAATGTTATGCTCTAAACAACAATATGGCCTTTTAGTAAAGTTAAAAAACAACATCTCATAAAATAGCATCATTCTTTCGGCAATCTGGACTATATATGTTCGACATCTATGTTGTCACTTCACAACATATTCGAGCCAAATGACACAATCTATGAATCTTCGTTTCGTCTTCTTCATTTTGGCTTTCATAGTCATATTAATCAAGTCATCATCATCTTCATCCGATGATCATCAAGCTTACATCGTCCTCATGGACAAATCAATGATGCCATCACCCTTCTCTAATCACCATAATTGGTACACTTCGATACTTTCATCGTTATCGAATGAAGTCCCCGCAGTGCATCTCTACACATATAACCATGTGATGGACGGATTCAGTGCAGTCCTCAAGAAGTCGCAGCTCAAGCAGCTTGAAAAGATATCCGGCCATCTTGCAACGTTCAAGGATACACTTGGACAGCGTCACACGACGCATACGCCTAAGTTTTTGGGACTAAAGAAACATGTAGGACTGTGGCCGGCTTCTGGTTTTGGTGAAGACATGATTATTGGCATACTTGACACCGGAATTTGGCCAGAAAGTGAGAGTTTTAACGACAAAGGGATGTCAGAAGTACCTTCTCGTTGGCGTGGAGCTTGTGAAACCAAAGGTTTTTGTAATAAAAAGGTTATTGGTGCTCGTTCATTTAGCCAAGGGATGAAGCATCTAAAGGAGAACATTTCAACAACGGAGGACTATGATTCCCCTAGAGATTTTGAAGGGCATGGGACACATACATCTTCAACAGCTGCGGGTAGTCGTGTACGGTTTGCTAATTATTTTGGTTATGCCAAGGGGACAGCCACCGGAATAGCACCAAAAGCACGATTAGCAATGTACAAGGTGTTGTTCTTGGACAATTCATATGATGCTGCAGCAAGTGACACATTAGCTGGAATGGATCAAGCGATAGAAGATGGTGTGGATCTAATGTCATTGTCATTAGGGTTCTTCGAGACACCATTTTACCAAAACCCTATCGCGATTGGAGCGTTTGCAGCAATGGAGAAAGGAATTTTTGTATCTTGCTCTGCTGGTAATGGTGGCCCACATGATTACACCATCACAAATGGGGCTCCATGGATCACCACCGTTGGTGCGGGTACCGTAGACCGTGACTTCGCAGGCTACGTTACACCGGGTGATCCCAAGTATGGAACCTTAATCGGGAGATCTGTTTTCCCTGAAAATCTCTTGGTCGATAGGGTTCCTATCTACTACGGATATGGAAATAAAAGCAAAGAAACTTGCGATGATAATTCACTTGATCCCAAAGATGTTCAAGGAAAGTACATTTTCTGTGATGGAATGGGATTTTCAGAATTGGAAACTTCTGGAGCTGCCGGAGCTATCTTTAGTGCCGACGGTAGTAACTTTCTCCGCCCGAAAGAATTCAACTTGCCATTCGTTATACTCGAACCAAAGGTTGGACATAAGTTAAAAAGTACATAATTAATACAAAAAATGCAAGTATTAGTGTTAAGTATGGGGAAACTATATTTGGTGTTAAACCAGCTCCAAAGGTTGCATACTTCTCCTCTAGAGGACCTGACCGCCGATCGCCATGGATCCTAAAACCCGATCTCTGGCTCCAGGAGTCGATATCTTGGCTGCATGGGCGCCAAACAGAAAAAGCGCGCCCATCGGGGATGATTACCTGCTTAGTGATTATAAGCTAGAATCCGGTACATCCATGGCTTCTCCACATGTTGTAGGCATAGCTGCCCTACTAAAATCGACCATCGCGACTGGAGTCCGGCTGTAATCCGATCTGCGATGATGACAACGGCTGATATTCTTGATAACAATCGAAGCATAATCATGGACATGACCACCAGAGAACAAGGCACCCCTCTAGACTTTGGTGCAGGGCATGTAAACCCAAACAAAGCGATGGACCCTGGTTTGGTTTACGACATTCAACCACAAGACTACATCAACTACCTATGTGCATTGAACTATACAAAAGACCAAATCCAAATCATTTCAAAGAAATCAGATATTAATTGCGCAAATGCGACCCTTGATCTGAACTACCCATCATTTATTCTGGTGTTGAACAACACGAACACGACCCGTTACACCTTTCAAAGAGTGTTAACGAATGTGGGGACGTCTAGTTCTTCATATAGGGCGGAGGTGAGTACTCCACCCACAGGTATGAGGGTTGTTGTGAAGCCTTCAATGATATCTTTTGAAGGGAATACAGTACAGCTAAGTTTGAGATGAGTGTTGATGTTGATATAAGTGATGCGCCTCCACCTACGCTGGGTATTTTGGCAACTGTGGGTATTTAAGCTGGCGTGAGGTGAATGGAACCCATGTGGTTCGAAGTCCGATTGTATCTGCGATTGCGTCCGCCAAGCCACCCTTGTAAGATCAAGAAATGGTTAGGGTAAGATGCACCTTGCACCTGTTTTGATGCATAAAAGAGCTTCAACTCTATCTAATAAGTTATTCTAATAATCAATTTGCCATGTCACTACTAAACAAAGGTAACATGGGCAAAAAGTTACCTGCGGAATAATATAGGGACCTAAAAGTTTAAAGGCGTACAAAGTGTTGTGTGACTAAAACTATTATCAAATAGGGTTAAAATAGTTCTTAGTAGTCGAAGTCTCAGTTAACATCAGTCTCAACAACCTGATTAGATTTTCATTTTTTTTCTTTTAATCCTCATAATATTAACACAATTAAACATTACATGAAGATTATCTTTAAGGTGTTTTAAATTTAAATAAAAGGATCAAGTTAGAACTATTAAGAGGCAACTAGACAAGTTTTCCTTTAAGTATAACAAAGGTAATGATAAGTAACAAGATTGTGACCACTATGAACGATGCAACATTCTAATGATTACACGGTAAGATTAGTGATTTTCACTGATGGTCATGTGTGTTGATGAAGGTGTGAAGTGTGACGACCTTAAAAATTAATGATACCAAATTATAAGATTATGTGATTAGTTATTAGATCTATTGTTATATTTCCATTTAAGGTATATTAAACTAAGATTACAACTTAATCAACAATAACCAAATGAGATAACTTTTAAAAAACTTCCATGAAAAACCTAAACCAAACTAATCTTAGATGTTTAAAACACTAAAACACACTTAGCCATAGTAATCGGGTTATTAGGACAATAACTAACCTAGATTATTAACTAATTAACTAACTAAACTATACTTAACCACTAAGAATGTCATTAACACCATTGAGCTTGCCAGCTAGCCACTCATAAACACCTATCACCTTTCTAACTATGACACTTGTCATCCTTTAGAACTTGACACCTCACTACTCTAAATTATAAGTAATGATGAAGATCATGATGATCTTCCTAACTCTCAGCCGATGGAACCTCACTACCACAATCGTAACCCACCACAACCCACCTCCTCCGTAACCATGACTCTTGGTTCCAACCTCCTCTCCCGCTCTCGGTTCTCAATCCATCGCCACCTTCATACTTTTGGTTCTCACCTCATCACCATCTCTTGATCACTAACAACCTCAAGAACAACATGGGCCAAGTTACTTTCCCAAGCTTATGATCAATATTTAAACAAGAATTCCAAATGGATCATGACCAAACAATTTCCGTAAGATTTCATCCATCCAACGAGGTATGATCTTCAAATCTATAGCTAACAAATTATATATGTGTTTAACTAACACATATGATTAACCCGTTAGCTAAATCATCAAGGTTCTTTGCAAAAACTCATAAACACTTAACTTTTATCAAAAATCAGTATGAAAGAATTCAAAAACAGAAAGTTTGAAGGTTTTATGAGAATCAAGGATTTAATACAAAAATAAAAGGGTTAAAACATAGATTTTCTTGATGAATCAGATTAAATATTTAAATAACTATAATTATGGAAATCAAATTAGAAAGTTATTAGAAAATATTAGAAATAGCATTATGTAAGTTTTGTTGTAATAATAATAAGCAGATTAGTTTATATAAATTATTCAAGGTAATAAAAGAAAATTATCATATGGAAGAACGAAACTTGGTAAAGAGCTAGAAAACTTATATGATGACCCTTATGTCTTATAGGACTTATAGAATAAATTTTATGATTGATATAATAGTTATGCCTGAGAGACATATTTCAGAAGAATCTATAATTCAATAATCAGGAAAACTATTTTAAACAATAAAAGTAAATCATGGAAAATTTACACATAATGTTATATCTCGCTTAGGAAAATCTGAATAAAGTTAGGAATTTTTAGAGTTGTTTTGTTATTTTTACTAATGTAACACCCGGTTATTTTTTTAAGTTAAAGAAAGAAAGAGTAAAGTGAAGAAAAAGAAAAAAAATATATTTTACTCAAGTTAAGGGTAAAAAGTGTCAAAAAGAACAAAAATTTGAAAAAGTGGATGTAAAGTGGGCATGACAGCCCACTTTTCTTTTACAACACCCAGATCTGTGTTTTTAGGGAGAGAAAGAAAAAAGCAGTAGAAAGCTCTCGGGTCTAAAGAAGAACAAGCTGAAAATTCGAATTCAAGGTAAGAATTCATGGTTTTTAAGTGTTCTTAACTGGTCCTCTTGTGTATACTTATATGTTTTGTATGTTCGGTTGTGTGTGTTTTTGTTGGGTTTCTAGGCGGTTGAACTCAATTACAGACGAGTTTGGAAGAAGCCATACCCAAGAGCTGCAAACGTGAGTTCTAGAACCCCTTTTTACTAGTTTTTAACTGATTTTGGGGCTGGAAATGTATGAACTTATGTTTTTATAAAACTGGGTTTTTACCTGTATGTTGAATATGTGTATGTTGCTGTTATGATGTGATGTTGGACTATATTCATGTTTGATGATGTTATGGTTGTGTTCCTAAGACTTAGAATGTAAGATTTAAGCTTAGAACAAGAAAGATAAGATTTGGGGACTGAATCTGATGAATAGTGTGCCCTAGGCTGCTCATGCGCCTAAACAGTAGTTCATACACTTAAGTTTAAAAAAAACTGCTTAAGTGTTGACAAATGCGGATGAAAAGTCAATGCGGATGGAAAGTCATGCGGATGGAAAAGCAATACGGATGAGAAGTCTAAGTGTGAACAAATGCAGATGAGGAAATGCGGATGAGTAAAGTCAATGCGGATAAGAAAGTCTAAGTGTGAGCAATGCGGATGAGAAAATGCGGATGAGAAAATACGGATGAGTAAATCATGCGACTGAGGAAATGCGAATGAGTAAGTCATGCGACTGAGGAAATACAGATGAGTATGTTCATGAGACTGAGGAAATGCGGATGAACAAATGCGAATGAAGTAAAAAAATGCGGATGGATAAAAAGAAATGCAGATGAACAAAAAGGCAAATGCGGATGAAAATTTAGAATATTTTTTGACTTTTTGGGGAAAATAAAATTTAGGCTTTTACTTGGGATGTTCCCGGGGGCTATGTAAGTTGACTTTTTAAGGTCAAAGATGATGTAGTGGACATGAATGATATAAGATGATGATGATGATGATGATGTGAAATTTAGGCTTTGACTTGGATTGTTCCCGGGGGCTATGTAAGTTGACTTTTTGAGGTCATAGATGATGTGATGGGCATTGTATGGTGATAATGTGATGAATGATTGATGCTTATGCATGATGGTATGTATGATGTATATGATGTCATGTATGATGATGTGTGATTGATGATGTGCGATTGATGATGTTATGCATGATGGTATGTGTGATGTATGTTATGTATGCATGTTGATATGTATGAAGATTTGCATGATCTTGCTGATGTTCCCGTTTATGTATGTTTGTCTTCCCGTGGCTTTACATTTAATGTTAATAAATGAAATAAAAGTATTATGTAACATAAAGTGAAGATAATGAAAGAGGAACGAAATAATGAATGCATGCATTAATGAATGAAAGAGAAAGTGATAAAAAGCCTTGCAAGCAACTGAAGGGAGGTTCACAACTTATTGAGAGTTGTTACCTTGTGTGTGTCTACAACGTGCGATTTTGGCTAACTCATAAGGGTTCAGACACACAGTAAGAGTTCTGTCCCGGTGACTGCTCCAATACGTGCGATTTCCTAATTACTGTGTGTCATACAGCGTGTGATTTTGGCTAACCTATAAGATTTCACACACACAGGGCGAGTGTCCAACTATGTGTGTATCTACAGCGTGCGATTTTGGCTAACTCATAAGGGTTCATACACACAGTAAGAGTTTAGTCTTGGTGACTGCTCCATAACGTGCGATTTCCTAATTACTGTGTGTATACAGCATGCGATCTTGGCGAACCCATAAGAGTTCACACACATAGAGGGAGTCTGTCCTAGTGACCACTCCATACGTGCGATATGTGCGATACGAGCGATACGTGTGATATGTGTGATATGTGCAAGATGTGCGAAATGTACTAACGAACGATGATGAAAATATAATGATTACCTTGATGTACGTGCGACGTGTGATCACGTGCGATAGTAATGAAAAGGTTTAACGTATTGATGGTAATGCAATGTTTATTAAAACTAGAACTCACTCAGCAACATTGACTTTTTATGCATTTTCCAGTTGGTAGGTAAAGTTGCTGAGGATGGCACGGGGCATCTACTTGGCATTTTTGGATGGCATCCATTTGTTAAAATATGACGTTTTTGTGATGTAATGTGAATTATGATGTTTTGTAACCAGTCAACATTTTAGTATTTTGCAGAGGTTATTATAATGAAAATGTTGTTTTTAATGTTCCCGCTGCAACGTCTATTTTAAGTTATTGTAATTATATGTTTTAGGTGCGATGATCGACCAGCTGTAAGCGTCCCGGGATCAAGGCCTTACAAGTTGGTATCAGAGCCAAAGTTTAAGTGAAATGAATAAATTTTCTAAATAAACCTTAACTTAAACTGAGAATGGGACGGAAAGGGAATGGATGCCAGTAGAGTAGCTGCGTGCATGAGGAATTTTCTTAATGTTAACCGGTATTACGTGCACATGTTATGTGGTTTGTGTGTTGCTGGTAGATTTAGATACTAATGTAGTAAGGACATGTAATGCTTGGGGAATGAAGACTAAAGTAAGTGGCTAATCATAACTGGCCACTGTAATTAGGGACTTACTATACTTGACATAAACTAAGTTGTTCCCTTGAATGACCGTGTTGGTGTTTGAATCTTTGAGTGTGTGTGTTAGAGGATGGCTGGTGGTAGATCATCTAAAGCTTCATGTGGTGGAGGTCATGGTGCTGAACCACGGGTTATGAGAGGAAGACATAAAGCCGAAAAGGTGGATCATGAATGTCACACCCCAACCTTGACGGCGGAAACGTCGAGATGTGAGGGTTAAGATTCTTCACAGCCACATAACGCTATATTAAAATGTAAATATTATTATCATAAGTCTTGAAATGAAATACAATCATAAGTCTCAAACAAGTAATAAGTTCAAACATAACATAACATAATGTAAACTTTTTTATTTCATTAACTAGGTCCAAGTCCTAGATTATAGCATGCTTCAAAAGGATCACTTTAAACTTGAGGTTGACCTGAAACATGATAATAATAAGAGACAACTAAAAATAGTTGGTGAGTTTCCAAGGTTTTCATACATAATATGAAAAAGGTTACAAGTAGCAATTCATGTCATAGGTCATAAGCAAGTAAGATTATAGAACACATATCGTTACAACCAAACCTCGACTTGATTACAAGTATAAAAGATTGGCTAAGTGTATTTGGTTCCCATGATGAACAAGCATACGTCATCAGGAGCCGGCAATACCTCGGCTTTAGCACCAAATAGGCTTGTCAGGCCCAAAGATCTAAGACGTCGCCAGGCTAGCAATAGTTAATGATTGTAAACAAACTATGTATCTCATATAATCACTTACAATACACAAATAACCATGACAAAATAATAAGTTGAAATGCATGTGATTAACAAGTCTCAAATGTGTATAAGTGTATTATGTATAAGCTATCACGTTTCACCCCAAATTAGTGTGAAAATATGAAAAAAAAGGGGCAAGGAAAACTCACTTGGCTGAAAGTATAAGTATGAAGATTAATAAGATTGATAATAAACGTTGTTCCAAGATGAACGTCACAAGACACCTAAATATATATATTATAAGATTTGAGGTTAATAATAAGGTTTAACGTTTAAACGCGAACTAGGGTGGCAAAGAGAATTTGAGGTTTTGATAAAAACACCTTATTTTAATTTTAAAGAAAAGTGTGATACTAATTAATTAGTTTGTCATAAAAATAAGTTTACAATAATTAACAAAGTTTAAATATATAAAATGTAAGTATCTTTTATATACATTTGTAAAAATTATAGTTTTAAACAATAACATTTGCTCTAATAAAAATTGTAGTGATATACATCATCATTTATAGTCTATTTTATAGAAATATCCTTATTATAACCTTTGTTAAAAGTTTTTAAGTTATTTAATTATTTAAATCAAATAAAGATTTAGAAAATTATTTGGTGTTTATAAAAATATTTAAAGTTTACAAAAACTATTGTTATGTTTATTAAAAATTTTCCATAATGATTTTATTGGCTAAAAAGCCTTAAAAAATACATGAGGGTGCCCGGGTTCGAACCCGGGACCTCATGTCCAAATGCAGCGTCCTAACCAGTAAACCAAGGCCTCAGCCGCGGTTTATTTGGGTTTCCAACCCTTAAAAATACCAACACAAAACCCCACCCAAATTCTCAAGAACCCTAGGTTCGGATTATGCTAAATTGAAGATCAAATCGATTAGTATAGAGCTTGGAATCATAGGGCTTTGATTAGCGAATAAAACCGAGTGAGTGGGTGTATTTAATTACCCTAATGAAGAGTGGATTGACGAGGTCGAGTGTGGAAGAACTCGCGGCTGAACTCGAACCTGATTGAGATGCAAATGGTGATGGAACCCGAATTAAATTTGAATGTAGCTTCGGAAGAAGGTATTGATTTAAGATTTCCAATCAATTTCAGGTGAAAGTGTGAAGAAGGAGGGGTTCAGTTGTGTGAGAAAACGCCGCGAGTGTGGTTAGTCGTTTGTGTTGATTTCAGGTGCTTAGGTTGAAATTGTACTTAGAAATCGATTAGAAACATTTAAACAATTGTGTGGGTTCAATTAATTTGATAATTATCAAGCTTTAATGGTCGTACGTTGCGGGTTGATGATCGACCGTTACCCGACCTTGTACCCACTCGCATCCGATGTTAAAGACCAATTAAAGTCCTTTAATGGGTTCGAATCGACTTCAAGAACGGTTTGGAACAGTTTCGGGATCAAGAAATGACCTGTTTTTTATGTTTAAGAGGTCGCCGGAGCTGGCCGGATCTTGGCCGGAAATGGTGCCGGAAAAACGAGGTCGAGAGGGAAAGGGGGTTTGGGTTTTATGATTTTGCAGAAATGGTCCCTACAGTTTTGTTTTTATTATTTTACGCACAAAACTTGCATTTAAAGTTTTAAAATTAACAATTTAACCCCCCTAACTTAATTTTTTTAAGTTTTAGTTAGTATAATTCTCATTATTATATTAGTGTTATATTATTAATTTTATTGTATTATTAGTATTGTTATTGTTATCATTATTAATTCATTGTTATTATTATAATCTATTTTGTTAATATTATTATTATTATTATTATTATTATTATTATATTATTATTATTATTATTATTATTATTATTATTGTTATAACTATTATTATCGCTTGATTTAATATTCTTATTTATTGACATTCATATATTAAAAATTTAATGGCAACTAAGGAATATGCATGAATAACCCATGAATTTCAAGATTGACAACAATGGCCCTTATAAGAATAAACGAGATTAACTATTAATTAACAAAAAAACGAGATGTTACAGTCTCCCCAACTTAAAAGAATTTCGTCCCGAAATTAAAAGAAATGAAACTATACAAATAAAAACGGGTACTTCTTCTTCATGTGCTCCTCACGTTCCCAAGTAATTCAGCGCCACGCTTATTTTCCCAACGAACCTTGACGATTGGGGTTGTTGTGGTTCTCGTCTTCTTCATTATGCGGTCCATGATTCAACAGGTTTCTCGACAAAATGTAATGACTCGTCAATCTGAATGTCTTCCAACGGAACATATAGACTTTCTTCGGCCAAGCACTTTCTCAAATTTGAGACGTGAAATACAGGATGAACTCCACTAAGGTCGGAAGGTAGCTTCAGTTTATAAGCCACTTTCCCAATCCTTCTCAGGATTTTGAAAGGTCCTACAAACCTTGGAGCCAGTTTGCCCTTCTTTCCAAAGCGAACCACACCTTTCCACGGTGAAACCTTAAGAAGAACCATCTCCCCAACTTGGAATTCCAATGGCTTACGTCGCTTGTCAGCATAGCTCTTTTGACGACTTCTCGCCACTTCAAGGTTCTTGCGAATAATAAAAACTTTATCGGCCGTCTCTTGTATAAGTTCAGGACCAGTGATGAAGTTTTCGCAAATGTCGGTCCAACAGATCGGTGAATGACATTTTCGACCATAAAGTGCTTCAAATGATGCCATCTAGATACTCGAGTGGTAACTATTGTTATACGAAAATTCCGCGAGCGGTAGATGCGTATCCCAATCGCCACCAAAATCAAAAACACAAGGCGTAGCAAATCCTCCAAGGTTTGGATCGTTCGCTCCGTTTGACCATCAGTTTGAGGATGGTAAGCCGTGCTTAGATCCAGTTGTGTACCCAAGAGTTCTTGCATAGTCGACCAAAAATGTGAAGTAAAATAAGCATCTCGGTCGGATATGATGTGCAGAGGTACCCCATGCCGACTTACAGTCTCATCAACGTATATACGAGCTAACCTTGATGTTTTGTAAGTGTCACGTATAGGTATAAAATGTGCCGATTGGGTCAACCGGTCAACGATCACCCATATGCTATCATGACCTCGAGAGGTTTGGGGTAGCTTGGTTATGAAGTCCATGGATATGTGTTCCCACTTCCACATAGGGATCTCGGGTTGCTCAAGTAATCCACTCGGACTTTGATGTTCGGCTTTGACCTTCGTACATGTGAGGCACTTAGCTACATAGGTCGCTATGTCATTCTTTATTCCGGGCCACCAATATTGACCACGTAGGTCCATGTACATCTTATCGGAGCCAGGATGAATAGAATAACGAGTTTGATGAGCTTCGTTCATAATAAAGGTACGAATGTTATCACGATCTGGAATGCAAATGCGATTGGCGAAGTACATCAACCTATTGGGTTTCGTTTCCAATTGGGTTAGAAGATTATGCTCCAATTCATCCTTCATTCTTCCTTCTCGTTGAACCATTTGTTGAGCCTCCAGGATGCTAGACTCGATGTCACTATCTATTCTCAGGTTTTGTAGTAGTACGGTGGTCTCGTTGACATCTAGTCGGATCTCAGTATCGAACTCACCCAAGGTGTCAAACCATTGACGTCGATCGCGAATTTCTTGGAATGAGATCATCTTGTTGTGAATCTTTCGGCTTAGTGCATCGGCTACAACGTTTGCTTTACCAGGATGGTAACGAATGTCACAATCATAGTCATAACAACACCACCCAACGATTGTCTCATATTGAGATCTTTTTGATTGAAAACGTGTTGAAGGCTTTTGTGATCGGTGTAGACTATACATTGCGTACCATACAGGTAGTGCCTCCAATCTTCAAAGCAAATACAACAGCACCAAGCTCGAGATCATGGGTTGTGTAATTCATTCGTGAACCTTCAATTGCCTCGATGCGTAAGCTATGACCTTCCCTCTTGCATAAGAACACAACCAAGGCCTTGTTTAGATGCATCACAATACACGGTGAAATCGTCGTTTCCATCGGTAGGGTCAAGATAGGAGCATTGCACAACTTATGCTTTAACGCTTCAAAAGCTTCTTCTTGCTCGGAACCCCACTCGAATGGTTTATTCTTTTGTGTCAAAGTAGTGAGCGGTTTCGCGATCCTCGAGAAATTGGCAATGAATCGCCGATAATAACCAGCAAGACCAAGAAAAGAACGAACTTCGGTAGGAGTGTAGGAACACACCAATTCTTCACAGCTTCCACCTTTGCAGGATCAACGTGAATTCCTTGGCTATTCACCACGTGTCCTAGAAATTGAACTTCCTCGAGCCAGAAGTCACACTTCGAGAACTTTGCGTACAATTGCTCTTTCTTTAACAACTCAAGAACCAATCTCAAATGCAGCTCATGATCGGTGTTGGACTTGGAATAGATAAGTATGTCATCAATGAAGACGATCACAAACTTGTCTTGATAAGGCTTGCATACTCGGTTCATGAGATCCATGAAGAAAGCAAGAGCATTGGTTAAACCAAAAGGCATCACCATAAACTCATAGTGTCCATAACGAGTACGGAAAGCGGTCTTTAGGATGTCATCCTCATAAACTCGTAATTGATGATATCCAGAGCGTAGATCAATTTTCGAGAATATGGCAGCTCCTTGAAGTTGATCAAACAAGTCATCGATGCGAGGAAGAGGATAACGATTCTTGATGGTAAGCTTGTTAAGCTCACGATAATCGATGCACATACGAAACGATCCATCTTTCTTCTTCACGAAAAGAACAGGTGCACCCCAAGGCGAAGAACTAGGACGGATGAAGCCCTTCTCGGATAGCTCTTGAAGTTGACTAGAGAGTTCTTGCATTTCCGATGGTGCAAGCCGATATGGTGACTTAGCCACGGGGTTTGCTCCCGGTATCAAGTCGATTTTAAACTCAACTTCATGCACGGGAGGTAAACCACTAAGGTCATCTGGAAATACTTCAGGGAAGTCTCGTACGATAGGGACATCCTTAAGTTCTTTCCCTTTGACTTTCGTGTTGACCACATAAGCTAAGAAACCATATACTTCTTGCTTAAGCATTTTCGGGCTTGAGTGCAAGACATGAGTTTAAGTCCTTTGGAAGATTTTTCACCGAACACCTTCAAGGTATCACCAGAAGGTAACGGTATACGGATGCACTTCTCGAAACAAATGATCTCGGCGTGGTGTTTGGCTAACCAATCCATACCAATGATGACGTCGAAGCTTCCAAGTTTCATAGGGATAAGATCGATAAGAAAATCATGCGTGTCAAGACTGAAGATGCAATCACGAATGATGACGTCAACGGTGATCGGTTCTCCATCGGCCACTTCAACAGTAAGAGGTCTTTCTAGTTTCGTATGTGGCTTAGCAAGTATGGTTCAAACTCTAATGAAACAAAACTTTTATCGGCTCCAGAATCAAATAGGACATAGGCATAAGTTTTGTTAACAAGGAACATACCTGGTCAATTTTTAAGATATTTAACGATTTAGGTAAAGTATGAAAAGAAACGGATCACAAAAGTTAAAGGTGAGTTGACATACCATTCACCACATCGTTGTTTGCTTGTGCTTGGTTGCGTTGATATTGAAAGCACGTCCTCGAGCTTGTGGAACATTACCCACAAGACGAGGGCATTGTGGCCGAAAATGACCAGGTTCCCCACAGTTGTAGCAAACACGGTTTGTGACCACGGCGGCATTATTAGGTGCACGGTGGCAAGTCGCCAACAAATGTCCATATTTACCGCATAAGGTGCAGATGCGGCATGGTTGATTCCCCGGATGATGATACCTACACGTGTTGCACATAGGCTGAGGACCAGCATAAGCCCTAGCCCCAGGCACTTGTGCCACAGGTGTAGCCGCAGATTCAAGTTGTTTTGGGGTTGTTTAGGTGCAGCCACAGCATAGTTACGTGCCAATGTGAACTTGCGCTTCTTGTTGTTGTTGTTGTGTGGACAGTTCAGCTTTGGTCTCCTTAACGGCCTCGGTAGCCATCCTTTCCACCTTTTTGGCACCCTTCACAGACATGGTGCCCGCTCGTATATGGTTCTCGGCGAGTTGAGCGGTGATAGTAATGGCTTCTTCTAAGGTTGTGGGTCGGCTACCCACCACAGCATCTTGAATTTGGGTGGTACACCCTTAATGAACTTCTCGATGTTGCGGGGGACAGTGTCGACCATATGAGGCAGCAGTATACTCAACTCATGATGCCTAGTTGAGTAGGCCAAATGATCACCATCGTTTTGCTTTAAATTCCAAAATTCTTCCTCCAACTTTTGCAGTTCGCTTCTCGGGCAGAACTTCGCGATAGCGATGTTCTTGAACTCCTCCCAAGTAAGTGCCAGAATAGCATCGGGCCCACGATTTCTTTTCTCGCTATTCCACCAGGTGAGAGCCCTTTGTTGGAACATGCTAGTGGCATAACGAACTTTGAGTGCCTCGGGACACTCACAGTTGACGAAGGTGTTCTCCATGCTCTCGAACACTCAAGAAGACCAGTGGCTCCTTCCTTACCACTAAAACTAGTGGGTTTACATGAGCTAAAGTGCTTGAAAGTGCAAGTTTGGTTGTTGCGCCCTTGGTTAGCACTATTTTCCCCATGACTATTGTTGCTAGCGTTGGTCATTAAGGTGCTATTAAGTTCAGCAACCATGGTCGGGATGACAGCAGCCATTTGTCGAGAAATCATGGTGGCTAACTTACGATCAGAACTTCCACGTTTTCCATGATGACGAGACATGCTGGAATATACAAAACGAGTTAGATATGAGAATTGGAACAACAAGGATTAATGTTCAACAAGGATAAGGCAAAAGTTGTAAGGCACATGGAATGGTTCCATTTGGTGACGCATTACCATTTGGAAACGTTGACACGTCAAGGTAAGTTGACCCACTCGTCTTAGAAATTTGTGTATGTTGACCATAGTTTATCACTCATTCCAGAAATCCCCAGGTAAGCATAACTAGTCCCGTAGGATTTATGCGATATGCTTGCCTTAGCCCGAGGCCTTTTGCCAGGAAATCCAGAATACAGGTGTCTATGTGTCACACAAATTTCTTAGGTTCATGTAATCAAAACCTTGATGAGATTTAACATAGATTAGACATAAGTCTAAAGATTCAAATCATAAGCATAAGCATAAGTTCCCACGTGTTGACGAGAATAAGATTAAGAAGTTTCATTTGTCGGGGAGAGTCAAAGAGTCAAAGTTAAGTTTAGGGAGACAAATAACAAAGTTTAAACAATTACAAGGCGAACCTATGCTAAGGCATCAAGTTGCACATAAGTAAGGTATAGCATTATGTAGCATGTAACAATATATATATTTCCAAGAATATAAATATTATCCTATGAGGTTCATGCATAAGCTATAGTCTAGGTCACCATTTCTAATAACCTAAATCCCTATAGTTATGGGCTCTGATACCAATCTGTCACACCCCAACCTTGACGGCGGAAACGTCGAGATGTGGGTTAAGATTGTTCACAGCCACATAACGCTATATAAAAGTAAATATTATTATCATAAGTCTTGAAATGAAATACAATCATAAGTCTCAAACAAGTAATAAGTTCAAACATAACATAACATAATGTAAACTTTTTTATTTAACTAGGTCCAAGTCCTAGATTATAGCATGCTTCAAAAGGATCACTTTAAACTTGAGGTTGACCTGAAACATGATAATAATAAGAGACAACTAAAAATAGTTGGTGAGTTTCCAAGGTTTTCATACATAATATGAAAAAGGTTACAAGTAGCAATTCATGTCATAGGTCATAAGCAAGTAAGATTATAGAACACATATCGTTACAACCAAACCTCGACTTGATTACAAGTATAAAAGATTGGCTAAGTGTATTTGGTTCCCATGATGAACAAGTATACGTCATCAGGAGCCGGCAATACCTCGGCTTTAGCACCAAATAGGCTTGTCAGGCCCAAAGATCTAAGACGTCGCCAGGCTAGCAATAGTTAATGATTGTAAACAAACTATGTATCTCATATAATCACTTACAATACACATAACCATGACAAAATAATAAGTTGAATTGCATGTGATTAACAAGTCTCAAATGTGTATAAGTGTATCATGTATAAGCTATCACGTTTCACCCCAAATTAGTGTGAAAATATGAAAAAAGGGGCAAGGAAAACTCACTTGGCTGAAAGTATAAGTATGAAGATTAATAAGATTGATAATAAACATTGTTCCAAGATGAACGTCACAAGACACCTAAATTATAATATAAGATTTTAGGTTAATAATAAGATTTAACTTTTAAACGCGAACTAGGGTGGCAAAGAGAATTTGAGGTTTTGATAAAAAAACACCTTATTTTAATTTTAAAGAAAAGTGTGATACTAATTAATTAGTTTGTCATAAAAATAAGTTTCAATAATTAACAAAGTTTAAATATATAAAATGTAAGTATCTTTTATATACATTTGTAAAATTATAATTTTAAACAATAAATTTGCTCTAATAAAAATTGTAGTGATATACATCATCATTTATAGTCTATTTTATAGAAGAAATACCTTATTATAACCTTTGTTAAAAGTTTTTAAGTAAGTTATTTAATTATTTAAATCAAATAAAGATTTAGAAAATTATTTGGTGTTTATAAAAATATTTAAAGTTTACAAAAATTATTGTTATGTTTAAAAAATTTTCCATAATGATTTTATTGGCTAAAAAGCCTTAAAAAAATACATGAGGGTGCCCGGGTTCGAACCCGGGACCTCATGTCCAAAGTGCAGCTCGTCCTAACCAGTAAACCAAGGCCTCAGCCGCGGTTTATTTGGGTTTCCAACCCTTAAAAATACCAACACAAAACCCCACCCAAATTCTCAAGAACCCTAGGTTCGGATTATGCTAAATTGAAGATCAAATCGATTAGTATAGAGCTTGGATCATAGGGCTTTGATTAGCGAATAAAACCGAGTGAGTGGGTGTATTTAATTACCCTAATGAAGAGTGGATTGACGAGGTCGAGTGTGGAGAACTCGCGGCTGAACTCGAACCTGATTGAGATGCAATGGTGATGGAACCCGAATTAAATTTGAATGTAGCTTCGGAAGAAGGTATTGATTTAAGATTTCCAATCAATTTCAGGTGAAAGTGTGAAGAAGGAGGGGTTCAGTTGTGTGAGAAAACGCCGCGAGTGTGGTTAGTCGTTTGTGTTGATTTCAGGTGCTTAGGTTGAAATTGTACTTAGAAATCGATTAGAAACATTTAAACATTGTGTGGGTTCAATTAATTTGATAATTATCAAGCTTTAATGGTCGTACGTTGCGGGTTGATGATCGACCGTTACCGACCTTGTACCCACTCGCATCCGATGTTAAAGACCAATTAAAGTCCTTTAATGGGTTCGAATCGACTTCAAGAACGGTTTGGAACAGTTTCGGGATCAAGAAATGACCTGTTTTTTATGTTTAAGAGGTCGCCGGAGCTGGCCGGATCTTGGCCGGAAATGGTGCCGGAAAAACGAGGTCGAGAGGGAAAGGGGGTTTGGGTTTTATGATTTTGCAGAAATGGTCCCTACAGTTTTGTTTTTATTATTTTACGCACAAAACTTGCATTTAAAGTTTTAAAATTAACAATTTAACCCCCCTAACTTAATTGTTTTAAGTTTTAGTTAGTATATTCCCATTATTATTATTAGTGGTATTATTATTAATTTTATTGTTATATTAGTATTGTTATTGTATCATTATTAATTCATTGTTATTATTTTGTTAATATTATTATTATTATAACTATTATTATCGCTTGATTTAATATTCTTATTTATTGACATTATATATTAAAAATTTAATGGCAACTAAGCAATATGCATGAATAACCCATGAATTTCAAGATTGACAACAATGGCCCTTATAAGAATAAACGAGATTAACTATTAATTACAAAAAAAACGAGATGTTACAATGAAGAACAGAGACCCCTCATCCGGAGGGCGGTGATGAGAGTGCTAACTTAAGGGCCTCGATGAAGGAGGCTGTTGTGGAAGAAGTTCATCAAGTCATGCATACAATCTTACCCTCTGTGGTGACCGAAGTTATCAAGGCTGTGATGGAAGGAGAAAGGAAGGAAAGAAGTAGACCTACGGGCGAAAGACGGTTCTACTTGATGACGAAGTAGAAGAGGAAGAAGAAGAGCCTACGCCGGAGGCGACACGAGGCTACAACTATGTGGCATTTCAAAGATGCAAGCCCCTAACGTTTGATGGGAATGGTACTGCTGCTCACCGATGGGTGAGAGAGATGGAGGCGGTACTCGACATTTCCGAGTGCCGGGAAGATCAAAAGGTGAAGTTTGCTGCTCACTCATTTGTGAACTCGGCTTTGTGCTGGTGGGACATAATCATCCAAGCCGAGGGTAGTCGGGCGATAGGAAGGATGAAGTGGATAGAGTTGAAGAGGCTGGTGATTGAGGAGTTCTATCCTCATAGGAAGATGTACAAAGTTGAGAGGGAGTTCCTGCAATTGGAGGCGGGGACTATGACCCATCAGCACTACACCACCAAGTTCAATGAAATGGCACGGATGGTGCCTGATCAGGTGACACCTCTATCACGAAAGATAAATAGGTATATTCAGGGCTTGCCAGCAGACATCCGCAGGCACATGATCGTTATCCGACCAAGCACATTTAGGTCGGGTGTTGACTTGGCAGAGAGGTTGTATGATGACAGGACTATGGTGGTGCCTGAGGTGAGTAGGAAGAATGGTGGAGACCGGAACTGGAATGGGAAGAGGACTGACGGGGTGGTGTCCCGACGAACAATAAGCGTGCACGGATGGATGACTGGCGTGTGGTCACATCTGGTGCTGGATCGAAGAGGTGTGGTAAATGTAGGAAGGAGCATTCGGGAGAATGCAAATGGGGGTCAAACATCTGCTTCAAGTGCGGGAAGCAGGGCCATATAGTGAGGGAATGCGGGGTTGTAAGGTGTTACAACTGTGGAGAGAATGGTCACCTGAGTAGAGACTGTAAGAAGTCGAGGGCTGAAGGACCAGGAGTGAAGAAGGCTAGAGGAGAAGGGCAGAGGGCAAGTGCCAGAGCGTTCACGATGACGCAGGGGGAGGCTAGGACGGACCCCGATGTTATGTCAGGTACGTTTCTAGTAAACCAAACTTTAGCCTTTGTGTTATTTGATTTTGGTGCTAGTAAAAGTTTTATTTCTACTGCTTTCTGTGCTAAACTGCCTGTTAGTAGTAAGAGTGTTAATGTGCCCTTTGATGTAGAAACTGTCATAGGAGAGTCTACCCGGATTTTTGAGATGATAGAGGGTTGTGACATATAACTAGAAGGTCATAAGTTTCTTGTTAGATCATTTGTGATGACCTTAGGCGGGTTTGATGTAGTCCTAGGAATGGATTGGTTGGCGGACTACGAGGCGAACATTGTGTGTCGCAAGAAGATGGTTCGATTAAAAGCGCCTGAAGGGAGTATAGTGACGGTTTACGGTGATCAAGTCACGACGATTCCGAAGGTGACTTCGATGGTGGTGGTGGGAAAGTGCATGAGGCGTGGATGTGGTGCCTACTTGGCCTACGTAAAGGACATGGATACGTCAACACCACAACTGACTGATGTCCCGGTTGTGTGTGACTTTCTAGATGTGTTTCCCGAAGACTTACCAGGAGTGCCACCAGACCGAGAGATCAAGTTTCAGATTAATCTGATACCGGGTGCCCAACCTGTTGCTAAGGCACCGTAGCGGTTGGCTCCAACTGAGATGAAGGAACTGATGGAGCAACTGAAGGAGTTGCTTGATAAGGGGTTTATTAGACCGATTATCTCTCGTTTGGGTGCTCCAATTTTATTTTTGAAGAAGAAAGACGGTAGCATGAGGATGTGTATCGACTACCGTGAGCTAAATAAGTTGACAGTAAAAAATCGGTACCTCTTACCGAGAATTAATGACCTATTTAATCAGCTTCAAGGTGTCAGATGGTTCTCGAGGATGGACCTTCGATCAGGCTACCATCAGCTCAAGGTGAAGGAGCAAGATATTCCTAAAACAGCTTTGCGCACACGTTATGGACACTACGAGTTTCTTGTTATGCCTTTTGGTTTGACCAACACGCCAGATGCTTTCATGGACGAGATGAATCGAGTATGTTGGCCGATGTTGGATAAATTAGTGATTTTGTTTATCGATGATATCTTGATATATTCCAAGAGTGGGGATGAGCATGTTGGACACATTTGAGAGGTGTTGGAGACGTTGAGAAGAGAGAGGTTGTATAATAAATTCTCCAAGTGCGCATTTTGGTTGCGTGAGGTTCAGTTTTTGGGTCATGTAATGAATCCCGGTGGGATTATGGTGGACCCGACAAAGGTGGAAGCGAAGATTTGGTGGTTATTTTCTGATGCTTCCTACGCAGGGATGGGATGTGTGTTGATTCAGAAAGGAAAGGTTATAGCCTATGCATCCCGACAGTTGAAAGTTCATGAGCTCAATTATCCCACCCCTAAAATCAAATTTTTGTTGCTCGCCTGCCTTCGCTACTGTAATGCTACTGCCTGCTTGGCTGCTCCTACATTGCAACTGTTGGCTACTCCTTTGCAAGGTGCAGCTTCATTGGGTCTTGCTGCTTGTTTTGGTCATTTGCTGTGATTTGTTGTTGTTTGTTTGGTGCTTGTTTGTTTGCGATTTGTTGTTGCTTGTTTGGTGCTTGTTTGTTTGGGATTTACTGTTGCTTGGTTGCCTACCATGTTGTTGTTTATTGCTTGTTTGCTGTTGCAATGTTGATCGAACCACTACCCCCCGTAAATCGAATATTTAACTTGATTGTTTGAACTTTGAAGAGTTCAATCCTTGAAGCCTTGAAGGTATTCTTTCTACTTTCTAGGTTGAAGTGTTATTTGCAAGATTTTTAGAGTAGAAGATTTATTAATTGTTATTTGATTTAATGTTTAGGTTGTATTGACAATTAGGGATTTGTATTGGAATTAGAAATTGAATTGTCTTATATGAATTAAAGATTAGGACTTTGAAATTAGGGATTTTATGAATTTAAATTGTGTTATTTGTAATTGAATTTTGTAAATTGAAGATGAAAAAACAAGTATAAAAAAAAGGAAATTTATTAAGAAACCATTGTGTTCTGCTAGTCACTAGTTGGTGTTTGCTAGTTGGCAGTCGTTGTTGCCGGCTTGCTGCTTGAAGCTATTCTTTTTACCTTCTATGTTTTTTTTGTAAGATTTCAGTGTTATTTTACAAGATTTAAAGGTATACTTGTGGACTAGATAACTAACTAAACAACCAACAAACTCAAAATACCAAATAACATAAATAACTTAATAAGTTAATAACTAAACAAATAGCATGACCAAAATTATAATAAGCCCAAAATTTAAATAACTAAACAACTAAAAAACCCAAAATACCAAATAACATTTTATAAAAACATTAATAAGTTAATAACTAACAAACCCAAAAACCCAATAACATGACCAAAATTATAATAAACCCAAATTTAAATAACTTAAAAACGTATGGTAAAAAATTACGTTACCATTTATTATAGTTTTTTTCTTTTATTTATATAAATGGATGGTGAAAAAAAATTTACGTTACCCCTGAACATTTTTTCTAGATCCATCACTGTTTGGAATCCATCCACAAACTAAATTACATATTTTTTTTGTTTTTTTAAAAGTTAGTATACTTTGGATACATAAACTATAAAATTTAATAATTGTTTATGTTTATTTGCTATATGTCTTATCTCTTTTAGATATCTTTTTTAGTTAATCCAAAGACACGCACATGATAGTGTTAGTGATGAATATATTTGTTTTGATGAATTTATTTCTCTCACATTAGTTTACCTTTAAATAATTTTATTTGGTTAATATATTCGAAATTAAAGATTGATGTTAAATATTTGATTCCTAACTTATCATGTAAAGTGAAAAACATTTCAAATGATGAACGAAATACGATTAACGTTCGAGCATTACAACCTTTTACATCACTTCCGTGTTTACACATTTCATATCCGCCGGGGAGTGCGGTCACTTTTACTAGTTATACATATATATAAGCAAAATTTGTTATTATTATTTATTTTAAATTTATAAGATACAAACAACACAGTTTATGTCATTTTGTTTTATTTTAAATATTTTAAATATCAAAATAAATAAATAATCATTTTTTCTATATTAGCGGGTTGGTGTGACTTGCAATATTGAGTGTAGGTTATAAAAGTTAAAAGATTTAATTATGAAGACTTATACGCTAGTATTAAATATTCGAAAAATAGATTACGTATGAAACGCTCTTAAATAAGTGTAATAGAAAAAAAATTCTATAAAAATAAGGATGAGTTTATTGTAAAAAGTGAGGAAAAACCAAAAGGATTATCATTTATTGTATCTTAGATACAATGACAAAGAAAATTCAATGCCATAATTATAAATAATTGAAACTTTAAATCCACGGCCAATGATATTTTAGTCTTAACCATATTTTCAAAGGTCATTTTATATTTAAATGCTCGTAACTTTAACATACAATTATGACATCGAATTTAACCAGTTTAAGTTTCCAAAGTATACTAAGTTTTTTTTTTACTTTTGGGTTATATCGTAAATAATTTTAACCCATTTAATTTTCTAATAAGTTTTTTAATAATAAGTTTGTACATTAAAGTTTTTTAAAATGAACTCTATAATTTTTCGTGAGTGTGATAGCCGTTGCGAGATGTTTTTTATTTGTTTTTAGCATTTGGAATTGTGATGGAATCCCCCACACAACACACGAAGAGTAACTAAGTGACAACATAGTTATCTTTAGTTTTTTTGTCAACATTCGGTTTTATGATTTCCGATGAGATGAGGTAATAATGAATAATGTCATGCAACGTACTTTGGGGAAGAAATGATGAACTTCCACCATGTATCACAAA
This sequence comes from Flaveria trinervia, assembly GCA_025506515.1. NCBI lineage: Eukaryota > Viridiplantae > Streptophyta > Magnoliopsida > Asterales > Asteraceae > Flaveria > Flaveria trinervia. The sequence goes on from CM046448.1 coordinate 16,400,253, forward strand.
CCTTTCATAAACAAGCCCTGCGCATCGCGCAAGTGGATCACATCTAGTTAATAAATATAAAATATACTTGGAAAACGTAAAATTATCATAAAATGAAATACAATTAAAACTAACTAATTAGAGCATTCACTACTTATTTATCATTTTTATTCATATAAGAGCATTCACAACTTGTTCTCTATATTTATGTGAGTGTATTTCCTATATTATATGGTATAGTCATACGTGGTTGTGAGTGAATGATATGGTAAATTTACTGTTCAATCTGTATTTTGGGGAATCACTGTTCAAAACCATATAATAGTTTTAATATATTTTAAGTGATTGTGAGTGAAAGAGAAAGAAAAAGTAATGATAAAGTTAAAAATAAGAGAGAAAAAATAGTAATTTTTAATGTAATTATATGGATAAAGATAGAGAATGAGTTGTGAATGCTCTAATTACATTAAAAATCACTATTTTTTCTTTTTCTTTTCAATTAAATAATACTTTGTATATCTTTACCATTACTTTTTCTCTCTCACACACTCACAACACTTCAAAACATATATTAAAATTAGACTAAATTACAAGTTTTGTCCTTTATATTTATTTAAATTATGAAATGGGGCCTTTAAATTCTGGATTTTCACTTTTTGTCCTTTATTTGAAAACTTAATTTATTTTTTATCCTTTAGCCAAATGTCCATCCATGTAATTTCTTAGATCAAAGAATGTTAATTTCATATAAGGGTATAATGGTAATTCCCTCACCCTTAATTATTTTCATCATAAAAATATACAATAATCCTTAGTTTATCCCAAAATGCAGTCCAAATATACATCATATATTTCATGAGATATGTTTGTTACTAAAATACAGTCTACTGTTGACAAAATGTAGTCAAATAATGCAGTCAAATGCGTAGAAATATTGTTAAGATGTAGTAAAAAATAAAGTAAAAATATAATAAAAAATGCAGTAAAATCAATTAAAAATGTAGTACAAAATGAACCTAAAATGCATTATAAACTGCAGTGAAAAATAAGTCAAAATGCAGTCAAGTATTAACAAATTACAATCATATAATGCAGTCAAATGTGAAATCAACTATTACCAAAAACAGTAAGAAATGTAGTAAAAATAAGTAAAATACAATCAAAATATGCTGTAAAAAACAGTTAAAATGCAATATAAACTGCAGCTAAAATGCAGTGAAAATAAGCCAAAATGCAGTAATAAATGCAGTAAAAAATGAAGTAAAAATACAATCAAAATATGCAGTAAAAACAGTTATAAATGCAGTAGATACTACAGCTAAAATGCAGTATAAACTGCTGTAAATAATAAGCCAAAATGTAGTCAAAAAATGCAATCACAAATATGCCAAAGTACAGTGAAAATGCAATAAGTAATGCAGTAAAAATATGGCAATATGCAGTCAATTATGCTGTCAAATATTCTAATATGTGATTAATTATGCAATCAATAATGCATACACCATGGACAAAAAGGAAACGTCAAAATAAGTTAAGTTGCCTAATACATTGTTTTATGGATTTAATAGACAATTCTCAAAAGACACCACATCAAAAGTAATTAAGATCCTAAAAACCATATTTTATTTTCATCTTGACCTTTACAACTCCTCCTGTTATGACCTTTCTTTTTACACTTCCCACAAGTTTTTGTTGAGCCTTCCTTTGAAAAAAACCCACGTTTTCTAACATCTTTTAATTCACATTTGATCTTTTCCTTGCTTTTTGGGGCTCCCTATTGTTTATGGTAAGTAGGTGGTGTGATAATTGTAGGCATGTGAGACTTTGGCCATATTGACATCCCTTAATTGGATAGATTTTGTAGTTGTAAACTTGCTTCCACCTCTCCATTTCATAAACAAGATTAACAAAAGCTTCTAGTATACCAACACTTTGATTGTGTGTAGCCTTGCTCCAAATGGTTGCCACTGCATGTTTGCAAGGTATACCAGTGATTTCCCATCTCCTGCATGTGCAACTTTTTGTACTCTATTCACCATACATTGATCACCTTGTGGGCCGCAAGCTTGATAGTGTTCTTCTCCATTCTATTTTATAGTGTACCTATCATTAGATTGCATTTGATTGTAAGGGTAGATAACATGACTAATATGTATAGATAAGAGTGAGAATAAACTAGTAGCCTCCTTCTTAATTGACTCCACATCTTAGAAGCATATGGTGTTAGCAAACCACTACTTCTATCATAACCTTAGAACATTCACAATTCTTCTCATGAGATACTCCCTAATGTATTCCAACATTGTTATTATAGGTTTGTCTCTTCCATCTAACAACTTGGAATTTAAGATTTCACACATGTTATTGAGCAACACATCTGAGATTGCATTGCCTGTTATCACAACATAATAATTATCATGTAATAAAGTAGCATGTGTAATAATTATATATTATTAACATGTGTTACCAGAAAAATATGATCTTGACCAATGTTCGGGTTGGATTTTAGACAACCACATGTGTGCATATTTGTTTAACCTTTTCAAAGCATTCATTTCCTTCTCAAATTGAAAAAGTGTTGTACATGTTGCCACTTTCCATAGAGCATCCTTGTAAATCTTTCCTCTGTATTTTTGTTTCATGTTCTCATAATATGTCGAAGACAATATCTATGCTCGCACATGGGAATACCTTCTTCAATGCAGGGATGATTCCCTTTTAATCCAATAAAAACCAAAAAGTATGATTCATAACATGCTAAAAAAGTCAAAGTTAAAAAATTTTATACACTAACCTTTTGCCTATCACTTATAAACGTGAAGTTTGAGTTGCTAACCAAATCCAAATCATCAGCAAGGCATTCTAGAAACCAAGACCAAGAGAATATTGTTTCAGCTTCTACAATTGCATAAGATAGTGGGTAAATACCATTGTTTGGGTCAATCCCAACTACGGTGAGTATTTGACCCGGGTATGGACCTTTAAGGAAAGCTCCATCAAGTCCTAGAAAATCCCTCCCAATTGCTTTAAATCCTTGTTTTAAAGACCCTAAGCATACGTATATTCTTTTGAATCTTCTTTTTTCAGATGTTGGATCTATGGATGGTTCAACTTCTAATCTAACTGTTGTACCTGGGTTTGTGTTCATCAACTCTTCAACATAATCCCTAAGCATCCCATAATGGGTATTAAAATCCCCATGGATTTGTTCTATAGCTAGGTTCTTGGCCCTGAAGGCCTTCATTTGAGAAACACCAACCTCATACTTTCTTTGGAACTGTTCTTGAATTGCTCTAACTGGGATTTTAGGATTTTCTTGTAGTTGATCAACTAGATGTTAAGACAGAAAAGTTGTTGTACAAGCATAACTGGTTCAACTTTAGAGGCATTTATGCTCACTAACTATAGTTTTGACTATCCAAGACCCACAACTTTTATCTCTAGAAAGATAAAGAACCCAAGGGCATTTATTGAGATATGGGTTTGTCTTTTTTCCCTTACCACCAACATTTTTTACTAATAATCCTTTATCTTTAATAGAATTGCTAGATTGAACCCCAACTTGGCTTTCTTTATGAACCCCATCTACACTATCCCCTTTACACATTGCTCTTACCCTATAAAGATCATCCTTTACAATCTTTATTTGTCTTCTTGTCTCAACAACATGTTCTTTAAAGATTTTTTTAACTTCTTCCTTAGTTCCAAACACTTGACCAACTTAGAATACTGAATTGCTATCTTTATTGGCTTCCAATATGCTAGTATCAAATTGCTCATTATCCAACATATATTCTTCCATATCTTCAACATCTGATTCATCATTTGACTGCTCATTATCAACATCTGCATCAGTATGCAACCTAAAATCTCTCATGTCTATGTTAACTTCATCAATATAATTGTCATCATCTACTCTAAAGTCACTGTCATCCTTACTATTATCATGCTCACTACTTTCATCATCATCACTACCTATATCTTCATTAAACTGACCTACCTGATTATCATTCACACCCACATGTACATCTTCACGAGTCTCTTCACCAAAGAAAGGACCAAACTCTAGATCACTAATCCTAAGGTCAATGTGACATCCGGTAAATTTCCGTTACCAAACTCCGTTAGTTCCGTTAAGTCTTGTGTACACGTGTCGTGAGCACACACTAGTTGTCGTTTAACGTTGGTGACATAATAATAATGAATAATGTTAATTTGGTGTGAATCTAAATGACTATGTGAATATTGGGTTATGGTTATGTGTTTACACATTTTTAAAAAGTTAATTAGAAAATTTATCGCGTAACACGGAAACGTGCCTATTTATTCGTTTGTCTTGTGTTTGTATAAAGATAAGATATATAATGATTTTTATAAGTTTATATCTTTATATTATGAGTTAAAAACACTTTACAAAGAGTTTAAAGCCTAGTTTTTATAAAATACAAATTACAAGGGTTAAAAGGGTAATTAGGTAAATTAAAATTAAATAAAACAAAAACCCAAACCCTAATCCCACCCATCGGCCGCGACCTCAACTCCTCTCCCTCTCCATCTTCGAAATTCGACCTAGAACAAGCAATTTCATGTGATTTTGGTTCGATTACAAGACATATAACACATAGGAAGCATCAATTTCAAGCTATTACACGTTTAAAGGTTAGATTTTTCATGTTTTTGTGGGTGTTTGTTTATGGCCGAACCTTGGGTGTGAAATTGACCCTCATGGGATCGAATTGGATGTTGTTTGGTGATGTTTATATGTTAGTTATGTTGAATACATGGTAGTTAACATCGATCATGGATGAATTACATGTTGTTAGTGGTTTAATCATGGGTTTTAATTCTAGTCAAACCCTAATTCGATTTTGGGCATGATTATGGATGAATGATGATTGTTTGATGAATGTGTGGTGATTAATAAGTTGTATGAATGTTAGGAATCATGGATCTTGCAAGAAATTGATGATTTAGGGTTGATGTTCATAGGTTACTAATAATAGTAACTTTATTTGCATGAAATGTTGAACTATGGATGTTATGATGTTATGGATGTGTTCATGGTGATAATTAGATGTTAGATTGTTGTTGTGATCATTGGAAATTCAAGAAAACATGTTATAGTTCATACATTACTAAAGATAGTAACTTTTTAAGATATGAATTGATGAGTTATGATGTTTGAATGTGGTTGATCATGCTTAGATGATGATATGAGTTTGAATTGGTATGTTATTGATGAATCCATGAGCATATTGGGTATTTGATAGATTTTGGGATATGCTTTCCCAAAAGGGAAACTTTATTCATGTAAAATGTGATAGATGGTAGTTGGAACCTATCTGGGATGTTAGGAGCATGTTAGTATGATCATGGATGAATTCTAATGTGGTAAGATATGATAACTTGGTTGTTTGTGATGTTGAGATAATCATGAATGATATTTGGACATTTGTGGTCATGTATGGTTTGGATGTTGGGTAGTAGTAGGACATCATGTTTAGGACTGGTAATTGATTGTTGTGATGTTGTGAATGCAATGCATATGGTTAAAGAATATGGTTATGATCATTATACACGCGTGCGAATCTGAGGCCCCTACTTAGTAGGATTGGCAGGGTTTAGGATGTGAAGTCGTGAGTGGCTTCACATGGCATGTGATGAATGGTTGAACTTTGTGTGACATGTTAGTTGTATTATAACTAGTGGATATGTTAATGTTCTAGATTCGCATGACTTGTATAGTACTTGATTGTATGATGATCTAAGTGATACACCTGGTTGATATAGCATACACATGATCTATTTGAATGATAACCATGTATGATATATGTGTTTGATTGCTCGAATGGTTTATAACACATAAAGTCACCAACGGGTCAAACGAGTCAACTAGGTCAAACGTGTCTATTTTCTGGAAGCTTGAGTCTTTGGTTTTGGTATGTTTAGGGTTCCACATGTCTTTCATTTACACGTACTTATGTACTCACATGATTTAGGTAACCTTTGAAGGTGGCTATCCTCTCGTTTCTCAAATAAACACTAAGTACTCTTTGCATACATCAGGTGAGTTCATGCCCCACTCTTTACTTAATCTCTTTTGGGGAGATAGCATACTGGTATTTTACGAACGCTTTTAATATTTAAGTTGTGTATAATATTATATAGTGCTGTTTACCATGGGAAAAGTCCTCACACTTTCGAATTGTTAATATTTAATAGTGGGGAAACTTGGGTAGTACTACTGGGTCTGACGAGCCCCACCTGTGTGACTCGAGGTCAACCGGGTGCAATTTGTCCTATTGAACATTGTTACGACATGGTAAGTCGTGACAGGAGGCAACAACTATCACAGTCAGCTTCAATTGCGAAATCACTATGTATTGATATTTACTGATAATAGACTAGCTATCTATTACCATACACTGCTTATATATATCACAACTGTTTATATGTTTATTAAACTCAAACTCTTGAACTCACCAACCTATGTGTTGACATTTAGTATGCTTTTCTCAGGTCCTTAGCTTGCTTGCCATAGGAGCATTGCATGGTTCACTGCATTCTAAGACACGATTCTTCAAGACAATTAACATTTTAATAATTATGGTTTACTCTTTTGGGTTGGCACTTGTTTTGCCATAGTTATACTTTATTGACTTGGTTGTTTTCAAAACGCTTCCACATTGTTTAAAGTTTGTATTTTGGTTGATTTTGTTTAAATTATGGCATTTAGAGTCGTTCTGAGTAACTATTGACTGTGATCCTGGTTTGTTCACACGCCTCGCGGTAAAACTTAGCAAGTGGATGTTGAGGGTGTGACAGTCAAGTTGTTTTGGTTGAACACTACATTCTCCATGTCCATCATTACTTTCATGACAACCTAATAACAATGTGTTCACAGTAGTAATCTTATGTTCAACATACACATTCATCAATTTATGCTCTGAAACATATTGTCCAAATTGCTTGAAATCTGCATCACTTCGCAAAGCTCTAAGACCAAAATCTAAATCACCATTTGGAACTAAATAATGGTAGAACCTGGTAGTTGTCAACATGTAACCCAATTTCTCCAAAACATCATCAATTTCTTGAATAGAAAACTTGTCAATATCGAGCAAATCGACTAAATTTTCTATACCTCTTTCATATGAACGTTCAGGTAAACTTGTAAAAGTGCCACCGTGATGCAACTTGATAGAAAATAGATAATGAAACCCAACTGAGTTTGAGAAAAATATGCATCATAACCTAAAAGTTTCAAAGATTGTTAAAAGATTTAGCAAGTAATCAAGGTTTTCTTACCATATAATGACTCAACATCTTCTTCATCAAGGTTTTCACGAATGATGTATGACACACCCATTAAACCTCTGGTTCACCTTTTACTTTCTTCTAAGATACAAAGTTAGGGTTAATTGAAAGTTATGAAATTACTAGGGAAAGAAACTTTGATATTGAAGAGTTAGGGATGGGAGAATTACCATTATGCCCTCATATAAAATTAACATTCTTTGATCTAATAGATTAAATGGATGGACTCTTGGTTAAAGGACAAAAAATAAATCAAGTTTTCAAATACAGGACAATAAGTGAAAGTCTAGAAATTAAAGGATACATTCCATAATTTTAATAAATATAAAGAACAAAACTTGTAATGTAGTCTTAAAAATATTATAGTGATTTGAACGGTAATTTCCAAAAATACAAATTAAACAGTAAATTTTCATATCTTTCACTCACAACCACTTATATACATACCATATAATATAGAAAATACATTCACATAAATTTAAGAAGCGGACTGTAAATACTCTTAACATATAATATAGCCTATTAACGGTAATTAGACAAGGATCATTAACGCAATTAGTAGATTGCTTATCAACAAAACAGGTAAACTAAGTTGTGTAACTTAATTAGTGATCAGTACTAGTTCACTCATTGTTTCATTTCTATATATATTCCTCTGCTGTAATATCCTTGATATATATATATATATTATATATATATATATATATATATATATATATATATATATATATATATATGAAGGATCAAAGGAAAACCACCATTATAAAAGAAAACCAAGAATATCAACAATCAAATAATTTCTAATAGTTTTTTTAATTCTTCTAATTAAAAGGGTAATTAAGTAAACTTTCACTCCACTAATTTAGGTAATATTTTTTTAATTTTCAATTCTTTATTGACTTTTGACTAATTTCTCTTCAAATCATCATCTTCCATATTTGTAGAACTAACTAAAATCCAATTAAAGAATCAATCAAGCTGGTAACTCTTGATTAAAAATTACAATCCGTCGATGAGCCAACTGAACTGGTGCATCATCGCCTTGCCACCATCGACCACCAGCATCTACTCCCATCGGCACCTACAAACACTACCAGCACCATGGCCTAAACAGGCGTAATCGGCATTTGATTTCAAATATTGTGATGGGTTCGATAATGGAAAGGTGTTAGATAAGAAATCGATTTAGATGGGAATCGATTGATATGAGAAATATATTAGTATGAACAAACCACCATTGAAGAACATGATTATCTACACCATTCATATCCGCAAATCAATATTTAGGTACGACTAGGGCTCAAGCTCATGATCGAAGATGAAGAAACGGATAGGATACATGTGGAAAGGTGTTAAGTGAGTTATAATGAATCAAGTAAAGAAGAAATATTCTTGGTAATGTCAAGATGAAGATGATGATGATAATGAACTTAGTTACGTATATGTAACCAAGATGAAGATGAAGATAACGATGAACTGGACAGAAAAATGGTATTTCAAGTAGGATTCATATATATACCTAGGTTATATACATGTAACCTTATGAGATACATATATGTAACTTTGATAGCTATGGTGATGAAGATCAATCAATTGAATGTGAAAAAAATGGTATCATGGTAGGATACGTATATGTACTAATGTTACATATATGTATATGTAAAATAGTACTTGGGTAGGATACATATATGTACCCAGGACACATATATCTAATCATCAAGTACATATATGTAATTATATTACATTTGTATATGTTTATTTATACGTAACTACATCTATATATGTGTAAATTTTTAGTTCAATAAAATGTTTTTTACTTGGTACACGCGTTATGCTTACATAAGTGTATATGATGACGATTGTATATGTAGCAAGATTAATTGAAATGGTTAGATGGTCAAAAGATTTGAGATTGTTTCATGGTGAAAATGAAGTTCCATTAGGTTTCGTATACGTAACATAATGTTCATATACATAGATCACTATTACGTATACGTAACACATTGTTACATATTGAAATTAACTCATGTATATTGTGGTTATGTATTTGTGTTTGTGTTTTACTTTATAGTCAATTGATTTAATATTTAAAATTTAGTATAATTTGTTGTTAAATTAAAAAAATGTTAGTATAGTAAAATAAAAAGAATGAAAGGATTTTTTTTATTAATTAGGAGAGATGGGAGAGAATGAGTGATTTTAGAGATTTAGTTAATTAAGAAAAGATTTCCATATAATTTGTATGTCTTTTGCCTATTATATCCCTAAAACCTTTTAATTAAATCATTTAAACACCATTTAAATATCATCATGCCACTAAACAATCTTAACTATAGATTAAATAAATCAATGGCTATAAAATGGTTTTTTTTGGTTTTTAACTATAATAGAGTTTTCAATGGAACTCCCCCTATATATATATATATGTATATATATAGGGGATGGTTCTAACGAAAACCGAATTATAATTAAAAACCAAGAAAACTACTTTATAGCCCTTGATTTTTTAATCTACGGTTAAGATTGAGTAACGACAAGATTGTAATTAAATGATTTTTAAAGGATTTAATTAAAAGATTCTAGAGGTATAATAGGTAAAACACATAAAACTTTTTATTCTCTTTCTTATTTTATTCTACTAATATGTTTCTAACACATTTAAACTTCAAATCATACTAAAGTATATTAATAAATTGAATTCAATGGGAGTAAGAACGTAAGAAGATGAACACCATCTTAAGTATATGTACATTGTGTTACGTATACGTAATAAAATTCTTTGTATATAAGACACTGTGTTACGTATATGTAACCCAGTCACACTTCGATATAAAATTTTTTATTAGATAACTTTGTAATTTGTTCTCTTAGAAAATGAGTTTTTAAGTACGTATATATACCAACGAAGTTACAAAAGTTAAATACACGTATCAATAAAGTTGTATATATGTAACTCTTAGATCAAAAGACCATAAAGGTGTTAACTCTATTGGTGGTTGTTAAATCATTCATGTTTTTTTCGTTCCATTATTATCATTACAATTCAATATCATTTCCAATGTAACTTTGTAGTCTAGATCTACAGCAAAGAGGTTCAAGTGTATGTGGACAAGAAGATCATAGGATTATAAATATGTAAGTCGTGAAGTATAAGAACAAGATATATTTATTTTTTTAAGTTGCATACATGTAACTCGTGGTGTTACATACATGTAACATGTAGGATTATAAATAAACAAAACTAAAAAGGCTAACATCATGATGAATAAAGTGTTACAATACAAAAGAACTGAGATAAAATAAGAAGAAGATATAAAGATATAATGATTGTCATGTGAAGTTTAATTAACCATCCAAAACTCCAATTTAAATTTGATGAAACAATAAGGATCAAAGCATGATATTATGACATGTCTTAATTCATTCCAACAAGCATTCCATTGCCACTAACGACATTTTATGTTCACCAACTAAAAAATTTTAATTTTAATTTTATTTTAAAACTCAGCAGATGCACAAAAGCAAGAAACAAAATTACGATATTTTATTTAAAATAATTACATCTAAATAGTTTTTATGCATTTTTGGTATTAAATTTCACCCGCCACTTTTGACTTTTTACTGCCTCTTATGTGTTCACAATAAAAAAAATGAGGTGTTTGACAAGCCACTAAATAATAAAAAACATTGCAAAAAGAAGTTCAACTAATAAATGGAGTCCGATCTCAATGGATTACATTACGATTCAATTTTTTCTTGGTGTTTGAGATGAGAAATTGGATATAATATTAAAAAAAATATAATAATAAAACGTATTAGGAGAGTAAATAATGAAGTTCCATTAAAGTTATAACTACCTAAAATAGTTGAGTGGATATTTACTAAAATATCCTTTAAATATAAATAAATAAAGTATCTAAACTATATGATTGGTTGGAGATAATTTTCATGGTTTTCTCTTATAATGTTGGTTTTCATTTGATCCATTTCCTATATATATATATATATTATATATATATATATATATATATATATATATATATATATATATATATATATATATATATATTATATATATATATATATATAATATATATATATATATATATGTGTGTGTGTGTGTGTGTGTGTGTGTGTGCGCGCGCGCGCGCGCGCGTGTGTGTGCATTCGCCCACGCGTGTGCGTTCGTGCGTATGTGCGTGCGTGTGTGATAATGTGAGTACTAGTTTTAATTTTGAAACTTGAGAACTAATTTTATATTTTCTTTAAATGGCTACAATTTTTACACACGATATTATTTTTAGAAAAAATTACATCATAATATCAAGAATTGTTTTTATATTTAATCTAAGTATAATATTCCAATATTACATATGTGCAGCACATATGTAGTATACCAAATACATATGTGTAGTACATCATACTATATTTATGTTGTATCATAATATTGCATATATGTAGTATTGACGTATTTTTTCTTTCTCTTTGATATGGCGATATAATACTCAAATAAAAGAAGATTGTGATTTAATAGTGTATTTTTTATTAAAATACATATGAAAAGGATATGCACGTTTAAAAATTTAAAAGGGAGGAGTTCTTAAGTTCTCAAATTACAATTGTTTTACTAGTGAACCCTACCCTATATATGAATCATTAACATATATTTTTATTTGTAAGTTTTAACAGAATATTAAACAAGTTTTAGCAGCGTTCTAATTAAGTCACTCATATTTTTATTTATTCTAATCAAGTCACTAAAGTTTCAAGAGTATTTCAATCGGGTCACTAATACTTTTAATTTTTACAGTTAGGTCATTAAATTTTTAGGAGTGTTATAAACAGGTCGCTCATATTTTTTTTATAATTGTTTTAAAATATTCACAAAAATTTTAAATTAATTCAGTTTTTTTATAAATATTGTTAAATTTTTTTAAACTTCATTTTTTCTTTTAATTTATTGCAACTTATGAATGATTTAGGTTAAACAATTCTAAAACCTTAATGATCTAATTGGGACAAAAATAAAAAGCTTTATAAGTTATCTAAATAGAACAATTTTAAAACATGATTACTATTTTAAAAAGTTACCCATATATATAGTCATTATATATATATATAAAGACATTATATATATATATATATATATATATATATATTATATATATTATATATAATATATATATATATATATATATATATATATATATATATAATATATATATATATATATATATATATATATATATATATATCTATATATATATATATATATATATATATACGTATTGTAAGGCCTCGTTCCCGGGCACCTCACAGTTGGTCATTCATTGCATATAAAACATTATAAAACGTACATTTATTTTGCAGCAGAATTTAAAACTTTCATTAATAACTAAAAACATGTCATTTCATTCATTTACAACATTTGTTTTCATTCAAAATACAAAGACATGTCAAAATACGGATGTCAGCCTCAAAATGCTCTCAGTAGCTTATGAATCCATGCCTGCAACTCCTCAGCATCAACATAAACCTGCCAACTATCATGCATACAAAAGTCAGCGGTGCTGAGTGAGTTCTAGTTTTTATAATAAAATACTTACTTTCGTTAAAACCATCCTTTACATTATTTCAAATCATATTATACTTTACATCGTTCGTGATCATACATCATACGTACATACAGATAATATCATTATTATCTTTGTCATTACGTTCGTTAACTTCGTTCATTCAACGTATTACATTATCGTTCACTTCTCTTTCTAGATCCGGTCAGACTTTATCCTCTTCATGGCACTTAGCCACGCTTACTGAGGTCGAATGACAAGGATCTTGTTTAGTACATTATTACGATAATTCATTTATGTTCATTTATCTCTTGCTCATTTCTCTTTATTACTCGAATCTTGTCTCGTGCAATATCCCCTACTCATGCTCGAAAGCAGATGTTGTGTCAGGCCTGCTCACAAACCCCTGACTCATGTCTGAAGACTGACATAACACCGGGATACGCGGCAAAGATCCCATATGAGTCAATCACAGAGATTGAACTCTATCCTGGTCTGTTGCAACACAAAGTCGCTCACCTCATTATCTCGTCTCATGCAATATCCCCGACTCATGTCCGAAGACTGATACTGTGCCGGGGCCTGATAAACAAACCCCCGACTCATGTCCGAAGACTGACACAGTACCGGGATACGCAACACGGATCTCATCATCCGTCACATTCGTCATATGCAATACTCCTGACTCATGTCTGAAGACTGATACTGTGTCGGGGCCTGCTCACAAACCCACGACTCATGTGTAACACCCGGCTATTTTTACAAATCAAGATATAAAGAATAAAAGCACAGTGGAGGATATCGAAGTAGATGAAAGGCTCAATTATGTGGAGCAACCAGTGGCAATCATCGATCATAAAGAGAAGAGGCAGTAAAATAAAGTGGTTCCTCTTGTGTGTGTACAATGGAAGCATAGGAAGGGATCCGAGTCTACATGGGAGACTGAGGAGGAGATGAGGCAGCATTATCCTTATATGTTCGAGGAATAATAGGTTTCGGGGACGAAACCTATATAAGGGGGGTGGACTTGTAACACCCGGCTATTTTTACAAATCAAGATATAAAGAATAAAAGCAAGAAAGGCAATAAAGTCCAAGTGGAGGGACTAAAAGTGTCCAAAAAGGAAAAAACTTTCAAAAGTTGGTGTAAAGGGAGTATGGCCGCCCACCCTAACATCACTTCACCATTTGTCTCGGTTTTAGAGAGAGAGAGAGAGAGCAAAGAAAAACTTTCGGTTGAAGATACGAAGAAGAAGAGAAGTCGAATTCAAGGTAAGAATTCAAGGTTTTTATGCTTTTATGTCGGGTTTTATCCCTATTATGTGTTTGTATGCTTATGGGCTGTGTTTGTGCTCGGGTGTGTGTGTGTGTTTTTGGTGTTGTTTCTAGGTGTTTTGAACTCTTTGCAAGTGGTTTAAAAGGAAGAACACCCAAGTTGCACCAGGTGAGTTCTAGACCCCGGTTTTTACATGTTTTGAAACATATTTGGGGCTAAAAACGTATTAAAATGGTTTTTACAAAGTGTATGTGAATACCCGTATGTAATGTGTATGTTGGATGTTAGTTCTGGATGGTGTATAGGCTACCCATGTTTAGAATAGCCACATTATGCTTAGAACGGATGGATTCGATGATTAGGAGTGAAAATATCCTAGAAACATGTTTACAGAATGCTCATGCGCCTACATAAGTGTTCATACGTCTGGAATTGCCTTAGAAAGAATTAAGTGTAAGCCATGCGCCTAAACAGCAGCTCATGCGCCCAAAATTTGCCTTAGAAATGTTTAAGTTCTGCCCATGCGCCTGCATAGTGGCCCATGCGTCTAGAAATGTTAGTCGGATGACTAAGGGTAGGGCCATGCGCCCCAATAGTGCCCATGCGCCCAAGTGTCCCATGCGCCTAAGTGTTCATGCGCCCGAATAGTGCCATGCGCCCAAATGGCCCATGCGCCTAAGTGTTCATGCGTCCGAATAGTATCCATGCGCCTAGATTGGGCTGGAATTTACTAAGTGTTCAAATGTCCAGAAGTCCCCATGCGCCTGAAAGTGGCCCATGCGCCTAAGTGTTTCCCCATGCGCCTAAATAGTGCCCATGCGCCTGCATAGTGCCCATGCGCCTAGGACTTAGAATATTTTTCTGATTTTTGGGGAAAATGTGTAAAGTAGGCTTTGACTTGGGAAATTGCCGGGGGACTATAAGTTGAATTTTGGGGTCATAGATGGTATGATGGGCTTGTATGATGATGATGATGATGATGATGATGTTACATTATTATGCATGATGTATGTTATGTATGTACGATGTCCTGTGATGATGTATGTATGGTATGTTATGTTATGTTCCTATGATGATGAATGTTTATCTTTCCACGGCTTTACGTGTTATGTTAATGAATGAACCGAAAGTTTTATGTAACATAAAGTGAAAGATAATGAAAGAGGAACATGATGAATGAATGCATGCATTAACGAACGAATGAACGTAAAAAGTCTTGCAAGCAAACGCATGGAGGTTCACACCCAATGAAGGGTGTTAGCTCAACTATGTGCGGGTTAGCTACCCCAGAAGGATGCACACTAGGGGCCAATCCTTGTGATTGACCACACGTATGGGATCCTTGCCGCTTGCCCCAGGTACTGGAGTCAGCTTCGTGCACAATGTTTTGGGTCTACGAAAGACCTCAGGCCCAGTAACCAGCTTCGTGCATAATGTTCGGGGTATAGCCTATGGCATTGATCTGGAATAAAATGAAAAGATGAACGGTGAATGTACTTCCCTCAGGTACTGGAGTCAGCTTCGTGCACAATGTTCGGGGTCTACGAAAGACCTCAGGCCCAGTAACCAGCTTCGTGCACAATGTTTGGGGTATTGTACATGTCACAAGATGTAATGAATGAACGATGGCTAACGAACGTAATGGAAGATAATAATGATATTATCTGTATGTACGTATGATGTATGATCACGAACGAATGAAACGTATAGTATGGGTTTTGAAAAGAAATAATAACGATTTTATGTATGTTTTATTATAAAACTAGAACTCACTCAGCAACGCTGACTTTTATACGTTTTCAGTTGGTAGGTAAATGTTGCTGGGGATGGCACGAGGCGGCTACTCGGCTCTTTTGGATGGCATCCATTTAATTAAGGCTTTTGTGATGTAATACAACAATGTAATTTTGTAACCAACAAATGATGCATTATTTTGCAAAAGTTTTTAGGATGAAATGAAATGCCATTTGTTTTATGTTTTCCGCTACAATGTTCTGATGAATAAATGTAAAGTATATGTTTTACGTGCGATGAATCACCAGCTGTGAGCGTCCCGGGATCGAGGCCTTACAAGTTGGTATCAGAGCCAAAGTTTAAGTGAAATTGGTAAATTTTCAAAATAAACCTTAACTTAAACTGAGAATGGGACGGAATGGGAATGGGATGCCAATCTGAGTAGCTGCGTGCCATCAGGTATTTTCTAATGTTAACCGGTTTATGTGCGCATGGTATGTGGTTATGTGTTGTATGTAGATTTAAATACTAATGTAGTCAGGACAGGTAATGCTCGGGGTATGAAGAGTAAAGTAAGTGGCTAATCACAATTGACCACTATAATTAGGGACTTACTATACTTGACATAAACTAAGTTGTTCCCTTGAATGACCGTGTTGGTGTTTGAATCTTTCAGTGTGTTAGGTGATGGCTGGTGGAAGATCTTCGAAGGCCTCTCATGGTGGAGGTCCCGGTGCCGAACCGCGACCCAAGAGGGCGAGGCCTAGAGTCGAGAAAGTGGTTCATGAAGAACCAAAAACTCCTCATCCGGAGGCCGGAGATGAGAGTGCTAACCTGAGAGCCTCAGTGAAGGAGGCGGTTGTGGAAGAAGTGCACCAAGTCATGCAGACGATCCTACCGTCTGTGGTGACTGAAGTGATAAAGGCAGTTAGAGAGGGAGAGAGGAAGGAAAGGAGTAGACCTACAGGCGAAAGAAGATAGCCCGAGACTGAGACAGTTCCGTCCGATGATGAGGACGAGGAAGAAGAGTCTTCGCCGGAGGCGACCCGAGGCTGCAACTACGGGGTGTTTATGAGATGAAAACCCCCTACTTTCGATGGAAACGGCACTGCCGCTGCTGCTCACCGGTCGGTGAGGGAAATGGAAGCGGTACTTGATATCAGCGAGTGCCGAGAAGACCAGAAGGTTAAGTTCGCTACCCACTCATTCGTAGACTCGGCTTTGTGCTAGTGGGACAATATCGTCCAAGCCGAGGGTAGTCGGGCGATTGGGAGAATGAGATGGTCAGAGTTGAAAAAGTTGGTGATCGAGGAGTTTTGTCCTCACCGGGAAATGGACAAGGTCGAGAGAGAGTTTCTGCAACTAGAGGCGGGAACTATGACACACCAAGAGTACACCACAAAATTCAATGAAATGGCACGACTGGTGCCCGATCAGGTGACGCCACTGTCACGAAAGATTAAGAGATATATTCAGGGACTGTCGGCGGATATCCGTAGGCATATGATCGCCGCCCGGCCAAGCACTTTTAGGTCGGCGGTTGATTTGGCTGGTAGACTATATGATGAGCGTGAGGTGGTAGTGGCTGAGGAGAAGAAGACGAGTAAGGACGGGAGAAACTGGAATGGGAAACGGTTCGCGCGTGGTAGAGCTGCTCCAAACAATAAGGCGGCGAGGGTAGGTGACCGACGTGTGGTCACAGCTAGTGCTGGGTTGGAGAAGTGTGGCAAGTGCGGGAAGGAGCACGGTGGTGAGTGTAGATGGGGGTCGAATGTTTGTTTCAAGTGTGGGAAGTCTAGCCATATGGCTAGAGATTGTGGAGGCATGAGGTTTTTCAACTGCGGGGGAAGTGGTCACATGAGCAGGGAGTGTAAGAAGCCAAGGGCGAGAGTTCCGGGGTGAAGAAGGCCAGAGGAGAAGGGCAAAAGGCAAGCGCCCGAGCTTTCACGATGACTCGGGAGGAGGCTAGGACAGATCCTGACGTGGTGTCAGGTATGTTTCTAGAAAACCAAACTCTTGTATCTGTGTTGTTTGATTCCGGTGCTAGTAGGAGTTTCATTTCTGCTACCTTTGGTGCTAAGTTTCCTAATAAGAGTAGATGTATTGGTGAGCCATTTGATGTAGAAACTGCTATTGGTAAGTCCACTAGTATTACAGAGGTGATAGAGGACTGTGCCATAGAACTAGAAGGCCATAGGTTTGCTGCTAGGTTACATGTGATACCCCTGGGTGGATTTGATGTATTACTAGGGATGGACTGATTAGCAACCTATGAGGCAAATATCGTGTGTCGCAAGAAGATGATCCGATTGACAACGCCTGATGGAAATGAGGTGACGGTTTATGGTGATCGCGTCACGACAATCCCGAGGGTGATTTCGATGGCGGTGGCGGGAAAGTGCACGAGACGCGGATGTAGTGCCTACTTGGCATACATAAAAGATGTGGATGCTTCAATACCGCAATTATCCGAAGTACCAGTGGTGCACGACTTTCCGGACGTATTCCCGGAAGACTTACCCGGTGTGCCACCAGATCGCGAGGTTGAGTTCCAAATTGACTTGATACCCGGAGCTCAACCCGTTGCCAAGGCATCGTACCGGTTGGCTCCGACTGAGATGAAAGAGTTAATGGAGCAGTTGCAAGAACTGCAGGACAAGGGGTTCATTAGACCGAGTATCTCTCCATGGGGTGCTCCGGTATTATTTGTGAAGAAGAAAGACGGTAGTATGAGGATGTGTATTGACTACCGAGAGCTGAACAAGTTGACAGTGAAAAACCGATACCCCCTACCCAGAATAGACGATCTGTTTGATCAGCTCCAAGGTGCCAGTTGGTTTTCGAGGATAGATCTTCGATATGGTTACCATCAACTAAAAGTGAAGGAGCAAGACATTCCTAAAACATCTTTTCGCACGCGCTACGGTCACTATGAGTTCCTCGTTATGTCGTTTGGATTGACCAATGCGCCAGCTGCTTTTATGGATCTGATGAATCGAGTGTGTCGGCCAATGTTAGATAAATCGGTGATTGTGTTTATTGACGATATCCTGATTTATTCGAAGAGTGAGATTGAGCATGTCGGTCACATTCGGGAGGTTCTAGAGACGTTAAGAAGGGAGAAGTTGTATGCAAAATTCTCCAAGTGCGCGTTTTGGTTACGCGAAGTTCAGTTCTTGGGTCATGTGGTGAATCCCGATGGGATTATGGTGGACCCGACTAAGGTAGAGGCAGTGACGCAATGGAAGTCTCCAAAGACGCCATCCGAGATTCGTAGTTTCTTGGGTTTGGCGGGCTACTATAGGAGATTTATCCAAGACTTCTCTAAGATTGCTTCTCCATTGACTAAGTTGACCCGGAAGGATGTAAAGTATGTATGGGGTCAGGCTCAGGAGAGGGCATTCGAGGAGTTGAAGGCGAGGTTGACTCAAGCTCCTGTCTTGTCGTTACCCGAGGAAGCGAAGATTTGGTGGTGTATTCAAACGCTTCTTACTCGGGGTTGGGGTGTGTGTTAATGCAAAGAGGAAAAGTTATAGCCTACGCATCCCGACAGCTAAAGGTTCATGAGGTCAACTACCCTACTCATGACTTGAAACTAGCAGTCGTGGTCTTTGCACTAAAGATTTGGAGGCACTATCTGTATGGAACGAAGTGCACCATCTTCACCGATCACAAGAGCTTAAAGTACTTCTTTGAGCAGAAGGACCTGAATATGAGGCAGAGACGATGGTTGGAGCTTATAAAGGATTATGATTGCGAGATCCATTACCATCCGGGCAAAGCCAACGTGGTGGCCAATGCTCTTAGCCGGAAGGAGAGGCCCGAGCCGATTCGGGTGAAAGCATACCAACTAATCATGACCTCTGACGTAATGAAGCAAGTCAAGGAGTTTCAGGATGAGGCATTAAAAGAAGATCATCTAAACTCTGAAAGAATGAGAGGTCTGGTTGGGGAATTGAGTGAAAACACACTTGGTGTTAAAACTCAATTTGGACGGCTGTGGATTCCTTATTTCGGGAATCTACATGTGAAGATTATGGACGAAGCTCACAAGACCCGATACTCTATCCATCCCGGTGCCACAAAGATGTACCAATACATGAAGAAGGATTATTGGTGGTCGGGTATGAAGCGTGACGTGGTGGAGTATGTGAGCAAATGCCTTACTTGTTTGCAAGTGAAGGCGGAACATCAAAAGTCGTATAGGAAGATCCAACCTTTGGATATATCGGAATGGAAGTGGGAGCACATCACCATGGATTTCATTACGAAGCTGCCGCGTACTCCAAAAGGATACAATGCCATATGGGTGATTGTTGACCACTTGACGAAGAGTGCTCACTTCCTACCGATCCGCGAGACATATTCATCCGAGAGGTTGGCTGACCTATTCATCAAGGAGGTTGTAACTCGTCATGGCGTGTCGGTGTCTATTGTGTCGGATCGTGACACCCGGTTTACATCTAAATTCTGGAAGAAATTCCACGATGCCATGGGGACGAGGTTACATATTAGCACGGCTTATCATCCCCAAACTGATGGTCAGTCAGAAAGGACCATTCAGACGTTGGAAGACATGCTTCGGGCATGTGTGATTGACTTTGGAGGAAGTTGGGACGACCACTTACCGTTAGTTGAATTCTCGTACAACAATAGCTATCATGCTAGCATTGGTATGCCACCATACGAGATGCTATACGGTAGGCGATGCAGAACACCCGTTTGTTGGGGTGATATTGGTCAAAAGGAATTGGGGAGCGTTTAGGTAATCGAGTCTACGACGGAGAAGCTTGAGAAGATTAAAGCCTTCATGAAGGCAGCTAAAGATAGACAGAAGTCGTATGTCGATAAACGACGCAGACCGATCGAGTTCCAGGTGGGTGACCAGGTTATGTTGAAGGTCTCACCTTGGAAGGGAATTATCAGATTCAGGAAGCGGGGCAAGTTGAGCCCAAGATATATAGGCCCTTTCCGAATCATTGCTCAAGTAGGAGAGGTGGCCTATAGGTTGGAATTACCTGATGAGTTAAGTGGGATTCATCTGACATTCCATGTGTCTCATCTGAGAAAGTGTATAGCTGATGAAGACATGATTGTTCCACTGGAGGATATCGAAGTAGATGAAAGGCTCAATTATGTGGAGCAACCAGTGGCAATCATCGATCATAAAGAGAAGAGGCTGCAAAATAAAGTGGTTCTTCTTGTGCGTATACAGTGGAAGCACAGGAAGGGATCCGAGTCTACATGGGAGACTGAGGAGGAGATGAGGCAGCATTATCCTTATATGTTCGAGGAATAATAGGTTTCGGGGACGAAACCTATATAAGGGGGGTGGACTTGTAACACCTGGCTATTTTTACAAATCAAGATATAAAGAATAAAAGCAAGAAAGGCAATAAAGTCCAAGTGGAGGGACTAAAAGTGTCCAAAAAAGACAAAACTTTCAAAAGTTGGTGTAAAGGGAGTATGGCCGCCCACCCTCACATCACTTCACCATTTGTCTCGATTTTAGAGAGAGAGAGCAGAGAAAAACTTTCGGTTGAAGATAGGAAGAAGAAGAGAAGTCGAATTCAAGGTAAGAATTCAAGGTTTTTATGCTTTTATATTGGGTTTTATCCCGGTTATGTGTTTGTATGCTTATGGACTGTGTTTGTGCTCGGGTGTGTGTGTGTGTTTTTGGTGTTGTTTCTAGGTGTTTTGAACTCTTTTCAAGCGGGTTAAAAGGAAGAACACCCAAGTTGCACCAGGTGAGTTCTAGACCCCGGTTTTTACATGTTTTGAAACATATTTGGGGCTGAAAACGTATTAAAATGGTTTTTACAAAGTGTATGTGTATGTAATGTGTATGTTGGATGTTAGTTCTAGATGGTGTATAGGCTATCCATATTTAGAATAGCCACATTATGCTTAGAACGGATGGATTCGATGATTAGGAGTGAAACTATCCTAGAAACATGTTTACAAAATGCTCATACGCCTAGATAAGTGTTCATACGTCTAGAATTGCCTTAGCAAGAATTAAGTGTAAGCCATGCGCCTAAACAGTAGCTCATGCACCCAAAATTTGCCTTAGAAATATTTAAGTTCTGCCCATGCGCCTGCATAGTGGCCCATGCGCCTAGAAATGTTAGTTGGATGACTAAGGGTAGGGCCATGCGCCCCAATAGTGCCATGCGCCCCATAGTGCCCATGCGCCCAAGTGTCCCATGCGCCTAAGTGTTCATGCGCCCGACTAGTGCCATGCGCCCAAATGGCCCATGCGCCTAAGTGTTCATGCGTCCGAATGGTATCCATGCGCCTAGATTGGGCTGGAATTTACTAAGTGTTCAAACGTCCAGAAGTCCCCATGCGCCTGAAAGTGGCCCATGCGCCTAAGTGTTTCCCCATGCGCCTAAATAGTGCCCATGCGCCTGCATAGTGCCCATGCGCCTAGGACTTAGAATATTTTTCTGATTTTTGGGGAAAATGTGTAAAGTAGGCATTGACTTGGGAAATTCCCGGGGGACTATAAGTTGACTTTTGGGGTCATAGATGGTATGATGGGCATGTATGATGATGATGATGATGATGATGATGTTGCATGATTATGCATGATGTATGTTATGTATGTATGATGCCCTGTGATGATGTATATATGGTATGTTATGTTATGTTCCTATGATGATGAATGTTATCTTTCCACGGCTTTACGTGTTATGTTAATGAATGAACCGAAAGTATTATGTAACGTAAAGTGAAAGATAATGAAAGAGGAACATGATGAATGAATGCATGCATTAACGAACAAATGAACGTAAAAAGTCTTGCAAGCAAACGTATGGAGGTTCACACCCAATGAAGGGTGTTAGCTCAACTGTGTGCAGGTTAGCTACCCCAGAAGGATGCACATTGGGGTCCAGTCCTTGTGATTGACCACACGTATGGGATCCTTGCCGCTTGCCCCAGGTACTGGAGTCAGCTTCGTGCACAATGTTTTGGGTCTACGAAAGACCTCAGGCCCAGTAACCAGCTTCATGCACAATGTTCGGGGTATAGCCTATGGCATTGATCCGGAATAAAATGAAAAGATGAACGGTGAATGTACTTGCCTCAGGTACTGGAGTCAGCTTCGTGCATAATGTTCGGGGTCTACAAAAGACCTCAAGCCCAGTAACCAGCTTCGTGCACAATGTTCGGGGTATTGTACATGTCACAAGATGTAATGAATGAACGATGGCTAACGAAAGTAATGGAAGATAATAATGATATTATCTGTATGTACGTATGATGTATGATCACAAACGAATGAAACGTATAGTATGGGTTTTGAAAAGAAATAAATAACGATTTTATGTATGTTTTATTATAAAACTAGAACTCACTCAGCAACGCTGACTTTTATACGTTTTCAGTTGGCAGGTAAACGTTGCTGGGGATGGCACGAGGCGGCTACTCAGCTCTTTTGAATGCCATCCATTTAATTAAGGCTTTTGTGATGTAATACAAGAATGTAATTTTGTAACCAACAAATGATGCATTATTTTGCAAAAGTTTTTAGGATGAAATGAAATGCCATTTGTTTTATGTTTTCCGCTGCAATGTTCTGATGAATAAATGTAAAGTATATGTCTTACGTGCGATGAATCACCAGCTGTGAGCGTCCCGGGATCGGGGCCTTACATCATGTCTGAAGACTGACACAGTACCGAAGTACGCAATGTGCATCTTGTCTCATGCAATACCCCCGACTCATGTTCGAAGACTGATACTGTGCCGGGGCCTGAAACCAAACCCCCGACTGATGTCCAAAAACTGACACAGTACCGGGATACGTGACAAGGACCTCTTTCGAGTCTGTTGCAACACAATGTTGCTCACCTCATACATGTGCTTGCAAGCCTTTCTATACTTTCTCTTTTATTAATTTACTCATGCATGCATTCATTCATTACGTTCCTCTTTTCATTATCTTCCACTTTACGTTACATAATATTTTCCTTATATTTATTAACGTTCAACGCAAAGCCAAGGGAAGACATACATACATAATAAGGAACATACATAATCATAAACATACACCATCAACAATACAGGCACATCATACATGCATAACACACATCAAACATAAGTCATCACATCATAACCAGGCATATCTCCCCATAATACCCCTTAAAAACCACTTAGAAAACCTCAAGTCCAAATTGGGCGCATGGGACCTTCTAGGCGCGTGAGCATAAAAAGTTTAAGTGTAAAACAGTCTGGGCGCACGGGCACTATTTGGACGCTTCTTCCCTGTTCAGGCGCTTTACCATTATGCAGGCCCATGGCACCTATTTAGGCGCATCACCAACACTTAGCCGTTTCAATCACTTTGGACGCATGGCACTATTAGGCGCATGGCCAACACTTGGGGGCATGGCCAACACTTAGGCGCATGGGCCACTGTTTAGGCGCATGGCCCACTATTTAGGCGCATGGCCAACACTTAGACACATTGGGCCACTGTTTAGGTGCATGACCCACTCTTGGGCGCATGGCTAACACTTAGGCATCTGGCCACTCATGTTGGGCGCATGGGCCACTGTTTAGGCGCATGAGCCACCTCTGGGTGCATGGACCACTGTTCACATTCATCAGAACTTTCTGAAATATTTTCTATGTTACCAACCTCACTCGATTGTCATTCTAATGATACCCAAGCACATATCTAACATACTAAGGGCATCTAAGCATGCTAAACATCATCTCTAACCCATAATCAACACTATAACATACATACATACATGCATCATTTCGAACATAAAGCTGTAAACCCACGGTGTCTTTCAAAATATTTACTTAGTATGCATAATAGCCCCAAACTAGTTGAAAATCATTAAAAGAGGGGTTCTAGAAACTCACCTTGAGCAGCCTTTGAGCAACACACTTCAAGTTCGAGACCCACCTTCGATTCAGCTCTTAAATCCCGAAAACAAACACTTTGAAGCTGCTTCTTCCACTTTCTCTCTCTAGAACCGGGGCTCTCTCTCTTCTTTCTTCCTCCGAGAGCAAAAGCAGCTTTCTGCTTTGATATGGGCGACCATGCCCCTCAAATCCTTAAAATAATAAGGTTTTGTATTTTGTACACTTTATCCCGCTCCACTTGTGCACAATTTCTATTCTTTCTATTTACTTTTCTTTTCCTTCCGTTTAAACAGAAATTCGAGGTATTACATGTATATATAGGGTTGGGTTTTTTTACAGGATTTGATTTTAAATGAGAACTTGGAGAACTATTATTAACCATTAATTGTTTTGATAACACATGTTTAATTGTAGATTATTATGTTATTTAATTGTTTAATTTAAAGAAAATGGTATATTAGTAATCTGTTATATGATTTCTCTCTCCAATTAATTAGTAATTAACTATTTTTATTCTCTATCATCTTTCTTCTCTCATTTATAAAAATTTATCAGTTACACATTTGAAAAAAAAATCTTTAAAATTGAGTAAATTAGTATACGTGATGCGTCATAACAATATTTGTTTAATCTTCGCATACGGAATTCAATTATCTTTTCATTTTTCAAACTGCTCATTGTTTTACATATATGTAAATCTTTAGACTAATCGTCTATTTAAACTTTAATATTTTACATGTACGTAAATTTTCTAATCAATAATCCATTTTTTTAATTGATCTAGTATTTACGTATATCAAAAAAAAGTTTATACTGATTGTCTATTTTTCAAACTTATCTCCCATTTACATATATGTAAAACTTTATCTCATCGTTTATTCATATACATACAAGTTCTACATATATGTGAATTAACAATTTGTAGGTCTTCAACACAAACTTAAATCAAATCATGAACCAAAATTCATTTAAGCTAATTAAAATAAACTTGAACCAAAACATAAAGTCTACGCTAAATTATTAACCTGATCATTGAATAGGATTATCAAGTGAACTACTTCATGAACAATGTCATCTCCATTGTCGTTGTTGTCTTCAACAAGATGAAACCAAAAATTTTTATGTTGTCATCTTTTATCTTCATCAACGATATCATCTTCAATTTAGCATCATCTTTATATTCAATCCATATTCATCTTCAAAACCATTTGATGTATATCATCTTCCTTCGAGACAATATAAGTCTTTGGAAACATAAAATAAATTGTCCAAGTATTAGTGATATTAATCAACCAATTATAAAAATTCTAGTTATTAATTTATAATTAGAAAACTAAGTATCAGAAAAAAAACATTAATATTACTAAAACTAGTAAAATAAATAAATTTTAATAGCAACTGGCCTCACGAAGTCACTCCATTCAACTCAAATTATACGAAAGAAAGAAAAACAATTATATTAAATGGAAGAAAATCAATACTCCAAAATAATACAAACTATTATTATAGATAAGATCCGTGCGAGTTTCGAAAACAAAAACATCCCCACCTAATTCCATGAAGGTGTTATTGTGTGAGTTCATCGCACGCCTTTGGATACATGGAAAGGTGGCTGCAAGTTGTGCTTGAAGTCAATAGCGGCGATAGTGCGATAGTTATGGTTGTGTGTTGAGGGTCTCACCTAATTAAGAGAGTTTCTAAAATTACTTAAAATCAAGTTAGTGAGTAATTATAGGGGAATTAAATTAAAGAATTAAGTTAAATTACCATCTTATCTTTTGTTATAAAATAAATATCTAATAAATCTATATAAATCAGTGGTTGATATTAGTTTTTGCAGTTCTTACGATCTTTATGGGTTCTGAAAAGATCCTGACCCATATATATATATATATATATATATATATATATATGTACGTATATATATATATGTACGTATATATATATGTACGTATATATATATGTACGTATATATGTACGTATATATATATATATATGTACGTATATATGTACATATATATATATATAATATATATATATATATATATATAGTATATATATATATATGTACATATATATTATATGTACATATATATATATGTATATATATATATATGTACATATATATATATATATGTACATATATATATGTACGTATATATATATACGTACATATATATATATACGTATATATATACGTACATATATATACACGTACATATATATATATATACGTATATATATACGTACATATATATATATATATATATATATGGGTCAGGATCTTTTCAGAACCCATAAAGATCGTAAGAACTGCAAAAACTAATATCAACCACTGATTTATATACATATATATATATATATACATATATATATGTATATATATATATGTATATATATATATGTACATATATATATATGTATATATATTATATGTACATATATATATGTATATATATATATGTATATATGTATATGTATATATATATATGTATATATATGTATATATATATATGTATATATGTATATATACATATGTATATACATATACATATATATATACATATATATATATATATATATAGATATATGTATATGTATATATACATATGTATATATATATGTATATACATATATATATATATGTATATGTATATACATATATATACATATGTATATATATATGTATATACATATATATATATATATATATATATATCATATATATATATATATGTATATGTATATACATATATATACATATATATATGTATATATATACATATATATACATATATATGTATATATATATATACACACATACATACATACATAATCATCATCTCTCAATAAAAGTTGATAACTCGATTTATAATTGTCTATAGGATAAATTTAGATGGTTTCTCGATATCATCATTTTGCATCTCTAGACTCCAAGTTATCGTACTATCCAAACACAAAACTCCAGACTTCGAAGCTTTGATATTGTTATGCTCCAAAGCAACAATGTGGTCTTTTAGTAATGTTACAACACAATATCTCGTAAATGGCATCAACCTTTCGGCAATTTGAATTATATATGTCAGACATCTATGTTGTTACTTCACAACATATTCGAGCCAAATGACACAATCTATGAATCTTCGTTTCGTCTTCTTCATTTTCGCTTTCATAATCATATTAATCAAGTCATCATCATCTTCAACAAATAATCGTCAAGCTTATATTGACAAATCAATGATGCCATCACCCTTCTCTAATCACCATAACTGGTACACTTTTATACTTTCATCACTATCGGATGAACTTCCCACGACGCATCTTTACACATATAACCATGTGATGGGTGGATTCAGTGCAGTCCTCGCGAAATCACAACTCAAGCAACTTGAAAAGATGCCAGGCCATCTTGCAACATAGAGGGATAGACGTGGACAACGTCACACGACGCATACGCCTAAGTTATTGGGACTAAAGAAGCATGTCGGATTGTGGCCGGCTTCTGGTTTATGATTATTGGCATACTTGACACTGGAATTTGGCCTGAAAGTGAGAGCTTTAACGACAAAGGGATGTCAGAAGTACCTTCTTGTTGGCGTGGAGCTTGTGAAACCAAAGGTCTTTGTAATAAAAAGATTATTGGTGCAGGCTCGTTCAGCCAGGGGATGAAGCATCTAAAGGAGAACATTTCAATATTAGAGGACTATGATTCCCCTAGAGATTTTGAAGGTCATGGACATATACAGCTTCAACAGCTGCAGGTAGTCATGTGCAGTTTGCTAATTATTTTGGTTATGCCAAGGGGACAGCCACTGGAATAGCACCAAAAGCACGGTTAGCCATGTACGAAGTGTTGTTCTTGGATAGTTAATTCATATGATGCTGCCGCAAGTGACACACTAGCTGGAATGGATCAAGCGATTGAAGATGGCGTAGATCTAATGTCTTTGTCATTAGGGTTCGACGAGACACCATTTTACCAAAACCCTATCGCGATCGGGGCGTTTTTAGCAATGGAGAAAGGACTTTTTGTATCTTGCTCTGCTGGTAATGGTGGCCCGCATGATTACACTATCACAAATGGGGCTCCATGGATCACTACTGTTGGTGCAGGTACCGTAGATCGTGATTTTAAGGGCTATATTACACCTAGTGATCCAGCCTATGGAACCCTAATCGGGAGATCTGTTTTCCCCGAAAATCTATTGGTAGATAGGATTCCTATCTATTACGGGTATGGAAATAAAAGCAAAGAAACTTGTGATTATAATTCACTTGATCCCAAAGATGTTCAAGGCAAGTACATTTTTTGTGATGGAATGGCAGTGTCAGAATTGGAAACTTCGGGGGCTGCCGGAGCGATCTTTAGTGCATACGACAGTGACTTCCGCCGGCCAAAAGAGTTCAACTTGCCATTCGTTATACTCGAACCAAAGGCCGGACATAAGTTAAAAAAGTACATAATCAATACAAAAAATGCAAGTATAAGTGTTAAGTATGGTGACACTATATTAGGTGTTAACCAGCGCCAAAGGTTGCATACTTCTCTTCTAAAGGTTGCATTGAACTATACAAAAGACCAAATCCGAATCATTTCAAAGAAATCAGATATCAATTGCAAGAATGCAACCCTTGATCTTAATTACCCATCGTTTATTCTAGTGCTAAACAACACGAATACCACTCATTACACGTTTCAAAGAGTGTTAACAAATGTGGGGATGTCTAGTTCTTGGTATAGGGCGGAGGAGAGTACTCCGCCCACGGGTATGAATGTTGTTGTGAAGCCTCCAGTGATCTTTTTTAAAGGGAGATACAGTAAGGCTAAGTTTGAGGTGAGTGTTGATGTTGATATAAGTGATGCGCCTCCAACCTACGGTGGGTATTTTGGCAACTGTGGGTATTTAAGTTGGCATGAGCTAAATGGAACTCGTGTGGTTCGAAGTCCGATCGTGTCTGCGATTGCGTCCTCCAAGCCACCCTTGTAACATTAAGAAATAGTTAGCGTAAGGTGCAACTTGCTACTAGTTTTGATGCAAAAAAGATCGAGCTTCAACTAGTCACATAAATTATTCTAATAATCACTTAGCCATATCACAACTGAACAAAGATTAACACTAATGAGATGGAACTCTAACTGACAAAAATTAAACTTCTTAAAGTCTGTCTTTTTTAAAATACTACATCGAGCAAAACTGTTAATAATGACCAAAATTATTCAAAACAAAGCCACACTTAGAAAAATCTTAACAATTTATTTAAAGTAAACCAATACTAGTCTCATACAAATTCAAATTCAAATTCTATTAGATAATCAAATAACAATCACACTCAATCCTAATCTACTTCAAATTTTATTAAACAATGAATAAACTAATAATAATTATTTTTATTTTATTTAATTAAGATTAAACCTTCATTCTTCCCTTTAATTTTAATTTGTAGCTCCTAAATTCTGAATTCCAAATAAGAATCATAACTCATCTACTTTACTAGGACCATTTATCTCGTGCTTTCTTTTGATCTAATCTTTTTTCACACAGACCATCATCATCTCGTCCACTCATTGGCGGAGCTTCATAGGGGCCGGGGTGTCCACTCATCTCAACATCTTCATCTCATTCATCATCTTCATCATGATAATAATCATGATCATCTCCTCGATACCTTCTTATCTCGTCTCGGTTGCTTTCAACGGTTTCCTTTCTAACTCACACTCAATCAACTCACATAGAATAGATGTTTTGATTGTATATTATCTTCTTCTCTTGGTCTTCTCTTGTTCACACAGAACTGTTCTTCTTACAAAACCTTTTTTTCATATTGACTCACACAAAACTTATTTCTTCTTGGCTCACACAAAACCTTTTTGATGGTATCAAACTTTTGCTTACACAAAACATCTTCAATCTTTCTCTTGATCAATCTTCACGTCTTCTTCCTCCCACGACCATCTTTCATTCTCACCTTGTTGATGAACATAATCGATTTGGTCCCTTATTTTCTGTAAGGCACTTAATTGATTCAACAGACAACCATCTATTTATACTAAATCAATACTACTTTAAAACCAACTCAAACTCTATTACATAATCAAATAAATAATCAAACTAAATTCTAATTTACTTCAAACTTTATCAAACAACTAATAAACTAATAATAATCATATTTATTTGATTGCATTAAAATTTCATTCTTAACATAAAAAAATATGTTTATAAAGAATGAATGTTTCACCTTTAAAGATTTCCATTTTATCAAAGATGTTTTCCAGCTAGACGTTCAAAAGTTGTGTTGTATTTGTTAGAAAATTTTAAGCCGGCATAATATATATAGTGACACAACAGTTTACAAGGTGTACAAATTACAAAATGTTTGTGAGTAAAAACTATAATCAAAATAGGGTCAAAAATTTTTTTAACGGCTGAAATCTTAGTTAATAAAAGTCTCAATTTACTGTTTTTCCGTGACTCGGTCCGTTGCAGCTAATTCCGCCCATAAAATCGATGATATTTATGTTGTTTTCCTTGGTAATTCATCGATAATTATAGATGGAATAACACGATATATATTTGGATCACAATCATTTTGGGCCATAGGCCTTTGCACACTTCTGGTTTTTATATATCATAGAGAATGCACAATCTTTTGTAGTATATTTGATATTATTTGGACTTGTACACAAATGCTTATTATATATAACTTTAATCTCATTGAGAGGAATCGTAAACTTTGTAATATACTAAATATTACCAATAAAATTGGTGTTTTTATTCATATTTCTATCAGTATTCTTGTGTATAGTATTCTCCACTAATATGATATATCTAAAGTGAATGTGCTTTCACCCTATTAATTTGGGAGATTCCATGTGACTCAGATTACATCTTAGGGTCTTTGAGAGACTTTGTTGTAACTCGAGTAAGCTAGGATTTCTATATATTTATCTCTGAAGTAAATAGGCATATTGTTTGTATTCTCACTGCAAGCAAACTTTATCATTCTAATTTTTCCGTTAAAATTTTTTTAATGCCAATTAATGATATCTTGGTCTAGTAGTCTAGAAGGATGTGGGAGCCTATGCCCTCTTGAAAATTCAGGGTAAAAACCTTGGTATTTATGTATAATACTAACTTAGTGTTACTAATTACTAACTACTAATTTGTTTAAGAAAAAAAAATTAACTACAAAATTTCTTTGTGTTGTATTGAATACGTCATCCAATCCCTTCCCTCTAATCTATCCTAATTAGTTGTTTTCTTACATATAAACATTATTGTTGAAATATATAATTGGGTCAGTCTCAATTATCTCCTAAAATAGGCTTTTGATTTCTTTACAAATCAAGAATGATAACTTGCATTGTCTACTAAGTGACAGCCTTTTTCTTCATTACTATTTATCATGTTTCCTTTATCTACACCTTGTATAGACTATATAATATAGTACGTAGGATCATTGTAAACATACAAGTTTAATACATAAAGACATTTTAGCTTCTCTATTCTTTTGGTTATCATGGTTAACATGGTATCAAAGCAGTGTTTATGATCTGAAGTCCTTGGTGCTCATCATTTACCCAAACCAGAAGAATGGCAAAAGAAGAGACCAACAATCTAGCTATTTAAATCGCCAATCTCCTCAAGAATGGAGTACAAACCCAACCCCAGAACCCAAAACCGAGCCCTTTCGATAGCCTGAAAATCAACCTTATACTCACAAGCCAAAACTACCCTGTATGGGCTCGAATGATACAAGTCGCCATAGGGTGGAAATCGAAAGCCCTGCTTGACCATCTCACCAAAGCACCACTTGAACCCATTGATGAACATTGGGAAAAAGATGATTTGATTGTCTTTTCATGGCTCATCCAAATATTAAGCTGACCCTAACTAGTAACCTAACAGAGTTCCCAACAGCAAAAACACTACGAGATGCTCTTTCGGACACATATAGCAGTGGTAGAGACAAGCTTCGGACCTTTGATCTCCATGTCAAAGCAAATGAGTTCAAACAGAATGGCGTACCGTTAGAAGAGTTCTGGATCGTGATGCAGGGCGTCTGGAGAGAAATTGAAAGGTGAGATCCAAACCCAATGACCTACTCGAAAAACATTGCTGCGTACAACAAAATCATGTCTGAAAATAAGCTCTTCCAATTTCTCAATGCTCTTGACCGAAAGTATGACTCCCTTCGACAGGAGATCCTACGATGGGATATTTGCCATCGGCCAAAGCCGCCTATGCTACTGTTTGAAAACAACGGTGCATCAAGGTATTTTCAGGCATTCACAACAAGGGGTGGCTTCGGGTCTGAACTCCACCGGTGACTCCGATGGGTTAGGGCTCGTATTTAAAAGCCGCCGGTCTGAACAAAGACCCAACCTGTCATCATCCCAGATCGGTAAAAGCAAATTGAAGTGTGAGCACTATGGAATGACTAAACACATGAAGGAACAATGCTTCAAGATTGTGGGTTACCCGAAATGGTGGGCTGACGGGCATAAAAAGGGGAGAGATGGCAAGTCCGTAGCCGCCATGGGCAATCAAGAGACTACCAGCAGCGCAGTAGCAATGGTGACCACTATCTCAAATCGGTCGGATGCTCTGAGGCCATCGAAAAAGGAAACACCAAGGAGAGCTTTTGTTTTGGGGTTATGAGCAAAGAGGAAACAAAGGGACCGCAAGTATAGGGTTTGAGAGTACATCTCAAACCCTCCACTCTCTCAATCTTTTTATTTAAAACCCAATAGTTCAAGTTTGGTTTTCACAAACCCCCACCTTTTTGAGAAACTATATTTTCTGAACAAATGTCAAATTTAAATAAAAGAGAGTCACAAACTAGCGGGGAGGTTAACATGGCTGCAAAAATTGTGTAACACCCGGTTATTTATTATTTTGAAGCCGAAGAATGAAGAAAAAGAAATAAAATCTAAAGTCGGGGGACCAAACTCGCCAACTGGGGGTATTTAAAGGGAGAGGGCAGCCCTTACCCTCTCCCCACATCCACATTTTCAGCCAAGAAAAAGAAGAAGAGAGAAAGAAGAGAAAAAGGGAGAACACTTGGTTAGGGTTGGTTCGAGTGAGCCAAATTTGTGGAGAAGCGAGTCAAATCGAAACTTTTCTCGTTGTGGTCGTTTGTGTGAGTTCTAGGACCCCTCCTTTAAACGTTTTTGAATGATTTGGGGCTGGAACACATCTGAAAAATCGGGTTTTTATATGTGTGTGTGTTTGACCCGTTGTGTATGTGTATATGTGTGTATGATTCATTTGAGCCTTGCTTGTGAGCTTGTGTGTGCTTGAATGGTGTTGGGGTATGCATTCCTAAGGTTTAGAATGGTTGATTTGGGCTTAGAATGGGTTTAGATAAGCTTGGAGGTCGAAAATGACAGATTGGGTTCGGGATGAACTGCATTCTGCACCAGCTAGGGCTAGGCGACCGAATGAAGGCCATACGGCCGAATGTGGTGTGATTAGGGTTCATTCGGACGATTGAGAGCTCATTTGCACGATTGGGGCCAGTCGCATGGGGAGTCATGCGACTGAGGGTCCAGTCGCATAAGTGCCCATCCGCATTAGCTCCATCCGTATGAGAGTCCATTCGCATGATTGGGTGTTCATTCGCATGAGTGTTCAGTCGCATGGAGGCCATGTGACTGAAGGGTGTCCATACACCCGAATAGGGCTGTTGCACCCAAGGAGAAGTGTAGTTTGACTTCTGACTTTCAGGGAAAAGTGTAGATGTAAGCATTAGCGTGGAAGTTCCCGTAAGTTCATGTAAGGTGATGGTCGAGGCCTTAGAGGTTCTATTGGGCATGATGATGATGTTTTATGTTTATGCATGATGCATGTTATGTTTGATGTTGCCCTGTATGATATGATGCCTGTATATGTTGTGTTCCTTGTTATGATGAATGTTAATGAATGAAATGAAAGTATTATGTAACGTAAAGTGGAAGATAATGAAAAGTGGAACATGATGAATGCGTGCATTAATGAATGATGAATGTAATGAAAGTCTTGCAAGCATTGGATATCGGGACACGCCAATTATAAAGTGTTAGCCCAACGGTGTGCGGGTTTGCTACCCCGGGAGGATGCATATTGGGGTCTTTCTTTGTGATCGACCATTTGTATAGAACTTCTACCGCTTACCCCTGGTACTGCGGCACCATGTTTAGCTGTCTATTTATAGACTTCAGCCCAGTAGCCATGTAGTTCGGGGTGTAGCACATGGTATTGGTACGGAAGATATCAGATGCGCAAGAAAAGATGTAAAGATGAATGAACGAATGAAGAAGATAATAATGATATTATCTATGTGTACGTATGATGTGTGATCATGCTAAGTAACAAACGGTTTTTAATGAAAGTAAAAATATGTTTTATTATAAAACTAGAACTCACTCAGCAACGCTGACTTTTATGTGTTTCCAGTTGGCAGGTAATGATTGCTGAGGATGGCACGGGGCGGCTACTCGGCATTCGGATGGCATTCTTTTGTTAATGTTTTTGCATTGTAATGCGAACGAATGATGTTTTGAAATGAACGCTTGTATTAACTTGCAAAAGCATTTGTAATGATATGAAAAGTTATTTTTATGTTTTCGCTGCAACGTTTTATGAATGATTAAATGTAAGTTATATGCTTATGTGTAATGATTTATCAGCTGTAAGCGTCCCGGGAACGGGGCCTTAGAAATTGAAAGAAATAAAAATATGTGGATATTTGATTGTGGTGCGACCGATACTATGACCTTTGAAAAATCCAACATATGCACCATGTCAAAACCACAAAAATCTAGAATTCATACTGCAAATGGAGAAATCCTCCAAGTTGAAAGAGGAGGAACCATTCAAGTTTCTCCAAATATGAAATTATCCAATTGTCTTTATGTTCCATTCTTTTCTCATAAGTTGTTGTCTATCAGTCACGTCACGAAGGAGCTAAATTGTGTTGTTCTTATGCACCCAACGTTTTGTATCCTACAGGATATCAGGACGGGAAAGATCATTGGGCGTGGTACTAAACAACAAGGACTATATTATGTGGATGAAGTGATTAGACACGGCACTGTAATGCTAGCTCATGGATCTACGGATAGGGAGGCTTGGTTATGGCATCGGAGAATGGGACACCTATCCAGTGGTTATTTGCATCGTTTATTTCCTAAATTATTTCTAATAAATAAAGCCTTAAATTGTAAAAAATGTTTTTAGCTAAAAGTCATAGACACACCTTCAAATCAAATGACACTAAAGTCGAGAGTCCTTTCCTATTAATCCATTCTAACGTATGGGGGCCAACAAAGGTTGAGGGGGGCAA
Organism: Flaveria trinervia; assembly: GCA_025506515.1. NCBI lineage: Eukaryota > Viridiplantae > Streptophyta > Magnoliopsida > Asterales > Asteraceae > Flaveria > Flaveria trinervia. Next base: position 16,436,339 of record CM046448.1, read on the forward strand.
AATTACCATTATTTCGTGGCATTTATTGATGATTGCACTCGCATGACTTGGATCTATCTTCTAAAAAATAAATCAAAAGTTTTTTCAAAATTCACACACTTTTGTTCCATGATTAAAACCTAATTCAAAAGTGATATACGAATTCTAAGATCTAATAATAGGGGAGAATTCGTAAACACCTCCATGAAACAATTTTGTCAAGAAAAATGAATAATTCACCAAACCTCATGCACTCACACCCCCGAACAAAACATTTGAAAGTAAAATCGCTTCCTCTGAAAGATAAGTCGTGCACTCATGATTAAATCTCAAGTTCCAAAATCTTTTTGGCCCAAAGCACTTGTTACAACAACTTATCTTGTTAACCGACTTCTAACAAAAGCACTTGGTTTTAAAACTCCTCTTCAAACACTAGCTCAATTTCACACACCCCTATCTAACTTGACTCTTGAACCATGTGTCTTTGGGTGTTCGGTGTTTTTTCACATACCAAAAACCGAACGTTCCAAACTTGATGCGTGTGCTGAAAAAGGTGTATTTGTTGGATATGGCATCAATCAATAGGGTCATCGTTGTTATAGCCCGACCAAATGTCAAATATACACCACAATGAACTGTGATTTTCTTGAAACCGAATACTTCTACAATACCCAACACACTGGTCAGGGGAAACAATGCATAATGACCATTGAATTAGGTAAAATGGATGCCATCCTCAGAAGATATCATTCATGGAACCCAAACCACGTCACAATCCACTAGTCCAGAAGACGGTACCACTAACAATGATCATCCCAACCTGACGCCTAAGGTAAGTAATTCTCAAACTCAAGAACATGATTCATCCGCTAATGTTGAAACTTATGAACAAGTTGAAACCCCTATTACTCCTAACTGTGAAACTCATAAGCATGTAACAGAACAGGAATCTTCATAGTTCAAACAAAACGGATATGTCCTTCCTCTGAGATCTAACAGAGGAATTCCTCCAAAAAGATACTCTCCCGAGAAGGAAGCTAGAAGCTCCTGATATCCAATGGCAAACATTGCAATCGGAAATTTATCACCAGAAGCTCGGGCTTTTACTACAACTCTAGGTTCCAAAGAAATTCCCACTATGGTTGAACAAGCACTTGAATCTAGGATGTCGATGGGTGTTCTCTATAAAATACAAGCTGGATGGAACTATTGAAATATACAAAGCCCGGCTTGTAACAAAGGAATACACCCAAACATACGGAATTGATTTTTCTGAAACGTTCTCTCCCGTGGCAAAAATCAACACAATCAGGGTACTATTCTCCATAGCTGCAAACAAAGGATGGCCTCTCCTTTAGTTTGATGTAAAAAATGCTTTCCTACATGGAGAACTTCATGAAGAAGTGTATATGGATCCTCCTCCTAGAATCATGGAAAGATCTAATGCTAGAGAAGTGTGCCGCTTGAAGAAATCCCTATACGGATTGAAACAATCTCCTCGTGCTTGGTTTGGTAGGTTTACCTTAGCCATGAAAAATATGGCTTCAAATAGAGTAACTCTAATCATACTCTGGTCCTTAAACACATAAACGAACTTATAACATGTTTAATCATTTATGTTGATGATATGATAATCATAGGTAACGATAAGGAAAAGATAACAAGGTTGAAGACAAACTTATTCAAAGAGTTTGAAATGAAGGATTTGGGAAACCTCAAATACTTCCTTGGCACTGAAGTCATGAGGTCAAGACAAGGGATATTTATTTGTCAAAAGAAATACGTCCTCGACCTACTGGCAGAAACATGAATGATCGATTGTAAACCGGTAGACACTCCTATGATGGTGAACCAAAAACTCTATATGGAAAAAAATGAAAAATTAGCAGACAAGGAAAAATATCAATGAATAGTAGGGAAACTAATCTACCTATCACATAGCCGACCGTACATCGCTTAAGCAGTAGGGTTGTGAGCCGGTTCATGCATCAACCCCAAATCACCCATATGGAAGTCGTGTGGAGAATCATCAGATACCTGAAAGGGACTCCTTGCTATGGAGTTCTGTTAAAAACAAATGGGCATTTGGAAACTCAAGTGTATACCGATGCAGACTGGGCAGGTGATAAAAGGAATCGAAGATCAACATCAGGTTACTTTACCCTTGTTAGTGGAAATTGGTAACTTGGAGGAGCAAGAAACAAAAGGTGGTGGCCCTTTCCAGCGCTGAGGTGGAATTTCGAGGGATAGCACGTGGGCTTGCTAAGATACTATGGATACGAAAACTATTGACAGAAATCGGATACCCTGCAAATCAACCCAGCAAAATTATGTGTGATAATGAAGCAGTTATCAAATCTCTGAGAATCCAGTCCAACATGACCGCAAAAAACATGTTGAGGTAGACCGGCACTTCATCAAAGAAAAACTTGAAACAGATATAATCCAACTTCCCTTCATTCGTTCAGAAGACCAACTTGTATACATTTTAACAAAAGCAATCAATGGAAAAATCTTTAATAATTGTCTTGGAAAGTTGAGTATCGGAAACCCACTACTCAACTTGAGGGGAAATGTTGAAATATATAATTGGGTCAGTCTCAATTGTCTCTCAAAATAGACCCTTGACTTCTTTACAAATCAAGAATGACAATTTGCATTGTCTACTAAGTGACAACCTTTTTCTTTATTACTATTTATTATGTTTCATTTATCTACACATTGTATAGACTATATAATGTAGTACGTAGGATCATTGTAAACATACAAGTTTAATACACAAAGACATTTTTAGCTTCTCTATTCTTCTGGTTATCATGGTTAACAATTATCTCTAAGTGACTCTAACCAGGGACCCTTTAGTTGCATGTTACTGTATAACGCATGTATGATATAAAAGTTTTCTTAAATTTGAAGCACAAGAAACAAATAATCAGATTACATGTGTATATTGATGCAGAATCGGGAGCGATCAAATGGCTCAAGGACAAATAGTTAATTAAAGACGATAAACGAACCAAATGGTACCAAGAACACAAGTTCTTTAATTCTAATTTAATTAACAAAAAACCTTCCCCTCAATGAAAGCAAACCCTAACATTTATACTAGACCTAACAAGTTAAAGACAATAACAAAATAAATTAAAAGATACTAACAAACTTAAATCAAAGATAAACTAAATAAATAAAATATTATGCAAATCTTCAAATAATCTTTAATTTGGATCCCACTCTGGATCGGGTTTAACTCTTGGATCATCACCCACATCATTCTCCCCTTCTTTGAAAAAAAAACTCGTCCTCGAGTTTTGTCTTCGGACCAAAGCCACCGGGGTCGAACGGAACGTCTTGACCTCTCTTGTTCACTAACGTCATAGGTTGTTCAAGTAATGATCCACTTTGCTTATGACACAAATACCCTGTTGTATTTGAAGAGCCTAAAAGCTTACTTTGTAGTTGGTCCTTATTCGTATTTATTTGATGAGCATTCGCTTGCATATGTGGAACACTCATATTAATCCCACTGTTTGAATAATTCTTTGTGTGCTTATCAATATAAATATTCATATTTTGAGCATGCAAATCCACATTAATAACAACCTCATTTCGAATTTTAAATGACACTGAAACACCCAAAGTTTCCATTCCCTTATGAAAATCATTCTCAAAATTCAAAATGATTGTTAGAGTTTCCAAGACAGAATCATGTTTCCCATATACAGTCGCTCCAACATTCGGCAAACCCTTAATTGTTGTGAAACCACCATCAACCATTGTACTCACCTTAAAAGAATCACTAGAAACAGTAGCAGTGGTTTTCGTATATTCGGTCTCAAGATTATTTTTATGTAACGAATCAAACAAATCTGAAGAATTTATAGAAGACTCATGTTCTTCACGTCTTTCATGTTGGGGATATTGATTATAAGACTCACTAAGAGCCATCGTTACCAATTCTTCTTCATCTATCTTACTTTCATCTTCATCAAACCTCGGTATGTCTTTTGATAAAAATTCTGGACAGATTGGTTTGTAGAACCGGGGTGGATGACGACTAAACAGATTCTGCTCTCCGTCGCCACCTTCATCCCCGACGATGGTGCTCGACTCGGTTTCCGCCTGGATCTTATCCTGTTGCAACTCAAGGTGTTGTACTCTTTTTCGGAGCCATTTAATCTCTTGTTCCAACTCGAGATCTCGTACTCGTCGCTTGAGTCGTTTGATCTCCAAATCCCGTGGGTCACGGTTCCCGATCTCATTGCCTCGTCCGGCGAATCTACGATCACGGTTGACTCCATCTCCACGAGCACGTGAACCACCAATGTTCTTGTCGATGCCTCGGTCGGCGACTCTTCAAACAAAATAACACCCGCCTTCACGTAGAGCCATTTGACAAACCAAAAGCTCTGATACCAATGATGCAGAATTGGGAGCGATCAAATGGCTCAAGGACAAATAGTTAATCAAAGACGATAAACGAATCAAATGGTACCAAGAACACAAGTTCTTTAATTCTAATTCAATTAACAAAAAACCTCCCCCTCAATGAAAGCAAACCCTAACATTTATACTAGACCTAACAAGTTAAAGACAATAACAAAATAAATTAAAAGATACTAACAAACTTAAATCAAAGATAAACTAAATAAATAAAATATTATGCAAATCTTCAAATAACCTTTAATTTGGATCCCACTCCAGATCGGGTTTAACTCTTGGATCATCACCCGCATCATATATGCATGTTGATAATATTACAATAAAAATTGGCAGGCCCCTTAAATAGATGATGCAAATATCCAAACTCAATTGTTGAGCTTTAAACCCTAATGCAAGTATCTGCAGGTGCTGGTTTAGGCCTTTGACACATTATATTGTAAAATATATCAATGAAAAATGTCTTCTGGTATAGAAAAAAAGTATTAGCAAACAACATTTTATTTCCTTTTAATACAAATCTGCAACAAACATGATGCATCACAAAAGCTACATATGAAGATTAAAGGGGTTATGTCAGTATGTAGTTACTTGACAAGTAAGGGGGGTTTGTACCGATCTGAATAGACAGGAACACGCTACAGTCGGTTATGAAGTTCGTGGTTTTGGGTTTAGTCGGAACATATTCACGTCAATTTCTTGTTGACCCATGTTGCTAAATTGTTTCATCTGTTTTCTTGCAGAAAAAAATTAATATTTGTTCTATGTCAACCATTTTATGTTAGCCTGGACCTTCATTTTATGTTAAAATTTTACAGTTAAAAGAAAACTTATTAAGTTTTACAGTTTAAACATAACTATTTATATATATATATGCATTTTTAGTTGTAAATTTGCAAATTTAGAGGATTGACTAACATGTAAATTTTAAAATATAAAAATCAAGTTAAACGGGCATCTTCATGTCGATTCCGTGTATTGTATTCGGATTCATGTGCTTGATTAAATTTTCGGGTTGACCCGCCAGCAGCCTACCAGGAATAACTGCAATACCATCTTATAAGCAAGAAATCAAAACTAAAATCCAGAAAGTAGATTCAGAAGAGTTGAAATAAAAATTTAAAAGAAAAACACCCCCAGTGGGACTCGAACCCACATAAAAATTTAAAAGAAGTCAGACGCCTTATCCATTAGGCCATGGGCGCACGCTTGTTTCATTTGTCTTTTAAAATTATTTATCTGAAGAGTTACTTAAATAAAATATGATTATCAACATTTGTGGTTATAATTCATATTTTTTAACTAACCATTATAGATATGATTTGACACATAAACTTCGTTTATCTTGTACTGAACTCGAAATACTTCTACTTATCCAAATGTTTATCCCAAGCTTTGAAGCTTTGAAATGTTGGATTCATCAACAACAATTTACACCTATTACGCCTAGTGAACATTTGTTTGTTTCTAATGCTAATATTTAAAAGTTTATTTTATCTTTGTAACTAAAAATACAAAACAAAAACAAACAAAATAACATAAACTTACCCGAACACTCCCATCTCTCCCTATTTTCTTTTTAGAGCCCTTAAAATACATTTTATTATATTTGAACACGAGTAGATTTATTAACTTTTTATCATTGTACTACCAACACAAATTTCTTCTCATTTCTTTCTTTTTTGTTTAAACTACACAAATGCATCTTCTTTTGCGTCTCCATGTTCTTTTTAGTGGTCGATTACATAATGAAGATAACAGATTTGACGAATTAGAAGATCCACTAGAACACTAGGTTTCAGACTACAACATTCATCATGATGATTCCCCATTCTCAACATAGGTTTAGAGTAGGTGGTGGAAAGTGTTAGTGGTTTCAATTCTAGTTATTAAGTTGTAACAGGTGGTTGGGGTGACATGCGCTACAAAATATGAGATCACGAGACAAATGGACTAAGGAAGTATGTTGGGGAGAAGGAAGAGATGCAAAGATCAAGCGTAATCATTCATGTTATATTAGAAGGGAGAAAGGATAAGCTAAAATGAGAAACCATCACATGTGAACATGGTGTCAATTGGAGGAGATCCCGCAAGGGTAAGAAAGGAGTGTTAACTGGCCTAATTATGGGGTAGGAGAAGGGAGGCCAAGGGGAGGATAGATAATGTTGAGAGGAGGAAGGTTGTGATAAAAATAATGATAATTTCATAAAACTTAACAAATTTTACAATGACAATATAGTGAAATGGACTAAATCGATCATGTGAGGTACAATGGGCATACAAAAATACCCACTTATAACTTACCACAAGACAACAAGTTAGTTAGTGACTACATGCTAGCCTTTAAGCTAACAGCTAGCCTCTTGCATTCAATGAAACTTGAAAGGCTAAAGGCTAGCTCTTTCCTTCAATGAAACTTTAACCCTATCACATATTCTTTGAAGACAAAAGGCTAGCCGTTAGACTAAGGGCTAGCACATTGCCATAAGTAACACATGGTATGGTATAAGTGGTTTTTCTTATGGATCGATTATACTTTTTAATGATTGGTTTGGTCGCAACATGTTAACCATCTTAATACTAGTGTGTGTGTATGACAAAATATGATTGACTAGTTGTGAATATGTTTATTTTTTGAGAAAATTATCAAAATGTTAGAAGTTGACCAAAATTTCTCAAAAATGAACATCAATTTCTAGCCTACATGTCACATGACCATCAACTGATCCGGTAAATCTTAGTTGTCTGCATGGGACTTGCAATATTAGCCAACGCCTTTTGCGATGAAATACACGAAATCCCCACGTGGAGACATTGAGGGTGCTATACATGGTAAGATGTAGGTTGGGTTACCCCGTAGTAGACTTATAGGCATAGATGCTAAAGTTCCTTCTTATAAATCGCATATATACGCGGTAAGATGGAGTCGGCTAAGCCTTTCTACAGGTTCTAGGCTTACCCAATAGAAATTTCATGTATTTTAGTGCCAAATGTATCAACTAGTGTGGCAAGTCTCAAACGAACTATTCAGATTGCTATATTGATTAATGTTCATGAGACTTGTAGACTGAAAATTTACATCCACTTTTATGGGTGGGGGTTGAGAACTAAACCGGTTTTTTTAGAGGGGTTCGAACTGGTTTGATTCAAACCAGTTCGAGTTTTAAACCGGTTTGAGGCTAAGGAAACCAGCCTTATACAAATCAGTTTGGACTGGTTTGTAAACTGATTCAGGCCCAAACTAGTCCGTTTTCTAATTAAAACATTAAAATCAACTAAATTTTCAAAATTTTAATTTTATCTAATACTTTAACTTTCAAACATCGAATTAAAATACATAAAATAAAAAACATACAAGATTACAAATAAATAATTATTTTTATTAAAACCTAGCGTAGGCATCCATTAGTTGTGTATTTTAATGTTTTTATTCTTTGACTCTATCATCATATACCACTTTATCATCAGTTATTCTGGGTGTCAGTTCACCATCTTCTTCATCCTCGTATAATTCAGCTTTATATTTCAATTCTCATTTAAGTGAGCATTTGTACTGTATTCTTTTTGTTACATCCAAATAATCCTTCAAGAAAATGGACATTTCAACTACTTTGGGAGTGAGTCAAGTTTTTCATATTGATATAATCCTACTACTAACAAAAAAACCAAATTTCGAAACTATCGTAGAATATTGGACGTTTAATAAATCTCGGACCCTGGTGGATAGGATGAGAAATTGGTCTTTCTTACTTTCCACCAAGCCAACAAATCAAAATTTTAAAATCTTGTGGAGTTATGATCGGAAAAAAATAATCCCACCATAACTCTCGAGTTCGCTACTCGAATTGTTATCGCGTTGATGTTTATTACATTCATCATTCAAAATATTATAAAAAGTAAAAATTGGTTCACATCAACTTTCGACATGTGTCACATGCCTCATTGACTCATAAATGTTTGATGTTTCATCATATATTTGCCAAATAACATCAAACATATTTGATATATGTTGATTAAAATTAGTTTTTAAAGTTTGACTATAAAATGGGTTTTATTCATTTAAACCCAGATAAAAAGTATTTTATCAAATAAAGGTTCAATACCCAACAAGTATTTCTTTAAAAAAAATACTTTTAAAGGTATTTCTTTAAAAAAATTTAAGTTTTCTTTCGGTGAGCTATCATATCCAAATAAGGTATTCCACTAAATGACAACTCATATAATTTTGAAGCCATTAAGTATATTTGGCGAAGAACTAATGGACGTGTTGGATGATAAACTCTGAAAAAGCAAGTAGTTACGGTTTTAAAAACATAAAGCATTTTCCTTATTTTTTCAATAGTAGCCCAGCCCTATAGATGGTAAGTCATAGCCTTCCCACGACTTAGCAAAATATTATGAAATGCTATCAAACATTTTTTAGTTCAATAGCATTTTCAAACATGTTACAAGTCGAATTTCATTTAGTAGATACGTCTCAATTCAAACCTAAACATTTGAATATGTGTCTTTACTAAACTTGCAATAGTTACTATATTTTTAGTTATTGTTAAAAATATCACATAACATTTTTTAAAAGCATCTTTTGTTGGTTCAGTCTTTTTTTAAACCGTTTGGAATAACTAAATTTATGATATGCATAACATATCTACTATGAAAAAACACACCGTCATAATTTGGTTTATATTTTAATTTTAGGTGTTCTATCACAAGGGTTTTACAACTTAAACGTTTTAATAACTTTGTCAGTAAGATAAAAAATTAATCGCTGCGAGGATAATCAAACAATTCAAATGCAATTGTATGTTTCATTATTTGTCATGATTCGTGTTGAACCTAATTGGCAGTGATACAAATGTACAAGTCTGGTGAAATGTGAAAAGTCGACCAAACCTCACTAGTTGAATTAATACCGATTTATAAATTTTCTAAATAATAATTAATTTATTTTTAGCTTTTTTCACATTTTAAACAACCCCTTCTAGCACGACTTATATGTGTGTAACGCAGTTGAAGAGTTCATTGAATTAGTCGAGTCAAATGTCTATTTTCAAAATGCTTGAATGGTAAGTTTCCTTGAATGACAAAGTACGTCATTTGCTCTCGAATCGCAACAACATTAGAAGCCTATAAATTTCCTTCACTTGTCATCGAAGTTTGACCATGAGACGGTTCCTCTTTCAACACTTTGCATTATTTTGCTTGGATGTGGTTTTTCAAAGTAGAATTCACATCATTTGAAAAAAGTTAAAAAGACAACTTGCAACATGCCTTGTTCGAACCCATCGACATCTCACACAAATTATAGTTGCACATAATATTTGAATTCCTTGTAGTAGGATGAGCCGAACAACCACATTTTGAGAAGAGGTATCACAACCAACTGAAGATTGAGCATTAGATGAAATCTTTTTGAGAGTTTTTTCAAATGTGAAGAAAGTAGCAATATGTTTTTTAGTTTTATGAGTGTAGAGAGAGTTTTTGATTGTTGTTATTCAACCTAAACACCACAACTTATTTATTATAGTGTAGGAGGGTCAAATGGATGAACGAAAAAACAAAAAAACCGGCTAGTTTTTCGTTCCAAAGGCTAGTTAAGAGCTAGTTTTTTGAATTGCTAAAAACCGGTTTGGTTGTGGGATATTACAACCCGACTAAAAGCCACCTGGCCGGGATGAAACCGGTTTGACAATGAGATATTACAAAGCGGCTAAGAACCGCGAGGCCGGGCCGAAACCAGTCTTTTGGGCTTATTAAACCGGTTTGAGATAGTGAACCGGGTTATTGTATTTTTTAAAACAACAAAAAAAAGTAATTTCTAACTTTGATAGCAAAAATACATAGGAAGTAGATAAACTGACATTGCAGTGCAGTAGCCTAGTGAAGAAGTCTTTCATGGCTTCTCTATCGTCTTTTCCACCCTCAAATTTCCCGATGACGACGGCCCTCACACCTCTTCCCCCATCACCAAACCGTCATGCTGCCATTATTCACCGGTGCCAACCACTCACCACCTACAACTTCTATTCAAAGCCCCCAAAACCTTCATATCTCCATCGCACATAAGAACCCCCACCGCCAACGCCAACGCCAACGCCAACGCCAACGCCGCCGCCACCGCCACCGCCGGTGCTTCTACTATTGAAATTTCACCTGAGGATGCTGTGGTTTCCGATTCGTTTCCGCTTAAGAAGGTTCTATGTTCTGTGGGAGTTTGTTGTTTGTTTGTTTTAATCGTTTATTTGTGCAATTATAGGACGTTTTTCTTAGAAACTGTGATAATTAGGAGTATGTGTTGATTTCGGGTGATAAAGTGAGGGTAATTAGTCAGAATTTGGTTATTTCGATCATATTTCTTGCAAGCCAGAGTAAAATGTTATCCTAGTGTTAAGTTAACTAATGATTTGTTTTAGATTACTGAACTTCAATGCTTTCTCAAGTAGTTAGAGCTACTTTTATGTACTTCTCATATAGATTTAAGGAAAACTGGGGTGACAGAAACTAAGAAAAAAGAATCAATTTAGAATGACAAAAAATAAGATATTGTGGTTGTGGAGGTTAAGATGACTTATTGAATATGAAAGGAGGTAAGATAACACCCTGTACATTACGCACTCTTTCAGATCCTACTGGAAGGTAACGATGATAAGGTGAATTTAGTGTGGTTGTTAAGAATCGGTAGTATGTTAATATGAGAAGATAGAGTTAAGAGGAGCACCTTGGAATCTAAGATATTATATTAAACAAGCTTGAGAAATGATGAGTTTTAATCATCTGAAAAGTATGACTTAGAATAATGAAAATTTATCAGTGCTTTTATCTAGTGAAGTCGACGGTAAAAGGCAATTTGACCTACATAAAGATTTAGGGGATGCAATGTTGGGTCAGAAAAGGTCACTTACACAAGATTAGTGTAGCACATATATATTAATTCTTGGTGAACTTATGGCTAAATTAAGATGCATAGGATGAAAAATGGAGTTGCTTAATCCTTGATCTGCTTGAGGCTTTTTAGATCACCGTTCTTTCTGGGATTATTAGAACACTTGGTGTTTCTAGTTTTAGATTAAACAGAAGGGTTTATTGCCTGAAACTCGCCATACATTTCTTTATTGCATGAAACCTCTACATTTGTTTATTGCAGAAAAACTCGTACATTTGTTTCATTTCTATATTAGTTACTGATGTTAATCTACTGATAAGATATTAAAATTTCATAAATCAAGATTATAGGCCAATGCTGACCAGGAAACCTACTAAACCAACATATATACACATGTTGGACCGCAACATAGTTTATAAAAGTTAATCCATCTCACTTAACATTTTGTATATTGGTTTTTCATCTGATTAAGACTTCATCAAATAATTCTGTAAAAATTATACCCTTTATATAAATTATAGGAAAGAGGTTTGAAGAGTAACATGCATTCGTTTGAACAAACTCCATTTGTGGGTTTTGTGTTGGGTTTTTGTAGGTTTTGATCCCGATTGGGCTTGGTACAGAAGAAATGGAAGCTGTTATAATGGTGAATGTGCTGCGCCAAGCTGGTGCTGATGTGGTCCTTGCGTCAGTGGAGCCTGAGCTAGAAGTTAAACTTTCTGGTGGCATCACACTTGTTGCTGATATATCCATTTCTGAATGTTCAGATCAAATATATGATCTAGTCGCTCTTCCTGTAAACTCTCCGAACTTCAAACCTAGTTCTTTGAAGTTTACTTCTGTACACTTAGTTAGTTTTCATGGTTATTTCTGGTTATTCATCTCATGTATGCTTCTCTAGGGAGGCATGCCTGGTTCTGTTCGTCTAAGAGATTGTAAAACACTAGAAGCAATTACCAAGAAGCAAGCTGAGGAGAAACGGTTATATGGTGCTATTTGTGCTGCTCCAGCAGTCACACTTTTGCCCTGGGGTCTTCTCAAGAGAAAAAAGGTTTTTATATATGCTTTATCTTATTACTATGTTTTTTTTTGATAATTTAAAGGATACTACATGCATGGTATGTTGTTCTGTTCATAATTGTGTATTCATTCTTTCAGACAACTTGTCATCCAGCATTTTTTCACAAGCTCCCGAGTTTTCGGGCCATTAAAACAAATCTTCAAGTTTCTGAAGAATTGACAACAAGTCGTGGCCCTGGTACTTCCTTTCAGTTTTCTGTATCACTAGTTGAACAACTTTTTGGGGAGTCTGCTTCCATGGAGATGGGGAAATTTCTGGTATTTCAATCTGACATTTCATTTTAGGTTTGAAAGTTGTATTCATTATGGATACTGAAAGAAGGTTTTATCTAAGTCATTTACAATTTACGACCATCAAATTCAAATATTACTTATTTAAATTCCTCAGTAGTTGTAAATTCTTTGATATGCAATTATGATTGATAAATTTGAGTCAACTTGTTTCTTTTTTTTTCATTTATGTACTAGTTAATGGATACTGCTGATGAAGTTTCTCGGAAGGAAGAGTTCAATGAAGTTGAGTGGGCTGTTGATCATACACCTCGTGTAAGAGTTTCATCTTCTCTAGTTCTTGGTATTTAGTTAGGGTTTAGTTTACATTTATGGCTAATTGCTTGAAGACTTATATTTGAAATTTTTTACTCGCTAAAGATGAGAAATAACAATATTGGTTGGCTCTATTGAACCGAACAATCTTTATAGTAGGCCACTAAAGGTAGTTAATGTAGATGTTGGTGAGAAAAGAGCAATGATTGAGCCGTCCATATAGTGAACTTTATATGTGATGGAAACAACCTGTTTTGACCTGTTAACCACCTTGACCCACCTGTTTGGCCGGGCTTAATTAATTGTATTAGATTCTTCATCACAACAGGTTCTCATTCCAGTTGCAAATGGATCCGAAGATATTGAAGTGGTTACGATTGTAGATATTTTACGAAGAGCTAAGCTAGATGTTACAGTAGCTTCAGTTGAAAAAACTTTGTCAGTTGTCGGGTCCCATGGAATAAAAATCATTGCAGACAAGTTACTTAAGAATGCTGCTGAATCTGTATTTGACTTGGTTATCCTACCGGTGAGTTTAATCCTACCTTTATGAGTAAATTACATGGTCCATGTGGCAAGGCCCCATATAGTTATTTTGTTCCTTTCTTTTAAGAAATTACAGGTTTGATCTAAGAGTTTTCTGACCCGTAACACGTTACTGCCAGGCATTAAAATTTTCATTAAATATATGTGAAATGGGGTATGATACTCATTTTTACCAAAACTTAATAGAATTTTCATCGTCAGTTAGTGCCAAGGACCAAACGTGTTACTTTTCTTAGGAACGCTGGTTTATATATAAACGGAAGTAGCGAGCTAGACCAAGAAATATACACCAATTGTGTTACTGCTGAGTGAGCACTGAAGACCATGGATGTAATTTCTAAAAAAAGGATCTAACCTCTTATATGACCTTACCACATGGACCATTTGTGCAATTTTCTCTATTTGGTCAGTGTAATTTACTCTATTTTTATTAATGTCCTTTCACTTTAAGCTATATTATCCTAATCTTGTCTCTGAATACTAATCCTAGGGAGGGAATTCTGGTGTCGAGCGATTACACAAATCCAGGAGTTTGAAGAAGTTGCTTAAAGAACAAGTTTCTAGCGGACGAAAATATGGGGCGATTTGCTCTTCACCTTCAATTCTTCAGAAACAAGGCCTGCTCCAAGTAAGTTAAAAACTTGCAAATTAGTGTTTTTTACGCTTTAACGTTAAACTGGTTTATATTATTTGAAATTTATACTTTTCTTCCAGAACAAGAAAGCAACAGCTCATCCATCTGTGGTGAGCATGCTTGATAGCAACACTTTAGTCGGTTCACAAGTCGTGGTTGACGGTAGACTAATCACATGTCGGGGTCTTTCAAGCACCCCGGAATTTGCATTGGCTATCATCGCCAAGTTCTTCGGCCATGGTAGAGCAAAAAGTGTAGCCTCGGGCCTCGTTTTTGAATACCGAGCAAGTTAAGTGCGTGGAAGTAAAAAAGCAGAACATGCTTGAGTCCATGACCATTTGGGTGGTTCTATAATATATATAACCACAAACCCAGGTTGATTGCAAGGGTTATCGGTTAAATTCAAGTCTCAACTCCACAAGATAACAGAAGGTAACAGTAAGATCAACTACCACTTGTATAGATATAAGAACGTTTGGTTAATCTGGACTGTGGTTGATCTTTCTTATTAATCCAGATGTTTAAAGGCTTGAATCGAATTTTACAATAAGGTATTTTAGAGTATGACATTAAGAAAATTTTGATTGGATTATTTAATTCTATATCTAATATTTGTTTGGTAAAGTGTTTAGTCTTTTTAATCCCTTGTGATAAAGTGTTTAGTCTAAATAAATTTTTATTGACTTTATTTTGGAAGATTTTTATAGGTATCCGCCTCAAGTTTTTAATCTCTTGTGATAACGGACGTTTTAAATATTATTTTAAAACTTTCATGAAGAATATATCTTTAATCTTTTAATATGTTGTGATAATTCATTCAAAGGTTCCAAAAGTGTGATTTTACTAAGGTTTTAAATCGTGATTTTACTTCACGTGGTTTGCAATTGGTTTAACTACAACCTTCTAATATCATTAATTAAATATGTTAAAAAACAAAAGCATTTTGGTCGTGTTACAAATAATAATATACCTTTTTATTATAAAAGAATGAATGTTTATGTAAATTACTTTACACTTAACCCCACTCTTTTTTTACCCACCACCTTATCCTCCTGACAACCCCCACCACAATCCTCTATTCCAGCCAAAACCATCCATCAGGCCACAACCTATCGGAGGGCAAAACAATCACCACCATCACAATACGAGCCCTATCATCACCAAAACGCTACCATACCTGACACCACCACCTCTAACAAAACAACCGTCACCATCACAATATGAGCCCATCATCACCAAAACGCTACCATACCTAACACCACCACCTCTAACAAAACAACCGTCACCATCACAATATGAGCCCATCATCACCAAAACGCTACCATACCTAACACCACCACCTCTAACAAAACAACCGTCACCATCACAATATGAGCCCATCATCACCAAAACGTTACCATACCTAACACCACCGCCTCAAATTCCGCCATTGTCGCCATCCACCCCCTCCCCCCCGGTGGACCACCATTGATGTAGGCATGTAAATGAGCTGAACGAACACAAACATTAGCATGTTCATGTTCATTCATTTAACTTTTACCGAACACGAACACATAATCAAACACGGTTTTTTGTTCATATTCGTTTATTAAGAAAATAAAAATGTTCGTATTTGTTCATGTTTGTTTGTTAAAAAACTAAATGAACACTTCATGAACATGAACACACAAAAAAACTTTAAATGATCATTTTGAAACTTTTAATTAGGTGTATTAGTGAAAATTAAAATCTCATTAAACTTATATGTTTCTACTACAACATAATACACTTATGTTTCAAATATAACACATATTACACTTTTATTAATATATATTTTATTCGTTTAATTAAAGAAACACAAATTTTTTGTTTATGTTCGTTCATTTGCTAAATATCGAACTTTCAGTTCATTTACACGACTACTCCGACAAGTACAAAAAACCATCATTGTTGCCCTTTGTATCAACAACCAAGAACCTCTTGAAAACATTTTATAATTGCAAAAAATCTAAGTTACACCTAATCATAGACAGATCTAGGGTTTTGGGCGACAAAAATCCCCTAAAAACCCTTTCTTAAAGGTGTGATGAGTCGATGGTGGAGGTAGAGGTCAACGATGGTGGTTGTGTTGGTGGAGGTGGAGGTAGACGGTGGTGGTTGTGTTGGTGGTGGATGGAAACATGGGTGGTGGTGCAACAGGTCGTAGGATGGTTGGTGGTTGTCGTCCCTTTATCTTGATAGAGTCCGATGGTGATGATAATTGTGGTGGTAGTGGCGATTTGTATCTAGAAGTGAAAGAGAGTGAGATATTTGGTTTTTATTTTGAGTAAAATACAATTATCCTTTATTAATACATGAAATTACACTGTGTGTCCTTTAGTTTCAATAATTACATTATATGTTATTTTTTATAAAAATTAATATACACATATTATCTTTATACTAACCTCCATCCAAATTCAAAGTCAATTCAGGCATGTTGCTCTCATATGAGGGGCATTTATGTATTTTGACATTTTGTAATTAATAAAGCACCGAGTAATTGATACTTTAATAAATCATGTAACTCTTATACCCTTCTTAAAGAACCAAAGTAAGAAACAAACCTTAAATCCAAAATTAAAAGCGTAGAATGAAGCATAGAAGTCCACATCACTACACAAGAAGCTAGATCTGGAGACTTGTCAACGGCCAGTACTAGCTCAAAAGATCGGAAATGAATCATTGATCAATAGTTGCGACTTGTAGCCGCTAATAGTGTCGCAACTAATGCTCCTAGTTAACTCTATAGTGTCGCATATGTTGAGAACAATTCTTGTAGCTAGTGTGGGTTTACATCGTCATATATTGATTTTATTTATTTATTTATTATTTTTTTAACATATCTTATAAGCAAAAAATCAATAAGAATTGACAATTGTTTATAAACTTAACCAATCTTCTCCAAGTTTACACAAATAAGATAATCATTTAAAAGTTACAAGTCATATAGTTTATTTTTAATAGACTGTTTCAAAAATATACTTGGTGGTGTTCTCATTCGCTAACTGGTATTTATTGTTCTTTTGATTTTGAAATCCAAACATCATTAAACAACTTAACCAAACTAAGCTACATTGCATTTATATGCTATAAATCATTGATGTTCTTTTTCCTAATAATTTCAAACGTATTCTGTCGACATTTACATGTAATTTTTATTAATATCAGACCAGCCATTTAAAGGATTTGACTAAATTATGTAAATATACAAGATTTACTTATGACTGAATCTATAAGATTGGTCGTATTTATTGAAGTTGTTTTTTTTAATAGTTATGTTAAAAAGTGGCCATTTTCTTAACCATATTTAAGCCAACTTTATATTAATTAGTAAAATAATAGTTACCTGTTAAAGTACCAAAAAAAGAGAAATGAATTGTCATTTTGAATTTAAATGATCACATGATCTATGAAACTTTATATTATGTGTCAAACTGTCAATTCTTTTAAGTGTACATTATGAGACAAAACAATAATATCATGAAAAGCATATTCAAGAAAATGACCCATAATGATCATGTAAGTGTGATATTCTTATTTTTCAAGATAAACATATGTGTGTGATATTTTATCTTTCAAGATAAAGAGATGATTTTAGGTAAATCATAATATGTAAAAAGACAATGATTTTAATTCATATAATTAATTGTTCAACTTATTCTTATTACTTAAAGGTGTCAAACACTTTTATGTATAAAATATAGCTTTTATAAATGAGAAAAATCCAAGTTAACAAGTGCACATGTGATACCCCATCATGTAGGGAACGAAAGTAATGTGACATTTCAGCATTTGTACCGCAACGTATGCAAAGATGATTGCATGTCATGCAATTCATACAATTACGCAACCAATGTGACATAAAATGTTATGTATACCAATTACCATCGATCATGTCAACACCTCGAGCTATATGAGTGTTTGATAACAGGCTTCAAGACGTTAAAGAGTTATTTTTGTTTACCGAAAAACAAAAAGGAAAATTTTGGAGATGTCCGCAAAACAGGTTCCTTTAAACCCAATATGAGCAACACAAACGAACACATGTGTCTAGATAGGTTCGTACGAACATAAACATGTTCTTCTTAGACACATGTATTCATTTGAGCCGCTCATCTTAGGTTCGGGCGACTCTGTTCTATATATAGTTGGAGAAGATTTTATTGGATGGGGGGACATTTATTAGGATAACTTGATTAAAAAGACATTTTAAAGAAAAAAGATGATTAAAAGGACATTTTAAAAATTAATACATAGAACAAAAACTACATTTCATTCCTACTTCATATAAGATTGCTCTTAAATTTAGTTTACATTATAAGAATAACTATAAGTATCAGTTGTAGTTATAGCTAGGAAAGCTATAAGTTTTTGATTTTGTTGTTGTTTTAATTTTTCTGTCATCATAAACCACGCTACATGTAAAGAATAGATTATTATATGTTTTGCAACGTAATATATATATATATATATATATATATATATATATATATATATATATATGTGTGTGTGTGTGTGTGTGTGTGTATGTATATATGTATATACGTATATATATACATATATATACGTATATATATAATATGTATATGTATATACGTATATATACATATATATACGTATATATATACATATATATACATATACATATACATATATATACATATACATATATACATATACATATATATACATATACATATATATACATATACATATTATACATATACATATATATACATATACATATATATATATATATATATATGTATATGTATATATATGTATATGATGTATATGTATATATATATATATATGTATATGTATATGTATATGTATACATCTATATTCGTGCATCTGATGTATCAATATAATAGATTATTAATAATAGATTATGGAGGATTTCATTAAAATAGTTATCGAGGTAATTGTTTTTCACATATTTTTTAATACTAGATATAGGAGGATATTTTATGTAACTTGTATTCACATATAACTAGCTAGCAACTATGTCAATTGACACATCACATTAATGACCACATTTTTTTTCTGGTATAACCAGTTACTGTCTCTACCAGATATTCTTTTTATTTATAAATTATATTAAAGTCGATATGAAATAATGAGGGATGTCATATCTTTTTAACAATTCAAGATATATAGGTTTACCTGCTATAAATTATAATACAAGACTACTAGAAAATTAGGATATTTTATATTAGTTAGAATATATGTTTACAACATATTGTTATCATTATCTTCTACAATTAGTTAAAAATAATATAATGTTCATCTAAAACTTCGTATGTTATATAATATCAAAATATATTTAACCGAAAAAGTTACTTGACAAAAGGAATGGACTAACAAAACCCACTCTTCTAAATCTTTTTTAACACACTCCTATTGTAATCAAACCCACTCTTCTAAAATTTCAACATACTCCTATTGTAATCATCAAATCAAGGATATCTATCTTTCGTTTTATTATGAAAATAGAATACAATACTAACACGAAAACTTAAAGATGATATACAATAAATACAAATAAAAGAGTACGTTTAAAACCAATCATATAGTTGTATAAAATTTGTACAACTATTCCTCAAACAAAATAAATATATAAATAAATAATAATAATAATAATAATAATAATAATAAAATAATAATAATAATAATAATAATAATAATATAATAATAATAATAATTATTATTATTATTATTATTATTATTATATTATTATTATTATAATATTTTAACAAAGTATGGTACAATGGTGTGCGCTAAAAATAGTAGCAAACGGGCCCACACAGAATCTACAAACCCTCACAATAATAATAATAATATTATTATTATAATATTATTATTATTATAACAAAGGCAAACTCTTTTATATATATACACAGCAGGTGCTCTCGATCCCCATATCGTATATTCCTTCATCTCCACCATTGTCGCCGGTAATCCCTCCGCCGCAGACGGTGGTTCCGATCCGATGGCCGCCTCCAAGACCTCTTCTCCGGCGACTCTCTTCAAAAACCGCTCATGGTCACCGGACCTCCACCGCGACAAGCAATGGGAGACCCTCAAGCTCAAACACCGTCGCCGCCGCTTGCTCCGCCGCAGCATGAGCGTCGACGCCGCCGTGGATGAGTTTGACGTCACCGACGATGATATTAAGGAGCTCAGAGCTTGCGTGGAGCTAGGGTTCCGACTGGATCCGATGAGCGAATTGGATCCAAAACTGAAACGAGTGTTTCCTGCACTTGAATTGTATGCTGCTGTTAATCGCCAGTTTGGTGATATCTCGAGGTGCTTGTTGATGGAATCGGAGTGTTCTTCGGGATCTGATGCGCCTTCGAGCTTCGTTGTTGATCCGAGTATGAGATTGAAATAATATTATGATTGATGTATATAGGGCAAAGTTTATTTGAAAACCAAGAAAAATTGAAAAAACTCTTAAACAAAATCTAAACCATTGATCCATGGTTTAAAATACATTAAAAAAAAAGGTGTCACAAAAGTATATATCTGTACTTTTTTATTTAAGAATACTAGAAGCGTGAATTTTAACCAAATTAAAAGCTTAGATTTAGTTTATGAGTTTTTTCAATTTCTTCTGGTTTGCATTTGAACCCTAGCTTCCATATTGATATAATGATATAAGATTGAATTTTGATTAATGTTTGATTTGAATTGTGTAGATGATGATCCGATTAGGGTGAAGATGAGGTTGAAGAGATGGGCGCAGGTGGTTGCATGTTCGATTCATGGAGCTTTTGCACAGCCGATGATAGAGTTTGCAGAATAGAAGAATAGAATTGAGTGTGTGTGTGTGTGATTTGAGTTGTTGAAAGTGAAGAGATTTTAGGGTTTGGAGAAAGTGAATTAAGAAGGAATCAACCTTAGATTCTGTGTATTTATTTATAACCTAATAATAAATAATTGTTAATCCTAGATCTTTCTAATGTTTACTATTTGTTTTAGTGTTTTGGTTTTAATTTGTTTTGTTTCGTAGCATGAATGATTATGAAGAACATGAAATATCAAAATCCAAATATATTTGATTCGGGAGATTCTACAAGGTTAAATTTGATTATCTATTATGTTTATCATGTTATTAGTGTTTATATTTTTATTAGTATTTATCTTATGTTTGTTAGGATTTAACATTATCATTGAGTTAATTTTAAACATTATAATTTATAAATAACATTGATTGTGTTAGGAAGTGATGATGTTGTTGATTTAAAAAATATAAGAGCATTGCTATAGAAACAATTTGTTGTTTAATAAATGGCCTTTAATAATGTTAGAAATTTGAGTCGGATGATTGCTTTTGTTTTCACATTATTTAGTATCAGAGCTAAAATTATTAAATGGTTGTTCGTGAAGAATTATTTAAGACTAAACATTAACAAAAAATTCTAAGGCTATGTGTTGTGGGCGTGAGCGACCGGCCACCTCAGTCTGTCATGGCGGGAACACCTCCCTACGAGGCGTGAGTGAGGGCTCATATGAAAGGCTGCTCATAGAGGTTAGGCGAGGGGTATATTTTGATTATTTTTTTTTTGATCCACCAATTTCAACATTATACATCCTAATCTTTTTGTTTTTTCACACATTCACATAAACTACTACACATGTTTTGTGAGTGTAGTAGTGGTCAAACTTATGACCTATGTGATGTCACTACAAAGGATTCGACCATTAGTGGCGGCATTTATCGTCATAAAAAGGTACCCGATATCGTCACTAATAGTTTGTCGCTAATAATCAAATATTCACCGCTAATGATGTCGAAAGGGACAGATTTGTTGGTGCTACGCAACGGTTATTGGTTGGTGTCGACAGTGCTATAGAGAGACTAAGATGTGTGAGATGGAGAGACCAAGATGTGTAAGAGGGTGGTAGTGGGTGGGTGGATAGATTTGAGGGAAATAGAAGCGAGATTTTCTTTAGATCTAAGGTGCTAATACCATAGGTACGACATAACCACACCTGGTTGGCGCAAACTGATCGTTGATCAATAGCGGCGACATGTCGGCGCTAAAGGTGTTGCCGCTATTGATGTTGTTGCTAATGTGTGTTGTTGCTGATAAAAGTGTTGCCGTTATTGTTGACATTTCTTGTAGTGTGTCAATATGGCAACACTTTTTAATAACACTCACGAATGCATAACACATAGCCTAATGTATATCATTTATCTAACATGATTTGAATCCTCACTGCTTTTTTCTTGTAAGTGTACCATATTAGGCTACATGTCTATCACACCCCGACCGGCGGTGGAATCATCGAGGCGGACGAATTTGAAACGATTGTTCATAACTCATTGAGTTTAATAAGTTAAATTAATATTAAATGCCATTTTTCATTGTATAAAACTAGACAATTAAGTCATTACAATACAATAAAAATTTGAACACCAACATAATATATTTATTTAACTAAGTCCAAGTCCTGTATGAGCATGAAGAATTATTTCAAGTATCAATCCTGAAACATGTTAAAAAAATATATTCAACTTTGAAAGTTGATGAGTTTTTATGGGTTAAACATGTATACATACATACATATATATATATATATGTATATATATATATATATATATATATGTATATATATATGTATATATATATATATATATAATTTACAAGTAGCAATTCATGTCAATAATTATAAATTATGCAAGTTTATAGAACATATATAGCTACAATCAAACCTTGACCAAGATTAAGATTACAAGTTTATAATGATTAACTAAGTGTACTTGGTTTCTATGATTAACAAGTCATACGTCATCAGGAGCCGACAATACATCCGTTTTAGCACCAAATAGGTTTGTCATGCCCATAGATATATGACGTCACCAGGGTAGCAATAGTTAATGATTATTAACATATAATGTATCTCATATAACACTCACAATAATACCAATAACAATGACAAAAATGTAAAGACGAATTATATGTGATTACAAGTATCAAAATGATTAGAAGTGAAAGTTGATAAGGTTAACATGTTTCACCTCAAAATATGTGAAATAATATAAAAAAGAGTATGAAAAACTCACATGATAAACTCACATGACCAATAAGTATATAAATGATGTTTAGTAAGAATAATAATTGATGTTCCAACGAAAACCTTCACAAAGTATCTAAATATATATATATATATATATATATATATATATATATATATATATATATATATATATATAATATATATATATATATTTACAAGATTTAAAGTCTAATATTAAGTTTAATGAATTAACGAGGACTAGGGTTTCAATTTTGTATTTGGGGTTTTGTCAAATAATTATGTTTAACAAATGGACCCAATTATATTTCTTAGAATCAATGAAAAAAAGTATATTATATTTTATATAAAGATATGATAAAGAAAACATTTATAATAATTTGTAAGATTTATGTATAAAGTTTAAATAAAATTGAATAACTAAATTAAATAAGCATGACTTAAGCAATAATTTAAATGCAACGTTTGAAATAATAATTTTTGTGGATTAAACTATTTAAAGTCTAATTTTTATAAAAAATAAGCTAATTATAACATTAGTTTAGAATAATTAATAAAAATATAAAAGTATTTTTGAGAAATAATTTATAGAAAATAATTAAGTGTCTTTTAAAATAAACAAATTTTATAAAATAATTTTTTTATAATTTTTAAAAAAATAATGAATTTATTTGAAGGTTAAAAAAAGCCTTAAAAAGAAAACATGAGGTTCCCCAGATTCAAACTGGGGACCTCCTGTTCAAGAGAGTGGACATGTAACCAGTGAACCAAAGGTCATGGCCGTGTTAGAAGTTGGTTTTAAAAACTTAAAAGCACTAAATACTGAAAAGCCCCAAATCATATGAACCCTAGTTTGTTCAATCCTAAAATTGAAGATCAAATCACATGATTTAACCCGATTAAACTTAGGGCTTTTGATCCATGGGTGTAATCGAGTAGATTTTAGCCAATATAGCAATCTGCTCAACATCAGAATCACTATCGTTGTGGCGCCACTTCCTCCTAGCTGACGCCACATACTCTGCGTTGTCCAGATGGCCGAACAACCTCCTCACCAGGGGCTTCACCTGCTTGTCCTGGTAGACCTTCATTCTCCCGAGGGTGGTGTCATCCATGACCTCAAGAGTAACTGCATCATGACTCTCCTTAGGCAGCGAAGGAAGCTTCTTGTCAATAATCATCTGTAGGAATCGGGGGTACATGCAGAAGCCTTCCTTGCCTTTGGCCTCTATGTTCTTGATCAGATAGGAGAAGATTATGCGGGAGAAACTGAACAGATGGTTTGGTACCAGTGCAACGTATGCATTCTAGATTTGGTCGGAGAGGTCGTCAAATCCTCCACGCCTGGAGGCTATGCACTTTAGGATCACATGTGCCAAATACTTAAATTGAGGGCACATGTTACTCTTGTTCAGCACCCCGTCATTTAAGTCGCCGGCGTACTTGATACTCATAAAGCATCCCCGGACAGTTAGGGGATGTAACTTAGTTGTGTGGCTTCCGTCCTCACCAAATCTAAGACCCGTCTCAAGTCCTCCTTAGTGATCATTATCTCTTGACCCAAGATTGAGCTCTGTATACAATAGGGCTCAACTAATCTGTTAACCCTGGCACTCTCCTAGAATGACTATTGGATGGACCTGTAAGGTGTGCATGGAGTCAAGATAGCCTTGAAGATCCGTGATCAGCGCAGAAAAGCTATAATCCCTGTGAACTCAGCAGCGTTTCGGGATGTAGGATCAAGGTGGGCACAGATGTATGCTTGGTGTTCATAATCCACCTTTCTACCATGTTTCTGTAACATAAGACACATAAACATTAGATTAATCCATAACAGAAACACTTGAAACTTAAACTGTTTTCAAATCAGTCTGGTTCAATCGTGCGATTGAACCATACGACTGAGTTCAGTCGGTTGATTGAGTATGCGACTGACTTCAATCGGGCGACTGAGCATGCGGCTGAGTTCAATCGGGCAACTGAGCACGCGGCTAAGTTCAATAGGGCGATTATGCTCATATGCCTAGTTCATTTAGCCGATTGAGTCATTCGCCCAGTTCATTCATGCGATTGAAGTTCATTCGGAGTGACCAGTCACATAGCTCTCTGTTCGACACTTAAACCTCGAATCTAGGTCAAAACTTGAAGTTAAACGTTGTGTTTAGACTCTTTAGACTCGCAGGAACCCTAATTGTCACAGTATGTCTTTCATTTTAACCATTATACACGTTTATGTGGTATATTTATTGGTTGTTACTGATTTCTTGGTTTTTAAACAATTTGGTCTGTTAGGGTTTGAATACACCATGCATTTTGTGCTATTTCAGTCTCTTATTACCTGCAGATGATGCAACAACATGTCAGTAACACAATAGTGGAGAGAAATAGACTTAATCAAATTTTGGCAGAGTGTAGTTGCTTTTGGGCGATTTTAGGGCGATTGAAGGCTGATGAAGATATGCGACCGACTTTAGCCCTATTTATACTGATTTTATTTTCAGTCGGGCGACTGGATCCATTCGCACGCTTCATTTAGGCGACTAGGACTCAGTCGTGCGACTGGCTCAGTCAGTCACATTTAATCGTGCGACTGGGATTCAGTCGTATGACTGACTCAGTCGGTCACCTCCATTCGTGCGATTAGCTCATACTCATGATCCAATCGTGTGAATGGTTCATACTAATGCCCCATTCGTGCGACTGGTCCATACTTATGGTCCAGTCGTGCGAATGACTATGACTTAAGAATTTCACCTTATGCACTTTCAACCACTTAATCCTTTTAACAATAGATAAAACGTTATCAACAATGATCATCTCAGACATGGCCTTTTTAAATTAAAAACCTGTTGATCACCTCAGACGTGATCCTTTTACTTACAATGAATTTGTCACCTCAGACGTGACTCATTTTTATTTTTGAATGTTTTGGTCACCTCAGACGTGACCCTTTTGAGTGAGTGATTCATAGATTGAATTTCGATGCCTAGTCCGACTTTTACCTACTAAATGACTAAAATTTAGAAAATAAAGCAACTGGAAAATTAACAAACAAAATCAGGACATATTTTTGTACTTTTGATTAGAGATAGATATTAAACCTATTAGAGTAATTCTAATCGATTTTAATTCCTGGACAGCACAACTTCAATTATGTTTATCATTTCTGAACTGTTCATTTTGGAATCGTACAAGTAGATCAGAATCACTTGGGACATTTTAATAAACTATCTTGATGCTAGATCCTTGTTTTCACTGTTAGTCAATAGTAATTTTAGGAAATCATACTAGATCCACAAGATGCACACAATGATTTTGACTTTCAAGAACTACAACTTACGATGATTGTCAGTATACTTGTCCTCTTAAATCCATACACAAACTTTTGACACACACTGGTGATGAGTTAAGGTTTAATTATTTCAACAAGCATTTGTGGATCCCACACTCATATGGTAATCAACGTTTCTCAGGAGATTTTTGAGCGGTCTATGGGTATATTTCAAGAAGAAACTATTCTAAGAGCTTTCAAAGAGATGCCAAGCCTCATGTCAGTGCCATCGCACAACAGAGAGGCGCAAACAACAATGAATTATAGAATATTTAGGTTATGCTTATCTCAGGTCAGTGCCACCGCACAGCAGAGAGGCACATAACCTATCTTCTTGTTTGAGCAATTAGTTTTCTTTTTGCACATATCGCACCAACAACATAAGTTATTAGCTAGATTGCTTTATGCATTTTTGGTCGTCCGCACACATATGTGGCGTTTATTTTGCTCTTCACCTCGTATTGGAACAATGTTGATTGTGTTAACAAGGGATAAGATGGGAACCCACAGCAGGTTGAACAACTTAGTTTGTAATTTGAACCACTAATGAGGTCTACTTGTCTATAGTGTTGAATCTACTGACACATCATATAATGAACTAACAGCCTCTAGGTCTACTTTCTCTATGTTACCTTGGTAGCCTACTAGTTTTTCTATCATTTTTCCTTTTATTTTGCTTAGACTTTTTAGACTTAAACTTTGACTTTTGCATCTTGAGCAGTTAAACTTTTTAAGTCCCAAATAATCTATTCCCTTTGTACTATCATTTTCCAAATACGTTGAATCAGTATCACAGATTTGATTTCTTTCCTTTTAGCTAAGCTGTCATCCTCTCTCGTTTTTTTGTAATTAATTAAAACGACTAATTTAATACTAATCTAACCTATTCTCCCTCTAAAATTCTAAAACCGAAAATATTTTTGAGTTTCTGGATTTTATAGACGAAGAAATAAAAATAAAATAAATGAAATAAAATATAAATAAAATAATAATAATTACTCTACTCGTCGGACTATGGACTTTCGTATTCTGGAATCACTTCACATTTCTTTTTCACACCGTTGACCTCTAACAGATATAAAAATCTCGGTTTATCAAAAACTTTTGTATAGAGATCGGCGCGTTGAAAGTCCGTATTAATTTTAACCACATCGCTTAAATTATTTTCAAAACAATCACGTATAAAGTGATACTTAATGCCAGGTGACAGAGCAACATATTCAGCTTCATAGGTTGACAGAGCAACCGATGTCTGCTTCTTACACTGCCAGGTGACTAATTTTCTCCCAAAAAATTGACATCTGGCAGACGTTGACTTGTAGTTCATTTTGCAACCGCCGTAATCCGAGTCACTATGTGGTGTATGCTCAAAGTCATCATCATGAGGATACCACAACCCGAGTGTTGGAGTACCTTTAAAATAACAAAATATCCTTTTAACCCCAATGAGATGGTTGACTTTCGAATTCGCCTAATATCTGGAGCAGAGACACGTCGCGTACATGATATCAGGTCGTGAGGCTGTGAGATACATAAAGGATCCAATCATTCCTCGGTACATGGTGGCATTCACCAGATCACCATTTTCGTCGGGTGCCACGTCGTGGTTTGTAACTAGTGGAGTCCCAGCTGCCAGAGCATTCTCCATATCGAACCGACTGAGGATATCGCCTACATACTTGGTATGATGTAGAAATATTCCCTTTGGTGTCTGATCCACCTGTAACCCGAGAAAGAACTTCATCTCTCCCATGGCACTCATCTCAAATTCAACTTTCATTACTGCTTCAAATTCTTTACATAATTCTTCGTTTTTGGAACCGAAGATTATGTCATCAACATAAATCTGTACGAGCAGTAAGTCACCATCCTTTTCTTTGATGAACAGTGTGAAGTTAATCACTGCTCTACGAAAGCCATGTTTCACAAGATGAGTTGAGAGCTTCTCATACCATGCTCTTGGGGCTTGTTGGAGCCCGTAGAGAGCCTTATCCTGTTGTAAACTCTATCCCGATGATACGGATCCTCAAATCCTTCGGGTTGACTGACATACACTGTCTCCCGGATTTCACCATGAAAGAATGAACTCTTTACATCTAGTTGATAAACTTTAATCTTCATATAAGATGCATAGGCTAGGAAGATACGGATTGCTTCCATTCTCGCCACAGGTGCAAACACTCCACGCACTAGATCATTCTGGATCAAGTGATTCATCTTCCGTGAATTTATGTGTCCCATTCTCCTGTGAGATGAAGTCTTTCTCTGTTGCCTTTGACAAGAAGCATTGTACTTGATGATCAGTTGTCGAGGCCTTTGATAGGTCCAAGACATATAAATCATTATATCTTGAAGCTGTCATTAAGACTTGATCCTCCGGGATTACATACTCCTTCTTCAACACATAGCACTTCTTGTTGTCAAAAACTACCTTGAATCCTTTGTCACAGATCTGGGATACAGAAAGCAAGTTATTTTGTAATTGTTGAACGTAGTTGACCTTGTCAAACTGGACTTTCTGATTCCCCACTTTCCCTTGAGCGATGATGTAACCTTCTTTATTTCCAGCAAATGAGACATGTCCCCTTTTAACTTGTTTGACATTTTAAAGGAGAGACAGGTTCCCAGTCATGTGCCTTGATGCCCCTCTATCAACAATCCAGGTATTTGTAGAAGCACTATTGCGGACACCCTGCACATTTAAAGGAAATGATTAGTTCAGGTTAGGGACCCAAGCCTTAACTGGTTTGGTGACCCAGAGGAATCACATATCATGAACTCAACCCACTGTCCATTTGAGGGTGAGGACATATCGTTCTTCTTCTTGTTCTCATTATCAGACACTTGACTTGACTTTTCTTTTCATAAGCAAGTTTTGTGTAAGGCCTGTTTGTGATAAATAGACTATTGGCTTATGGTTTGAACTTTAGGTTCATAGATTTTTTTGGTGGAGTAATTGAACTCATTTTTGAAGAACTTGGTTTAGTATCATGAAGTTCAACTTTCTTTCTTGGTGTCTGATAATAAGGACAATTAGAAGCGATGTCTCCTCTCTTTCCATAATTATAGCATGATCTGCCTTCTACATGTTGGGAAAATAGTCTCCGTGGGGAAGTGTGTGATACCGGTGTGACTTTGTTCTGGTTGGGTTTGGACACTTCTTGTTTAGATGTTTTAATTTCTTTAACAAAATTAATTGTTTGAACATTTTTAACATCTTTAGCCTTTTGTTTATTTGGACCGTGACGTGGAGCACGTGATTGGTTAATTGGTTTGGTCGTTTTGGGTTCAGAAATAGACATGTTTGACCCTGACTTTACATTAACCTTTTCAAACTATTCTTCCAAATTCACCATAAGCATCTTACCTTTAGACTTCAAAGTAGCCTCCTTCTGTTTGGTGACAGATTCCACTGGTTTACTCGTGGAATCTGAATCACTAACTAGAGGAGTGGAAACCACATGATCCTTAATAGGATTGGTATTTATTGGTCTACATTTAGCATTTAACACTATCTCATGTGGTGGTGGTACCACTTTGTAACCCAATCCTTCCCCGTTATTTCGTTCTTTCACTAAGTGTTGAATTATGTGAGAAGAACTAGTCCAACTGTGCAGTTTTTGTTTTAGTGAGTTGACTTCGACTTCTAAAACTGCCTTTTCTTTCTTAGCTTCTTCTAGGGAGTTTAAGTAGAACTTTATGTCACTTTCTTGATTAAAAGCAACAACTTCGGTTTCCCTTAGTTGTTTATTTAAAAGCTCTATTTTGTCTTTATAACTGTGCTCATTGTGTTTCAAAATTCGATTAGCTTCTGTACATAGTTGTAAGTCATTTACTAAGCTATCATTATGATCTAATAACCTAGCAAATTTTAAATCTATGCTTTCTCTAAATTTGTTACATTCATTACAAGCATGATTTTCAAAGAGTTGGTCTTTAGTACTTACCTATGAAGACTCGGTTGAATCAGTCATCAGCGTAGAGTTTGACTCTTCAGATGCTGGAGATTCTGAACATGTAGATCTGAGATCTTCTTCAAGCAGGTGATTGACCACATTTGTAGTATCTTCATGATCTGACATCACTAGTTCAACTGCTATTTCACCTTTACTTGGAGTGTCATCATCCAGACCCTCAACATTTGCAATGTTTGACTCACCCGGATATACAAAACGAAAGGTCCAATCTTGACCTTCATGTCTTGTGCAGTTAAAGCCTTTGTATCTTTGCTTGACGAGGCAGCTCCACTCGTGGGTTTGTCTTGACGGTTGAAGGATCAGAAAGGATTCCCGTTACCTGTATTCTTGGGCTTTACACATTCCCGTTTGAAGTGCCCCTTTTCTCCACAGTTAAAGCAGGTAACTTTGGTTTTGTCGAAACCAAAAGTTGTATCCTTTGTGGCTATCAAGTTCTGTCCAGTCTTCTTCACAAACTTCTTAGCCCTTCGAACAACCCTTGCCAAAGCCCACATAATGTCCATTCTTTATAATTCATTCTCGTCCACCTGCTCGTAATTCTTATCAGGCAGATGGCAATTTCCGATCTTTCCTGCAACTAGACTATCATAAGAATGAACAACCGCAACTAAATGGTCCATATGCTCCTTTGCAACCTCAACAGTAATATTCCCCAGATTCTCGGTCTTCAACTTCATAGCATTTGCTTCTGATGTGATATATTGGGTACTAGATGACCCTGACGTTTCAGATCCTGAAGTTGTAGGTTGAGAAGGAGCGGTTGAACTAGACACTAATGCCGTTTGAAGAGGTGCTCCTGAACTTGTTGAAGTGGAAGAGGATTTATAAAGTGAAGGATTCTGGTCATAGGATCCTTTCTGTGATCTGGATTTCATCCTCAGTTCCTCCTCCCTCAGTTTCAGGATGAAGTCGTTTATGTCTAATTTTTCTAGTAAATTGTTCTGTCTCAAATTAGACACAAACGAGTCCCATTTCTCTAGCATACCATCGGCAAAGCTTGAGACCTTATCTTCCATTGACGTTGTGACTCCATGAGTGTGCAACTCACTCATTAAATGGTAGAACATGTCTATGACATCATCCAAGCTCTCTTTACCCATCGAAGAAAAGTTATCAAACTCCTTCTAGAGCTTTCAACGATGCATTCCCGTCGTATCGTTTTTCCAGAGCTTCCCATAACTTCTTTGTCTGTTTGTTCTCAGAAAACTGGTGGAATATATCCTTAGGTATCGACTGAGTCAAAGAGCATACACTTTCTTCTTAGCATTGTACTTCACCTTCTGGCTATTAGTCATGCCGCCCAAGGTAAGTTTAACACCATCAGCACCAACCGGCATGCTATAACCTGTCTCGATTGATTCCTACAGATTGGGATCAACTCCATTTAGATAAATCTCAAACCTTTGCTTCCATTGTGGGTAATCATCTTACGTTATAAGTTTAGGGGGCTTATTGTGATTCTCTATTTCATTTTCCAGAAGCAAAAAGTTCTGGATACGGGATCTTTACCGGCAGTAAACGTAGAGTACTAATCTTCCATTTCTATAAACTTTGAACTTTAACCAGAGACTTATCCACTCGTGCGAATAGAGAGGTGCGAATGGACCAATCGTGTGATTGAACAAATGCGGATGGGTCAATCGTGCGATTGGACAAATGCGGATGAACAACCGTGTGACTGGACGAATGCGGATGGACAATGCGAATGAGGTGGTTCAGTCGTACGAATGGATGGGGGCGGCTAAGTTCAATCGTGCGTATGGGATGAGCGATTGAGTTCAGTCGTGCGATTGAGCCAAGTGCGACTGAAGGCTGCTGTTTTTGAAAAGTCGAAGGTTTTTGATACTTTGACACAAAAACACGAGTTTTCAAGAACCCTAATCTGCCGTATGCCGAAAAACTTAAAATTTTAGATCTGGAGACACTGAAAACACTGTTTTACTAAAAAAGGTGACTCTTTTGAATGAAAAACATGATTTTTGCACCAAAACTAATCGAATCACACACAAAATCAAGAGCCAAAGCTCTCATACCACTTGTTAGGACCGTGTATGTACGGAGTACTAACTGATAATGTGTGTATACCTAATCAAATAGTGCGGAATCCTATTTGATTGGCGATCCAATCAGTGAGAATGTAGTTTCAATGAATTTAAAGATTAATGAAACGTTATGAATGATGAGAACACGATCAACTGCGAACTATGAAGTTGGAACAGGTTCTCTTGAGTCTCTGGACGGCTAGGGTACGTATGTGAGTCGAAATTCTTGAAGTGTTGCGTTTTTCCACGAATTAGGTGGTATTTATAGGTTAGGGGTTGTCAATTGTATGACTGAACCATTAGCATGGTTTAGTCGTGCCACTGAATCATATGATTGGTCCATACACACGACTGAAGGTTCAATCGTGCGACTGAGCCAATCTTTTGTCTCAATCATGCAACTGATCTAGTCTCCTGGTTCAGTCGTACGACTGGTCCATTAGCATGAAGTATTCATGTGTATGGTCCATTAGCATGGTCCATTCGCATGAAGACTTCATACGATTAATTTTGAACATGTTTCTCAATCATTACTGACTAATACCTATGTAAACAACCACAAACCTATATAGTTAGTTCAATATGCTTTATTACACGATAAACAATGAAACATTAAACAATATAAGCATCAATCACATATTTCATTTCATTCAACTCATTCATTACATATATGTAAGACATGAAAGACATTTTACATTAAGCTCCTAAACTAGATACATATGTATCAATAGATTTATAGATTTTAGACTCGGTTTTGGCTTCGGTTAACTTGCGATGAACATAGATTAAAATTCGATTGATTGAGTTTGTGTATCACAAATTGTGGTTTACAGAGAGTTGAAAGGGGTCAACAGGGACATTTTCCCTCTATTATATAGGTTCTATTTGTACATTAACGTGTCGAACGAGCTTTAGGTTTTGTTCGACTATTTCGGTTACCAAAGCTTGTTTAATCAATGGTTTAACTCAAATTAAATGATGTATTAAGTTTGTAATTGATTATTCGAACATTTCTAATAATTTAATTTGATTAATCAACACATTGTATCCATTGAACGGTTATGAACCGATTGTGATGTTGATTTCGGTTCAATCCTCTTTAATGCTGAATGTAATGGTCCAATTGGTCATGGGTTCGAGTTCGCAATATTACTACGGTTTGATTGGTACCTTTAGCTAGCTTAAAAACGTTTAATAATGGGTGTTTGGTGATCACCGGAGTTTGGCCAGAGGTGTGGCCGGCGGCAAGGAGGTGACGGGAAGTGGGAGAGGGTTTTAAACAAAAGTTTCACTTTTGGTCCCTGTGATTTTAATAGTTATTATTTTATGAGCAAACTTTTAAAACAAAGTTTCATAAATTACAAATTTGACCCCAAACCTATTAATTTTAATTAAATCACACAATCTCATATTTAATATAAACTTATATAACTTTTGTAGAATTTTAGAATATAATTATTATTTTTATATAATAGTTAGGATTTCATAAATATTATATAAACTACATAAGTTTATAAACTTACTAAATGAAAGATTAAATGTAAATTTAAATCATCAATTTCACAAAATTAGTTAAATAACATATTTATTGTTTTATAATCAACAAAATGAAAGAAATAGTTTAAATAATATGCTTGATTTATATAACCAACGAAACAAATTCGGGTCCATATTTTAAAAATAACAGATATTATAATGTCATTTGGTATATAAGTCATGTGTATATGTGGTTTTGCGTATGTATATATGCGTGATGTATTGGTCATGTAACAAACCATATATACCATGTACTTTCTTGTTTGCCACACATAATATATATCGTGATAAACATAAGCGATACATACATAAAAGTTGAAATGAAGGAGTGGTTAAATTTGTATATGAATACAATAACGATCAAGACTTTCTAAATGGAATGGTTACACCTTTTTCTTCACAAATGTGATTGAAGATAAATATCATGTCAGTGTTTGTGTAATACACATATTAAATAAATAAAATATTAAATAATTATTAACAAAAATTTATACATTATAAAATCATACTCGAAGATAAAATATGTTTATAAGAACGTATAAATAAACACTTTAAATAAATTAACAATAATATATTTCTCTTAAACTTTTGGGTTATAAAAATATGAGATTTTTAAATATATTGTTTTAAGAAAAATGAATTTTTGTAAAAAACATTCATTGTATTCTGTATTTTATAAAATTTACTTTTAAAAAGTGTGTTTTTAATTAAAAATAGGTTTTTAATTTATTAAATTATACCATTTTTAATTTGAAAATGGTATGAGTATATAATTAGTATTCAATATTATTATTAATAATATAAAGAAATGAGAAAATAAGCACAATAAGGTTTACAATTGTTTCACGCTTATGTTAGTTTTTTTATTTATATATAGATAGGCTAAACGCTCACTAAATAAACGAATTCAATTTTAAGATAATATAAACATGAATAGTTACACTATAATATTTTAATGTAAAATATAATTAAAATTATGTATACATAATAGTTGAAGAAATAAATAACTATACCATTTTTAACTCTCTTATGTAAATAGCTTTATTTTCAAATATTCATTTTAAGATATTTTATAATAAATATGGTTTGTAATTATTCTTTTTTAATAAGACAGTTTTAAAATATTTCACTTGTTTATGATATTTTTAACAACAAAATGATTTAAAATATTTTTTTAAAAAATGTTTAATGCTTTAGAAAATTTCATATTATATAAAACTTTAGTTTTTTTGTTATTTAGATTTTAATTAAAAGATGTTATTTTTAATTTCCTTCAAAAAATCTATTTTGAAAAAAGATAGTTTGATTTAAAAAAAAAATAGATAAGAGAGAAAAACATAGCAATTAATAAAATTATCTTTAATAACATAAATAAATTTGTATAAGTATTTTAATTACTATATACTCTTTTTAATGGAAAATTAATATGTGGATGTTAGAAAAAAGTCAAGTGGCAAAAACTTAGGTAAAAAGAATGACAAGTTGCAAAAAAACCTTGTTTTGTTAGATGTTATATATATCATGCGTATATACAAAACTAAAGAAACTTTAAATAATGGTTTAACTATTAATGAGTAATGTTCTTTATTCGTGTCGGTTAAGCCGACAAAGTCCCCGTTCTTTCTCTGCGTGTCTTATTATAACATTTGGTATGTATATAACAAGTGATGTTACAATATCAGTATTACAATGGAATAAAGTTTGTGACCTAAATTTGGTATCATTAGTTAATTGTTCCTTGGAGCAAAATGTTGGTGTACAATTGTAGGAAGAATGTAACTAGATATTTGCTACGATTAGATATTTTTAACTAGTCAAAAGGGTGGACGTATTATAAATGGGCAAAAGTTGTGAGGTTGTAAATGAATTTTGATAAATATGTTAAAGTCATAAATGGTAAGGTTATTAACATTATAAAATATTTTTTTATTTCTTAAGTTAATTCATAATTCTTTAAGTAGTCGACCGTTTAACTAAAGTTAAACAAGACCTATATATTTAAATAAACACTACAAGAAATAGGGCCAAGGCAACACCAAGAAATGAGACTAGTATTAATTCTAACGGCGTGATTGCATCAATTTATCCTATGACGACGACACATTGCCATAGAAGTTTCATAAGGGCGGAATTACTTCCCTCAAATTAATTTTAAAGGAAAAAAAGGTTTTAACCTGTGGCTTTCGTCATCATAGAGTGCAACCAAATTTTTAAAATTTTAGTATTAATCAAAATGTAAATAAAAAAATAGATCTATGACGACCACACATGGTGACAAATGTTATAGGTGATCCTAAGGTGACAACTTGTAGTCCCCGTAAGTCTACAATAGTCAAAACATAAAGTGAGCCTATGACGATAACATATCATCCCACCTATCGTGACAACCCTATGTCACCCTACCTATAGTGACAACCCTACGTCGTCATCATAAGGCTAGTTGTCATATGGTCTTTTTCTTCTAGTGAAGTTAAACAACAAAAAGCTACACATGACATGTTTATTCTACATGTAATAAGCAACATCCTAAAACATTATTATTTTTATGTCATGTTAGTTCTGTTCATTAGGTCGTATAAGAGATAATATATATGTTATGGACATATGGTATGTCTTAATAAATTTTAACATAATTAAAAGATATGATTTGATTATCATTCTTTTGTAGTTACCTTTACTGTAACCTATAAATATTTAATCAATAACATATAATACCTTACAAGGTTTATACCATATGTATATGGTGTAAAAATCTTAGGGTTCTTGTTTACTTTTTTTTCTTCCTTCTTATCTATTTTCTTTGGTTATACACCCAATTTTAGTGGATCAATGATCTTGTTGCCACAATATCTCCCTTATGCAACATCTTTCTTTTCTCCATCTTCTCATTCCGGTGAAAACTATCATACCTATACATTAGGTTTGACTTGTTTTCTCTTGCCGTCACTATGTCACCACAATTGTTGCAATAGACGTCGTTGTGTCTCCACATTTAGAGATTTTGTCACTATAGTCTTGGCTCCTGTCATCGTAGAATGTCGTTACGGCTCTTGCCCCTCCATTCACCATCACAAAGTTTTGATGCTTATATGTTTTTATGCGACGGTATGTTCTTGTTATATTAACATATTCATTAGTTTTCATTCTAGTTTAAACGTATAAGCTTCGATTGTCATGAGTACTATAGAGAATATATTTGTGAGGGTTTATTTTAATAATTTATCATAGTTTAAGATATGATCTTTAAAATAAGTTTCATTTGTAGTATTTCTAATAATACTTCTATAAATATTGATAATAATATACAATACTTTATAAGGTTTTACACTTTTACATTTTACTATCCTATAGCCGCTCACCCTTAATAAGTCAATTCATGTTATATTATAAATAAATTATTTCTACAAAATTATATTGTTGATATTAAAAAAAAAGTAAATATCGACCTTACGTACTTGACTATTATACTACACCAAAAAGGTAAAGGGGGCAATTTTAAATATAAAAAGTGAAAACTGTTTAACACAAGAATCACTTCGACGTTCACATGAAAATAGTTGTACATGCCACAACATGTTTTAATTTTTGTCTTAAAACATTGAACTAAACAAAGGCCGGTGTCAATCAAATCTTCCACTTTTTAAAACGGTTACATAATATATCACATGATATTTGATATCACGATCATTAAATTATTTTAAAATATCTATCAAACTAATCAATATATTTTTATTACTTTTGTCTTTTTTAAAGTTAAAAAAATGAAAAAGAACAAGTGTCGTATTACCTTTTTGGGATCAAATGAAGATAGTGTGAGCGTTAAGTGAAAAAAATGGCAAATTGCAACTATTTTGGTATTTTTGATTTCTGGAATAGATTATTCATTTAAAATAATAATAAAGTTGTGTACAGCTCTTATACATGAACTAATAATTATTTAAACAAGTTTGACTTAAAACTACAATAACGTAAGGCCCCGTTCCCGGGACGCTTACAGCTGGGTTCTCATCGCACATAAAACATATAATTACATTTGTATTTAATAAATCGCAGCGGAAAACTAAAACAAACTTTCATTTCCATGTAAATGCTTTTGCAAACTAATACAACATTCATTACAAAAATTGTTTCTTCGCATTACAATGCAAAAACATTAATCAAAAGAATGCCATCCCAAAAGAGCCGAGTAGTCGCCCGTGCCATCCTCAGCAATCATTACCTGCCAACTGGAGACACATCAAAGTCAGCGTTGTTGAGTGAGTTCTAGTTTTATAAATAAATCATACTTTACTTTCATATAAAACCGTTCGTTACTTTTACATGATCACACATCGTACGTACACATAGATAATATCGTTATTATCTTCTTCATCCGTTCATTCGTTCTTTCATTACCTTACTTGCGCATCGGACATCATCCATACCAATACCATGTGCTACACCCCGGTTAGTCGTAACTACCAGGCCGAAGTCAACAAATGACAGCTAAACGTATGCCACGGTACTAGGAGTAACCATCAGTCTTAGCTACTGGGCTGAAGTCAACGAATGACAGCTAAACGTATGCCACAATACTAGGGGTGAGCGGTAGAGGTTCTACATTTAGGGTCAATCACCAAGAAGGACCCAGTATCGATGTGTGCAAGACGTTTCATTCGTTCATTAATACACACATTCATTCATCATGTTCCTCTTTCTTTATCTTTCACTTTACGTTACATAATACTTCGTTCATTCATCATAACAAGTAAAGCCACAGGAAAGATATTATACATCACATTAAGGAACATAAAAATGCATCAACAACACATCATACAGGGCAACATCATACATACATAACGTACAACATCATCACCCTCATCATGCCCAACATGCTTTCTAAGACCTCGATCGTCCTCTTAAAAACTCTTATGGGAACTTTACATCAACACTTACATCTGCACTTTCCCCGAAAGTCAGAAGTCAATCTACACCTTCCTCGGGTTCAACAACCCTATTCGGGCGTATGGACACCCTTCAGTCGCATGGCCTCCATGCGACTGAACATCATGCGATTGAACTAATACGGATGAACACCTATGCGAATGAACATCCAGTCGTGCGAATGGACCCTCAGTCGCATGACCCCATGCGACTGGCCCTCCAGTCGTGCGAATGAACCCAATCGTGCGAATGGACCCCAATCGCACCCTAATCGGCCGTATGGCCTCCATTCGGCCTCCAGTCGGTCGCCTAACCCTAACTGATGCAGAATGCAGTTCAACCCGACTGCAGCCAGGGTTTTCGGCCTCCAAACTCATCTAAAAACCCATTTTAAGCCTAAATCGACCATCCCAAACCTTAGGGATGCATACCATAACATCATTCAGCCACAACCAAGCAAGAAATCAAGTCACAATCGCGTCATACTAGACATACTAGACATACACAAACGGGTCACTTACAACATACGAAAAACTCGATTTCAGATGTTTTCCAGCCCCAAATCGTTTGAAAACAAGTAAAAGAGGGGTCCTAGAACTCACCTAAACGAGCACAACGACAAGAGCTTCGATTCGGCTTGCTTCACGACGATTTTGGCGACCCGAACCGACCCGAACCAACACTTTTTCCTCTTTTTCCCCTCTTTCTCTCTATTCTCCTCTTTGTGAGCTGAAATGTGAGTGTGGGGAGAGTGGGCTGCCCTCTCCCTACATATGTCACCACATTTCCCAACTTTTCTTCGTTGGCGGGTTTGGTCCCTCGACTTTGGACTTTATTTTCTTTTCTTTCGCCACCGGCTTCAAAATAGTAAATATTCGGGTGTTACAAGTCCACCCCCTTAAATAGGTTTCGTCCCCGAAACCTGTTATTCGTCGAACAAACGTGGATAATGCTGTCTCATTTCTTCTTCAGTCTCCCACGTTGACTCGGATCCCTTCCTGTGCTTCCACTGTACACGCACAAGAGGAACCACTTTATTCCTTAGCCTCTTTTCTTTACGATCGATGATTGCCACCGGTTGCTCCACATAATTGAGCTTTCATCTATTTCAATGTCCTCCAGTGGAACAATCATGTCTTCATCAGCTATACACTTTCTCAGATGAGATACATGGAATGTCGGGTGAATCCCACTTAACTTATCTGGCAACTCCAATCTATAGGCCACCTCCCTACTCGAGCAATGATTCGGAAAGGACCTATATATCTTGGGCTCAACTTGCCCCGCCTTCTGAATCTAATAATACCCTTCCAGGGTAAGACCTTCAACATAACCCGGTCACCCGCCTGGAACTCAATTGGCCTACGTCGCTTATCGGCATACGACTTCCGTCTATCCTTGGCTGCCTTCATGAAGGCTTTAATCTTTTCAAGCTTCTCTGTCGTAGCCTCGATTACTCGACGCTCCCCAATTCCTTCTGACCAATATCACCCCAACAAACGGGTGTTCTGCATCTCCTACCGTATAGCATCTCATATGGCGGCATACCAATGCTAGCATGATAGCTGTTGTTGTAGGAGAATTCAGTTAATGGTAGGTGGTCATCCAACTTCCACAAAAATCAATCACACATGCTCGAAGCATGTCTTCCAATGTCTGAATGGTCCTTTCTGACTGACCATCGGTTTGGGGATGATAAGCTGTGCTAATATGTAACCTCGTCCCCATAGCGTCGTGGAATTTCTTCCAAAATTTAGATGTAAACCGAGTGTCACGATCAGACACAATAGACACCGGCACACCATGACGAGCTACATTTCCTTGATGAACAGATCCGCCAACCTCTCAGATGAATACGTCTCGCGGATCGGTAGAAAATGAGCGCTCTTCGTCAGACGATCAACTATCACCCATATGGCATCATACCCTTTCGGGGTACGCGGCAGCTTCGTAATGAAGTCCATGGTGATGTGCTCCCATTTCCATTCTGGTATATCCAAAGGTTGTATCTTCCCATACGGCTTTTGATGCTCTGCCTTCACCTGTAAGCAAGTAAGGCACTTACTCACATACTCCACCACGTCACGCTTCATACCCGGCCACCAATAATCTTTCTTCATGTCATGGTACATTTTCGTGGCACCAGGATGAATGGAGTATCGAGTCTTGTGAGCTTCATCCATTATCTTCACCCGTAGATCCCCAAAACGAGGAATCCACACACGACCGAATCGAGTTCTAACACCGAGTGTGTTTTCACCCAATTCCCCAACCAGACCTCTCATTCTTTCTGAGTTAAGGTGGTCTTCTTTCAATGCCTCATCTTGCAACTCCTTAACTTGCTTCATCACATCAGAGGTCATGATTAGTTGATAAGCTTTCACCCGAATCGGCTCGGGCCTCTCTTTTCGGCTAAGGGCATCCGCCACCACATTAGCTTTGCCTGGATGGTAATGGATCTCGCAATCATAATCCTTTATAAGTTCCAACCATCTCCTCTGCCTCATGTTCAGATCCTTTTGCTCGAAGAAGTACTTCAAGCTCTTATGATCGGTGAATATGGTGCACTTCGTCTCGTAGAGATAGTGCCTCCAGATCTTCAATGCAAAGACCACGGCTGCTAGCTCCAAGTCATGAGTGGGATAATTAACCTCATGGACCTTTAACTGTCGAGATGCATAGGCTATAACCTTCCCTCTCTGCATTAAAACACACCCCAACCCCGAGTAGGAAGCATCAGAATAAACCACTAGATCTTCACTTCCATCGGGTAGGGACAGGACTGGAGCTTGAGTCAGTCTTGCCTTCAGCTCTTCGAACGCCTTCTCTTGAGCTTGATCCCATACAAACTTCACATCCTTTCGGGTCAACTTAGTTAGTGGAGAGGCAATCTTAGAGAAGTCTTGGATGAATCTTCTATAGTAGCCCGCCAAGCCCAAGAACTACGGATCTCGGATGGCGTCTTTGGTGACTTCCATTGCATAACCGCCTCCACCTTTGCCGGGTCAACCATAATCCCGTCAGGATTCACAACATGACCCAAAAACTGAACTTCACGCAACCAAAATGCGCACTTGGAGAATTTAGCATACAATTTCTCCTTCTCAACGTCTCTAGAACCTCTCCGAATGTGACCGGCATGCTCAATCTCGCTCTTTGAATAAATCAGGATATCATCAATAAACACAATCACTGATTTATCCAACATAGGCCGACACACATGTTTCATCAGATCCATAAAAGCAGCTGGCGCGTTGGTCAAACCAAAGGACATGACAAGAAACTCTGTAATGGCCATAGCGCGTACGGAAGCTGTTTTAGGGATATCTTGCTCCTTCACCTTCAACTGATGATAACCAGATCGAAGATCTATCCTCGAGAACCAACTAGCACCCTGAAGCTGGTCGAACAAATCATCTATCTCGGTAAGGGGTAGCGGTTCTTCACTGTCAACTTGTTCAGTTCGCGGTAGTCGATGCACATCCTCATACTACCATCCTTCTTCTTTACAAATAGGACCGGAGCACCCCAAGGAGAGATACTCGGTCTGATGAACCCCTTATCAAGCAGCTCGCAACTGCTCCATCAACTCTTTCATCTCGGTTGGAGCTAACCGATACGGTGCCTTGGCAACAGGTTGGGCACCCGGTATCAGATCAATCTGAAATTCAATTTCTCTGTCAGGTGGCACTCCTGATAAGTCTTCTGGGAACACGTCTGGAAAGTCACACACAACCGGTACATCGCTAGTTGTGGTGTTGGTGTATCCACATCTTTTACATAGGCCAAGTAAGCACTACATCCACGCCTCATACACTTTCCCGCCACCGCCATTGAGATCACTTTGGGATTGTAGTGACCCGATCACCATAAACCGTTACCAAACTTCCGTCAGGCGCTGTCAACCGAATCATCTTCTTGCGACACACAATGTTCGCCTCAAAGTCTGCCAACCAATCCATCCCAAGAACCAAATCGAAACCACCCAAGGTCATCACAAACGGTCTAACAGGAAACTTATGACCCTCAAGTTCCACATCACAATTCTCTATCATCTCAGAAATCCTGGTAGACTTACCTATGGCAGTTTCTACATCAAAGGGCGCATCAACACGTCTACTACTAACAGGCAGCTTAGCACAGAAAGCAGCAGAAATAAAACTCCTACTAGCACCAGAATCAAATAACACAGAAGCTAAAGTCTGGTTCACTAGAAACGTACCGGACACAACGTTAGGGTCCGTCCTAGCCTCCTCCTGTGTCATGGTGAACGCTCTGGCGATCGCCCTCGGTCCATCACTTCCGTCTTCTTCACCCCTGAACCCTCAGTCTCGACTCTTACAATCTCTGCTCATATGACCAGTTTCCCCACGTTTAAACATTTGCTCGACATGCAATCCTTCGCCATATGCCTTTTCCCACACTTGAAGCACAAGTTTGACCCAAACCTACATTCCCCTGTGCTCCCTTCCACACTTGCCACACCTTCTCGACCCCGCACTTGATGTGACCACCCGGCGTTCATCCACCCGTGCCTTTTTGTTACCCATCGGGGCATCACCCCGACCAAAACGTTTCCCGTTCCAGTTCCGATCACCACCACCCTTCTTACTTGCTTCAGTCACCACCACCTCCGCTCATCATACAGCCTCCCTGCCAAATCAACCGCCGACCTAAACGTGCTTGGCCGGCGGCGGCGATCATATGCCGGCGAACATCCACCGGTAAACCCTGAATATACCTCTTGATTTTCGAGACAGAGGCGTCACCTGATCAGGCACAAGCCGTGCCATTTCATTAAACTTGGTGGTATACTGCTGGTGTGTCATGGTTCCAGCCTCCAACTGTAAAAACTCCCTTTCCAACTTATCCATTTCCTGTGAGGACAGAACTCCTCAATCACCATCTTCTTCAACTTAGGCCATTTCATTTTCCAATGGCCCTACTACCCTCAGCTTGGACAATGTTATCCCACCAACACAGAGCTGAATCCACAAAAGAGTGGGTAGCAAACTTCACCTTTTGGTCCTCTCGGCACGCGTGATATCGAGAACAGCTTCCATTTCCCTCACCACCGGTGAGCAGCTGCAGCGGTGCGTTTCCATCAAAAGTAGGGGGTTGCATCTCATAAATGCCCCGTAGTTACATCCTCGCACTGCCTTGGCACAGGCTCTTCTTCTTCCTCTTCATCATCAGACAGAACCGTTTCCGCTCTGGCTGTTCCCGTTCTCCAGAGGATTGTTTCTTTCTTTTCTTTCCCCTTCTCGTACAGCCTTAATAACTTCAGTCACCACAGACGGTAAGATTGTCTGCATGACCTGATGGACTTCTTCTACAACAGCCTCCTTTACTGAGGCTCTCAGATTGGCGCTTTC
This sequence comes from Flaveria trinervia, assembly GCA_025506515.1. Lineage (NCBI taxonomy): Eukaryota > Viridiplantae > Streptophyta > Magnoliopsida > Asterales > Asteraceae > Flaveria > Flaveria trinervia. Next base: position 16,480,694 of record CM046448.1, read on the forward strand.
GTCGCCACCCTCCGGATGAGGGATCTCTGGTTCTTCATGAACCACCCTCTCAACTCTGGGTCTCCCTCTTGGGTCGCGGTTCAACACCGTGACCTCCACCCCTAGAAGCTTTCGAAGATCTACCTCCGGACATCACACGCACACTGAAAGATTCAAATACCAACACGGTCATTCAAGGAAACAACTCAGTTATGTCAAGTATAGTAAGTCCCTAATTACAGTGGCCAGTTGTGATTAGCCACTTACTTTACTCTTCATACCCCAAGTATTACCTGTCCTGACTACATCAGTATTTAAATCTGCATACAACACATAACACATGCCATGCGCACATAAAACCGGTTAACTTTATGAAAATACCTGATGACACACAGCTACTCAGATTGGCATCCCATTCCCTTTCCGTCCAATTCTCAGTTTAAGATTAGGTTTATTTTGAAAATTTACCCATTTCACTTAAACTTTGGCTCTGATACCAACTTGTAAGGCCCCGTTCCCGGGACGCTTACAGCTGGGTTCTCATCGCACATAAAACATATAATTACATTTGTATTTAATAAATCGCAGCGGAAAACTAAAACAAACTTTCATTTCCATGTAAATGCTTTTGCAAACTAATACAACATTCATTACAAAAATTGTTTGTTCGCATTACAATGCAAAAACATTAATCAAAGAATGCCATCCCAAAAGAGCTGAGTAGTCGCCCGTGCCATCCTCAGCAATCATTACCTGCCAACTGGAAACACATCAAAGTCCTTGGGCTGAGTGAGTTCTAGTTTTATAAATAAATCATACTTTAACTTTCATATAAAACCGTTCGTTACTTTTACATGATCACACATCGTACGTACACATAGATAATATCGTTATTATCTTCTTCATCCGTTCATTCGTTCATTCATTACCTTAATTGCACATCGGACATCATCCATACCAATACCATGTGCTACACCCGGTTAGTCGTAGCTACCGGGCCGAGTCAACAAATGACAGCTAAACGTATGCCACGGTACTAGGAGTAACCATCAGTCTTAGCTACTGGGCCGAAGTCAATGAATGACAGCTAAACGTATGCCACAGTACTAGGGGTGAGCGGTAGAGGTTCTACATTAGGGTCAATCACCAGAAGGCCCAGTATCCGATGTGTGCAAGACGTTTCATTCGTTCATTAATACACGCATTCATTCATCATGTTCCTCTTTCTTTATCTTTCACTTTACATTACATAATACTTCGTTCATTCATCATAACAAGTAAAGCCACAGGAAAGATATTATACATCACTTAAGGAACATAAACATGCATCAACAACACATCATACAGGGCAACATCATACATACATAACGTACAACATCATCACCCTCATCATGCCCAACATGCTTTCTATGACCTCGATCGTCCTCTTAAAAAACTCTTATGGGAACCTTTACATCAACACTTACATCTGCACTTTCCCCCGAAAGTCAGAAGTCAATCTACACCTTCCTCGGGTTCAATAGCCCTATTCGGGCGTATGGACACCTTCTTCGCATGGCCTCCATGGCGAAGACTGACATCATGCGATTGAACTAATACGGATGAACACCTATGCGAATGAACATCCCGTCGTAGCGAAGGGACCCTCAGTCGCATGACCCCCATGCGACTGGCCCTCCAGTCGTGCGAATGAACCCCAATCGTGCGAATGGACCCCAATCGCACCCTAATCGGCCGTATGGCCTCCATTCGGCTTCCAGTCGGTCGCCTACTAAACTGATGGCAGAATGCAGTTCAACCCGACTGCAGCCGAGGGTTTTCGGCCTCCAAACTCATCTAAACCCATTTTAAGCCTAAATCGACCATCCCAAACCTTAGGGATGCATACCATAACATCATTCAAGCACAACCAAGCAAGAAATCAAGTCACAATCGCGTCATACATATACATAGACATACACAAAGGGTCAACTTACACACATACGAAAAACTCGATTTCAGATGTTTTCCAGCCCCAAATCGTTTGAAAACAAGTAAAAGATGGGTCCTAGAACTCACCTAAACGAGCACAACGACAAGAGCTTCGATTCGGCTTGCTTCACGACGATTTTGGCGACCCGAACCGACCCGAACCAATACTTTTTCCTCTTTTTCCCCTCTTTCTCTCTATTCTCTCTTTGTGAGCTGAAATGTGAGTGTGGGGAGAGTGGGCTGCCCTCTCTCTACATATGTCACCACATTTCCCAACTTTTCTTCGTTGGCGGGTTTGGTCCCTCGACTTTTGGATTTTATTTTCTTTTCTTTCGCCACCGGCTTCAAAATAGTAAATATTCGGGTGTTACAAATAAAATACTCCAGCATATATATTTTTCAAATGACATGGCTGAAGAAGAGTTAATTCTATTTCAGGTATAGAAGTTAGAACAAAAGAATGAATATTTTATTTATCAAAACAATAGATCAGTAAAGTCGATGTACATTTTAAACATATATTAAGTGAAACTTATAAAACATGTAATGGTTTATGGACCAACACATAGATACATTACTACCTTTTGGTTTATGTACATTTTACTATAGATGCATTAAAACTGTCTGGTTTTGTAAGTTTTGTAATCTTTAAATTTATACCACTACGATAGATGCATTAAAACTGTCTGGTTTTGTAAGTTTTGTAATCTTTAAATTTATACCACTACGATAGATGCATTAATACTTTTTGTTTTGTTCATTTCGTCTTTTAAAGAGTATCACAGACTGATAATCACCAAAGAATCAACAATGTGACCCACTAAAATCCTTAAAAAATCTTGACAAATTTCTATTGATAGATTTTGGAATTCTTTTGATTTTATTGTTTGATTATTGGCCACCTATCCGTCAGTAATCCCTTGACCAGACTTTTAAGAAACGAACTCGCTCAAAGTTTCAAAGCTTCTCTATGTTGACCGGTCACGGAAAGTAAATTCCCTCGGTAACTTGTTGGTAAGTATACTAATAAATCGTATGTAAGCCAACATCAAGAAATGGTATTGATATATTTATTTTTTTATGTTTGATGGCAATGGTTATCCTTTGTCCCTCACCCAAACCTCATAAGTTATACCTTTATTGTTTAATTGATAGAAACTACAATGTTGGAATGAGTAATCTTAGAATTAAAACACAAAAAAATGGGCTTCAAATCATCGTATGTATTCTTCGTACCCTAGCTCAATAACAAAACCTACATCAATTGTTTCGAAATCCTCTCCTTTGTTTATGGTTTATTGTTAATTTAAGGTAAATCACAGTGACATTTGAAGAGGGATGACATTTTTAGCTTTTTAGTGTGCCCCTAGATCAACAAAAGGAAAATTTCTGAAAATATCAATTTGACCAACTGTTTTTTTCTATTTTGTTCATTTGACCGGCACATCCCCAAAAATGTTCACACCTAACATAGTCAAGCCGACCGTAATATAGCTTCATTCAAACCCATGACGAGTTGTTCAGATGAAGCCGCATGTCCAAACGCGAGCGTCCTGACAGTGTTTGTTTTCTTCGAGAATCGAGTTGACCGTATTTTGGTTTTCATGGCACCTATATTTCTGCCATGTCGCATTCGTTTCAAACCCTTAAATAAAAAAGTATGTTTGATCGAACACAATTAGGGACAAAAGTTAGGGTCGAACAAAATTAGGTTTTTGTTGATCTGCGTGCATTGATGACGGTCAGATGATTGCAATAAAATTAGGGTCGACCGAACTTAAGGTTTTGTAGAACAGACTTAGGTTTAACGAGAGATTAATGACAACCATTACTTCCTATCCAAAGCCTTCCTATATGTTTATGATATCTTCTCTAGTTTCTCATTAACTATGGTCGCATCCAAATCCTTAATTCTAACAAAGCAGATCATTTATCTGCATCTTCCACCATCCAAAGATATTTACTTTGGATTGTTCAATTTTCATGATTCGTCAGCTATAACACCGCATATTAAAGGATGAGATCTAAGTAAGGCTATGATATCACAGATGTTATGGGTATGTGGCTAACCCAAGGACTCGCTTAGGGCTACAAAAATTGATACAATAATATGGCGCAAGACTCAAGAATTTGATGGTATTTCTAATCAATTTCTAACTAAAAAATTAACAAGAAGTAATATCGAGTAACAAACACAACGAAATAATATTAATCAACATCCAACTAATCTTAATAGGAATTATATTAGAACTGATACTACCAAACTAATAACTCCAATTATAAACCAAATTCTCGTAGCTCTAATCAATAATGAAAGAGAACAAGCCTGATTTGTTTATGTGGAACAACAAAAAAAGTTTCTTTCTTCTTAATTGGTGACAAAACTAGGCAAGCAGGCAGCCATCCAAGCTGCTCCTTTATCTTCTATTTGTGGTCGATGCAAAACAAGCAAACAAGAAGCTAACAAAGCTGATTTTTTTCCTTTGGCAAAGCAAGCAATCAAACTTCTTAATTGCTCCTTTTTTTCCTTTTTCTTTGTTCGATGAAAGCAAACACCACACAATGCAGTAAATATAGGTGATGACACGAGGGTTTTAACATGGTTTAATCACAATGTATGACCTATGTTCACGGGACAACGAATAGGGTTTCTATATCTTATAACGTTTTAAGATACCAAAATGTTTAACATCCCCGTAATTATGATTCGAAGTTTATTTACTTATTTTTCTATAGCAAGGATAATATAATTTATATATTACCACTAACGATATGCTACGACAATCAAGAATGTTTATATCAAAAAAAGAAATTCTACTAGCAATGCCATGGAAGGCCACTCACACCACCCTTGTTTTTAGCCATGAATAAATAACTACCTTAATGGAATCTAGCATATTACACGTAGAAATAGGAGATTGGTTAAAGATTATATTATTTCGAGCCAACCAGATGAACCATAATATCGCCGTGACGATAACATATTTCAACTTTTTCATTCCATCCTGCTTATTCAAACTTTGCACTGCCTCCAAAACTTCATGTTAGATTTATAATTAGAGATTGAAAAGCCGCACCACGCTACAGTATGGAACCACACCTTACCTGCAAAATGGACATGGAGCAAAAGTTGATTCACAGATTCATGCGATCTAATACATAATGAGCATTCCACTGTTTACCATTTTGTCATATACTTTGCGTCTTTTGTTTTTTTTTTCAACTAAGAACAAATCAGGGAATTGTTGCTTTATAGGGGAATTATCAATCCACACACAAGGACAAAATTTAAACAGATCATGCATCACCAATTACGCTTTTCATGAAATGATTGAGATTAATATGTTCTTTTTGGAATTCTTGTTTGATGGCTACACATTGTTCCAGGTGTCGGAAATAGATTTTTTACAAGGAAGTTGAAAATAGCTACATAGGCTCTCTTTTCCACCATAACCATTTTAAATAATTAAATTTATTAAATTTCATCAAATAAAGCATCTTGAAATACTATAGCCGAAGAGAACGAAATTCTTTTTATAGGGGATAAAGTGATTATCGAGTGGTCATACTTTTTATCATCTCTGTTCTTCACGTATGCATTACATTATACTTATTTAGCTCCTCCCACTCAATTTTAATTCAAAGGTGTAAACAATCTTATTTTAGTGACTCCACTCATACATTGAAATTTTAATTTTTACTAATCAAATTATATAAGAATTATAAAATAGTCTAAATTTAATTAATTATTAAAATAAATAAAATAAAATACTAAATGTAAATAAAAAAAATTTCGATGGATATATTTCCAACCCTAGCTATAAATCTCAATCTATAACCTCTAATAAATCAATGTTTTTTGTCACTTTATATTCTCTTAACCTATGTTTTTGTCACTTGTTATTTTTCTAGACATTCATACATTAATTTTCCCTCCTAAAGGGTGTTATAGTAATTCAAATACTTAAACAAATTTCCTTCTCTTATTAACAAAAGTTACTTTATTAATTGTTATGTGTAGAGATTAATGAAGAGGCTGATGCAACCCAAACATCCAAAGTCTATTCTGCATACTGCACAAGTACATTAAAGAAAAATGTTTAGGAAGTTTGACACATGCAATATAAATATTCTAAGTGTGAAATCTTCCGAAGCCAAAACCAATATCATCCAAAGCCAAAGATAAAGTCTTCCGAAGTCTCAGAGACAAAGTCTTCCGAAGCTTCAACTCATGAAGACAGATTTCTTCCGAAGACTTTTGACACATGCTTTATCTGATGTACTGTTCCATAAAACTGGATACATTTTCGTTGCATCTCTGTAAAGTCACCAATTTACATGAGTTGGTGAAAAGGTCCATATTTTTTGGTAACTATAAATTCAGGTCTTGAGTCTGTAACTTTCTACTTTATGTACTTTATCCTTTTTGTAATAGATAAGAATGTGAGCTATGACATGTCATAGTCACTAGTCAAAAGGCAATCTGCCTTTTGACTCTACAATTGATTTTGTTTGTGTCTAGTCAATTGTATCCAACTGGCTTTCAAAGTATAGCCGGCTGTAAGATGTAGTATAAGTATTCCTTGTTATTGTATCTTTTCAATATGTTTTGTAACACTTGTAATAGAACTTGAGAAAGCAATATACTGCATCCTTGAAAACCAAACACTTGTGTTCTCATGTTCTGTCTCTTACTTATTACTTGTGTTCTTAGTGTCAAACTTGTGGTTAATCCAGTTTACTGTTTGATTAATTTTAGTTAATGTCCTCTTTGTGTTGTTGTGTTGTAAGTTGTCACATCCCGACGAAAGCGTGAGATGATTATTTGGGTGTGACTTGTTGTACAGAACTCATTGATTAACAGAGTTTCAGATAGCACAACAACATATATTAAACATAACAAAACATACTTCATAAGATAATAATAAGTTTAGAAATACATTAAATCATGATAGTCAAAATTTGATCTAAATATAATCCTATTACAGCATAATTTCTAACTGCTACATCTTCAATAATGGTGGAAATGAGCGTCCACCAATATGCTGAGATCATACACATTCACAGTTAGATTCACACAGACTTTTCCCATAACTTCTCCCCAGCCGTTATACATATCAAAAGAGAACATTAAGCTATTAGACATGATGAATTCCTGAAAAAGCATACTCAAAATAGTCAACATAATGTTGGTGAGTTCATAGGTTTATCTTACATAAAATATTATTGATGCATCAAATACAACCAAACCTTACTTAATAATCAGATCAACCATACTGTCATAACATAATTTATAAATAAGATAATATAGCATCACAACACTCATCCTGTTGGTGCAGGAAATTATTTCCTAAGTAGCGCTACCTATATTATCCAACGGTTCCACATCCGAATTAATGGTTGTAACATAAATGACAGCATAACTCAAAAATTGCATCAATCATCAAAAATCAATAGTATGCTTTTTCCCCCAAAAGTTTATAAAAATCAAAATGGGGCTATGAATCTCACCTTTACTCCACGAAATCACCTATAAACAAATATATTTATAGTTTAGAAACATAAATATTTTCTTTAAAATTTTCAGTACCTCAAATAATATCAAACTTGTTAAAATAAATAGGTGACGAAATAAAACATAACATACTCAGATTTCATATTTTAATTATTTGCAATTTATTTCTTATAATTTTTGGATATTCAAATAAAGTGTTAAAATTACCTTCGGCTTTCTAAAAATTCTAAAAATTTATCAGAATTTTTGACACTTTATATATAACTTTTCAAAATTTTTCTTAATCCTAAATCACAATAGTCAATTTTTATAATTTCCTTCATTTTACTAATGTTTAGTAAAAATATTAGAATATGTCTAAAAATTTCTATTTTCATACAGAATGTTCTTTTCAGCTTTTAATATTTTCTTTGATTTTCTCATAATTTATTGCAAAGTTAAAGTATTTTTCCCGATTTTCATGTGACAGAAATTTTCAAAATTCATAACTTATTCATATCTTCTAGTTAGATCATGAAACTTTTTCTGTAAATCCTATAATTCATAAGGTTTAACATATAATTTTCTCAATCTTATTCCAAGTTCAGTTCTTCCAGCATAAAGTTTTCCTCCAAATTCTAAAATAATTTATATAAATTATTTTATTCATAGGAACGGCATCAAAATCTGCAGAACTATAATTCTTAATATTCTAAACATATTTTTAATGTTGTTCCACAATCATAGTTTATAACATAATAAACTGAATTTAACAAGTTGTACCTAAATTTTTAACCCTTTGTTGATAATTTTCTTTATAACTTTGGATTATCAAGATTTACTTTATTTATTTCAGATTCATAAAATCTCCTTACTGCTTTTTGAATAAATTTTACATGTTGGTAAGATTTTGTAAAGAACTTGTATGTTTAATTACAAGGGTTAGTCATTTGTGTTTGTTTAAACACATGTATAGTCTTTGAAATCTTAACTAGTTATGGTTTAAAGGATGAAACCTTGATTTTCACAGAAGAAGAGGGTGAAGATAGCTGATGTTGGCTTCTTCTTCGATTATCCAACTTGTGTGGGTGTCTTGAGCTTCCAAAGTTGTGATCTTCTTGCAAAGGTTGGTTTGGAAGGTGATGATGTTTGATTGTGGTGATGTTATAATGGTGACCGTGAATGGTGATGTTGATGGTGTTCGGTTGAGAGGTGAAGGAGTGGTGTTTGTGGTGGTGACCGAGAGGTGGTGGTGTGAAGGTGAGGATGGAGGTGAAGACGGTTATGATGTTCGGTTATGGTGGTGGTGACCGATAGTATTTGAGATGGAGACTTGGTATGTGATTTGTGTTCCAAACCATCAGCCAAGAGCTTCAAGTAATAAGATTTCTCATCATTAAACTTAGGTGTAGGCTTGCAAGGTGGCATGCTCAAGACATGCTTGGTGTTTGGGTGGCTAGGTGTCGACCAAGGGGATGTAATGTGTAAGGCCCCGTTCCCGGGATGCTTACAGCTGGGTTCTCATCGCACATAAAACGTATAATTGCATTTGTATTTCATAAATCGCAGCGGAAAACTAAAACAATCTTTCATTTCCATGTAAAAGCTTTTGCAAGTTAATACAACATTCATTACAAAATAGCTTGTTCGCATTACAATGCAAAAACATTAATCAAAAGAATGCCATCCCAAAAGAGTTGAGTAGCTTCACGGTATGCCATCCTCAGCAAATATTACCTGCCAACTGGAAAACATATAAAAAGTCAGCGTTACTGAGTGAGTTCTAGTTTTATTGCAAAACATACTTTACTTTCATATAAAACCATTCGTTACCTTTACATGATCACACATCGTACATACACATAGATAATATCATTATTATCTTCTTCATTCATTCATTCATTCATTCGTTCTTTATGACTTTACTTGCGCATCGGACGTCATCCGTACCAATACCATGTGCTACACCCCGGTTAGTCGTAGCTACCGGGCCGAAGTCAATAAATGAACAGCTAAACGTATGCCACGGTACTAGGAGTAACCATCAGTCTTAGCTACTGGGCCGAAGTCAATAAATGAACAGCTAAACGTATGCCACAGTACTAGGGGTGAGCGGTAGAGGTTCTACATTAAGGGTCAATCACAAAGAAGGACCGTTATCCGATGCGTGCAAGACGTTTCATTTGTTCATTAATGCATGCATTCATCATCATGTTCCTCTTTTATTATCTTTCACTTTACGTTACATAATACTTCATTCATTCCTCATAATAAGTAAAGCCATAGGAAAGATATTATACATCATACTAAGGAACATTAACATGCATTCACATCATATCATACAGGGCAACATCATACATACATAACATGCAACATCATCATCTCTATGCCCTACATGCTGCTAAGGCCATATCTGCTATCTTACATGCTCTTATGGGAAACCTTTACGTCAGAACTTACATCTGCACTTTCCCCCGAAAGTCAGAAGTCAATCTATACCTTCCTCGGTACAACAGCCCTATTCGGGCGTATGGACACCTTCAGTCGCATGGCCTCCATGCGATTGAACTCAAGCGGATGAACATTTAGGCGAATAAACATCCACTCGTGCGTATGAACCTCATGCGAATGGAAGAAATGCGAATGGGCACCTATGCGACTGATCTAATGCGAATAAACTCATGCGACAAAGCACTTATGTGACTGGACCCTCAGTCGTACGAATGGACCTTCAATCGTGCGAATGGACCCCAATCGCACCCTAATCGGCCGTATGGCCTCCATTCGGCCTCCAGTCGGTCGCCTAGCCCTAACTGATGCAGAATGCAGTTCATCCCGACTGCAGCCGAGGGTTTTCGGCCTCCAAACTCATCTAAACCCATTTTAAGCCTAAATCGACCATCCTAAGCCTTAGGAATGCATACCATAACACCATACAAGCACACACACGCCCAGAAACATACACGAAACGCATCACACACATCACACCCAAATGGGTCAAACACATACACATACAAAAAACGGGTTTTTTATGCTTTCCAGCCCCAAAATCGTTTGAAAACAAGTAAAAGTAGGGTTCTAGAACTCACACAAACGAGCACAACGTTAAGGGCTTCGATTTGGCTTGCTTCACGACGATTTTGGCGACCCGAACCCACCCGAAATAGCACTTTTCCTCTTTTTCTCTTCTTTCTCTCTTCTCCCCTTTCTTTGGCTGATTTGTGAGTGTGGGGGAGAGGGTAAGGGTTGCCCTCTCCCTTATATACTTCCCCTCACCCGACTTTCTTTCGTTGGCGAGTTTGGTCCCTCGACTTTTGGACTTTATTTTCTTTTCTTTCTTCACCGGCTTCAAAATAATAAATATTCGGGTGTTACATTATGAGTCATCACTTTATTAATGCTAATGTTAAGGTTAATAATCAGTTCACTTAATTATAATTTAACCGAGGCTAAAGTTTAGGTGGTGTTTATGTTAATGTTAGAGTGTATAAAATTTGTTTAGTTTAGTTTTGATGTCAAGTTCCTTTGATGTTGTAGTGTGGTGTTTGTTTGGTTTTTGTATCATTTGATAAATAATTTGATATTACAAAGTTGTAACATTTGATTACATATTATTTGGTAATTAAAACTTATGAGTTTGGATACATGTATACGTAAAATGTTGTGCATGCATGCGATGTGCAACACATATTTTCACATAAACATATAATACACGTATGTATTTAATCAAAAGATGGCACATGCATACATATGACATGTATGTAAACATGCATACGTATAATTTTAACATATAAGTGCGCATAATAATCATAACTTATATATATAATATATTAATTTTATTCATAAACTAATTTTGCCTAACCCTATTTTTAGGGTCTTTACATTCTCCCCCCGTAAAAATAATTTCGTCCCGAAATTTACTTAAAAGATAATACCTAAAGTTGAGGGGAACTTATCTGGTTACTGATTCCCAATAGGTGGGGATACTTTCTTAAAATCTCATCTTCTCTTTCCCAAGTGTATACCGGACCTCTTTTGGCATTCCACTTAACTTTTACTATAGGAATCTTACTTCTTCTAACCTTTTCACCTCTTTATCCATTATGGCTATTGGTTCTTTTGTGAAATGAAGTTTTTATCTATTTTTATTTCTTGAACTGGAACTTTTAATGTCTCATCTGCTAGACATTTCTTTAGATTGGACACATGAAAGACATTGTATACTTCATTTAATTCTGAAGGCAGATCTAACTTATATGCTACTAATCCTATTAGTGATTTCAAATGGACCAATATACCTGGGATTTAACTTATTTCTTCTTTCAAAACGGACTATGCCTTTTGATGGGTGAAACCTTTAAATAGACCTTATCTCCAATTTTAAATTCCAAGGGTTTTCTTCTTTTGTCAGCATAACTTTTCTGTCGATCCCTGGCAGCTTTCAACCTATTCTTAATTTCAAGAATCTTATCTGAGGTTTCTTGTATCAATTCGGGTCCTGTAAGTTGCCTGTCCCCTATTTCATTCCAACATAAGGGTGATCTATACTTCCTCTGTATAAAGCTTCAAATGGTGCTGTTTCAATACTTGAATGATAACTGTTATTGTAGGAAAATTCTATTAAAGGAAGATGTGTATCCCAATTACCACCAAAATCTAATACACAAGCTCGTAACATATCTTCCAAAGTTTGTATTGTTTTCTCACTTTGACCATCTGTCTGTGGATGATATGTTGTACTTAGATTTACCTAAGTCCCTAAAGCTTTTTGTAATGTTTTCCAGAATTTCGATGTAAATCTACTATCTCTGTCTGATATAATTGAAATAGGTATTCCATGTCTGGATACAACTTCTTTTATGTAAATTCTTTCCAATTTTTCCATTTTATAATCTTCTCTGATTGGTAAAAAATATGCTGATATTGTTAACCTGTCCACTATAACCCATATAGTGTCATATCCATTTGAAGTCCTTGGTAATTTGGTTACGAAATCCATAGTTATTTGATCCCATTTCCATTCTGGAATTTCTGGCTGTTTCAAGTATCCAGAGGGTTTTTGGTATTCAGCTTTTACTCTTGAACAAATATCACATTTGCCTACAAATTCTCCGACTGATTTCTTCATGCCTGGCCACCAGTATTGGCTTTTTAAACCTTTGTACATTTTGTTATTCCCTGGATGTACAGAATACCTTGATTTATGTGCCTCTTGTGGGACAAGCTTTCTAAGTATAACATTATCTGGTATCCAAGTTCTTCCTTTAAATTTCAGAACTCCATTTGTGTCTTCCTTTAAATCTTTCATTTGCCCTTTTAATGCTAACTTATCTTTTTGCTGAGCTTTCCGTATTTGAATTATCAAATCAGAACGCAATTCCATTCTCATGGCACGTACTCGTAATGGTTTTGTTCTCTCTTTCTTACTTAAAGCATCAACTACTACATTTGCCTTTCTTGGATGATACTTGATTTCACAATCATAATCAGTTAGTAGTTCTATCCATCTTCTTTGCCTCATATTCAACATTTTCTTATCAAAGATATACTGCAAGCTTTTATGATCTGTATATATTGTACACCTTGCGCCATACAGATAATGTCTCCAGATTTTAAGTGTAAATACTACTGCACCTAATTCCAAATCATGAGTAGTATAATTCTTTTCACTACCCCTAAGTTGTCTAGAGGCATAAGCTATTACCTTATTCCTTTACATTAGAACACATCCAAATCCTTGACGTGAGGCATCACAATATACAATAAAATCATCAGTCCCTTCTGGTAATGCTAAGATAGGAGCACTGCATAATTTATCTTTTAATAACTCAAATGCAGCCTTTTGCTTTTCTTCCCAAACATAGGGTCTGTCTTTTTGAGTTAATTCTATGAGTGGTTGAGCTATTCTTGAGAAATTTTCTATGAACCTTCTATAATATCCTGCCAATCCTAAAAATTGACATACCTTTGTTGGTGTTTTTGGATCTTCCCATTTCCGAACAACTTCTATTTTTGGGGGATCTACTTGTATACCTTCTTGGTTAACTATGTGTCCAAGGAATTGCACTTTCGTTTTCCAGAATTCACATTTGGAGAATTTTGCATATAATTTTTCTTTTCTTAACAGTTCAAAGTCAACCTTAAGTGTTGTTCATGTTCCTCCTTGTTTTTGGAATAGATTAACTTATCTAGGTAGGGTTTGCATATCTAGGTAGGGTTTGCATATCTAGGTAGGGTTTGCATATCCTATTCATTAAGTCCATAAATGCTGCAGGAGCATTAGTTAACCCGAATGGCATTACAAGGAATTCATAATGACCATATCTAGTTCTGAATGCAGTCTTTGGTATATCCTCATCTTGGATTTTTAGTTGGTGATATCCTGACCTCAAATCAATTTTTGAAAAGTAACTAGATCATTGTAATTGATCAAATAAATCATCTATCCTAGGTAAGGGATATCTATTCTTTATAGTTACTTTATTGAGTTTCTTATAATCAATACACATCCTGAAAGTTCTATCTTTCTTCTTAACAAATAGAACTGGTGCAACCCAAGGTGATATACTAGGACGTATGAATCCTTTATCTAATAATTCTTGTAACTGATTCATTAATTCCTTCATTTCTGTCAGTGCTAAACGATACGGGGCTTTAGCTATAGGAGTGGTCCCTGGTACTAGTTCTATTTTGAACTCTACTTGACGATGATGAGGTAAACTAGGTAATTCATCAGGAAATATATCAGGATATTCATTAACAACAGGAACACTTTCTAAGCTCTCTTTAGCTACTTGGGTGTCAACAATATGAGCTAAGAAAGCTAAACATTTCTGTTTTAAACATTTTTGTGCGTTCTTACAAGAAATTATCTTCATTGTACCTCTAGGTTTCTCACCATATACACATAGTGTTCCATTAATCAGAGGAATTCTTATCATTTTCTTGCCACATATTATTTCAGCCTAATTTTTACTTAACCAATCCATTCCCACAACAATATCAAATCCTCCTAGATTGATAGGAATCAAATCTATATCGAAACAATATCTATCTAAATTTATAGTACAATTAGGAATAATTTCACAGGCCTCAATTATCTTACCATCAGCTAATTCTATCATGTATTTTTGATCTAATTTTTCTGAGGTTAAGTTAAGTAGTGGTTTAAATGTGTTTGACACAAAACTATGAGTTGCTCCGGTATCAAATAGTACGGTAGTGTATTGACTGTTTATAGGAAACGTACCCGTTACAACCTCTAGTTCGTGTTGAGCTTCTTCAGCTTGTATTATAAAAGCTCTTCCTCGAGGGTTGTTTTGGTTGACTGGAGCCTTACCCTTCAGTTGTGGACATTTGTTTCGAAAGTGGTCTTCATTTCCACATTGATAGCAAACTTTTTTTGGGTTAGTGGGGCTCTTACAGTCTCGGGATATATGTCCCTTTTTCTTGCAATTGTAACAGATTACCATTGTGCAATTACCCTGATGATATCTCTGACAGGTACTACACCATGGCAGGTTTGTGGTTTGTAGTTTCTTTTCCTGTGTCATTCCTAAGAAGTCTCGGGTGGGTTGTCGGGCTATCCTTTTCTGAGGATTTCCTTTAAACTTTCCTCCTGAATTATCATCACTCCATTTCCTCTTCTCTCCTGATCTAGGGTTACTTAATGATCCGTTTCTTATCATTTCGTCAGTTAAGCTCCCCGATAGGCTTACGACAAATTGGAAAGTTTTAGGCATAGCATATTTTACCAGCCCTCTTATTTGTGGTACTAATCCCCAAATATATCTTCCTATCCTTTTTGCTTCTAGGGTGACTAGATGTGGTACTAATCTTGAGAGTTCATTATATCTATCTGTATATTCTCGATGCGCTGATCCTCTCATTTCGAGTGCTAGGAATTCAGTCTCTAATTTTTCTATTTCATTGTGGGGACAATATTTTCTTATTACTAAACCCCTGAATTCGTTCCAACTTAATTTATTCATAACCTGCCCACCTTTGGTGTGTATTTCCATTTTCCACCAGGATTATGCCTCTCCCCTTAATGAATGTGAAGCAAACAAGGTGTTGTTATTGCTGGCACAATTACTGATTTCCAATGTTGATTCCATTTCGTCCAACCGGCATAGAGCCTGTACAGCTTCGCCTTTACCATCAAATTCCCGAGGCCTACAGGACATAGAACCCCAACATCATCTCATATGCTACCCTGAAAACTCACCAAAGGGTCCTTTCATCACCTTCCTAGAGACACCAAGGGAGAACTACACTCAAGGAAGCCCATTCTAAGAGACAAGCTCTTCTCAAGCTTTTGTGTCTTCTGATGAAAGATGTGACAACTCTCTTTTCACTCGTGAAGACCTGGACTGTATTCATCCAGATGATCTGGAATACACGGAAATAGTCCAGCAGGCTCTTCTCACTCACAGAGTCAAGAAGTTCTACAAGAGGACTGGAAGGAAGTTTCCAAGCAATGCAACCAGTGGTAAGTTTGGCCTGGACAAAGGCAAAGTCAAGTTTTACAACTGTAACTTGATGGGCCACTTTGCTAGAGAGTGTAAGGCATCTAAAACAAATGGTGGCTAAACACAGTCCAGACCAAACTACACTGACAAAGCTCTCTAGAATGAGAAGTCAAAGCAGTAGGCTGCTGTTGCTGTTGAAGAAGGAGGCTTTGACTGGAGCTTTCAGGTGGAAGATGCTTCTCCAAACCAAACATTGATGGCAGATCATGATGAAGCCAAGGTATTGGAACATCTCCGTACTCCTGAATGCATTGCTAAAGTAAATAGATACATGTCTTATAAATTGGAGATGAGATCTGGCCTTGAGTCCTTAAACATTTTAAATTCTAATTTTAGAAAGTTTAAAAATGAATATAAACTAAAGATAAAGGACTTAGAGAAAACCATTTTAGTTCTAAAACATAAGCACATAGATTTTAGAACTCAGATCAAAGATCTCATAACCAAACTGACTGAGTGCCAGGTTGAGCTTGCGATCAACAAAGCCAAGGCAGAAAAAAGTTATCTTGAAGAAGAGACCTTCAAGAACATGATATCCTCATCCCTGCACAACAAAGTGTGCTATCAAAACAGGCAGGGACTGGGATCCAATGAGATAGCTGCTCCATACACAATCTTGTCTGTAAGATCTCCTAGGTGTGGAACTTGTGAAGATGAGCTTCCTCTCATAGATCCTATGAGTGAAGAGGATGAAGAAGAGATAATGAAGAATTCCTCTGAGAAGAGTGAAGATGAGGATTCTAAGAAGATCCACTATCCTTCTGAGGAGAAAAAGAAGACTGTGATGACAAAGTCCATGAGGAAGAACTTGATCAGAAAGAGCAAAAGAAAGGCTAGTAAGGCTCAAGAGATCAAGGCTACTTTTGACTCTAAGCAGAAACAAGTTTTCATCTCTGCAGGTTTTGAAGTAGTAAGAATTGAAGAAATAAACCAAAACTCTTCTGCTAAGAGTTCTGGTTCTTGTTCAAATCATCTCAATAACAAGAAGAAGACTGATCTGCTGTATATCACTGCTACATAGCCTGGACCATGAAACTCCAAGAACAGTTCCTAGCCCAAAAGGATTGTCTCAGCATCTGCAAAGATGAAGGTGGAGAAGGGATGTGACCAAAGTCACTTTTGTTCCCAGCAAAAGACTCTTGTGAAGAAGACAATAGTATGTGTCATGTGTGAAAGTATCACTCAGATTGCTAAGGATTGTCCTTACAATCCTAAAGGTACTATCCATATGATCAAAAAAGGCTTTAAAGAGTTCCAAGAAGATTCAAGATTCGGAAGGAAAGTCTGTTTTCTTCGGAAGCTCCAAATCTCAGAAGAAGGCAAGTGGAAAATTACATTCGGAAAAGAAGTTGGTCTCAGAAGAAAGGAATTCTCCGAAGCACTAAAGTCTGCTGCAGTGTCTGCAGAATCTTTCGAAGGTTCAGTCATCAAAACTTTCAAAGTCCCAAAAGCTTTTGAAGTTTTGAAGATCAAGTCCAAGACTCCAAAGGTGGTGTGAAAGTCTAAGAAAGACCAAGCGACTGAAAATTCTCCATCAACAACAACTCAAGATCCTCTTAGCACAACCATAGGATCTATTACTATTTCATTACCTTCTGTTTCTTTAAATGAGCCCAAGACAAGCAAGGCTTGGGTTTCCAAATGTAACTAATCATTTTCTTTATGCAGGGATAGCTGAAGACAAACAAAAATGTCTGGATCATAGACAATGGCTGTTCCAGGCACATGACAGGCAATAGGTCACTACTCCAGAACTTTGAAAGGATTGATGGAGGACCAGTTGCTTTTGGAGGAGATAAAGGTGGTTGCATTTCAGGAAGGGGCAAGGTCTTCTTCCTTAGAAATAAGGATGAGACTCCTGAGATTCTAAAGAATTTCATCTTAAAGATTGAGAATCAATTTGATCACAAGGTCAATATCATAAGATGTGATCAAGGAACTGAATTTAAGAACCAAATCCTTGATACATTTTGTGATGAAAAGGGTTTTACAAGATAATAAAATGCTCCCAGAACTCCTCAGCAGAATGGTGTTGCTGAGAGGAGAAACAGGACATTGATTAAAGCTGCAAGAACCATGTTGTCTAACTCTAAACTGCCCATCACCTTCTTGGCAGAGGCAGTCAACACCGCCTGCTATGTGCAGAACAGAGTTTTAGTAGTTAAGACTCATAGCAAGAATCCTTATGAACTTTGGCACAAGAGGAAACCTTTCATTGGTTTTCTCAGGTCATTTGGATGTCCTTGTACTATCTTGAATACCAAAGTTCAAATTGCCAACTTTGCTGAGAAATCAGAAGATGGATACTTCATTGGATAATCTTCTCAAGCTAAGGCTTATAGAGTATACAATCTCAGAACTAGAATTGTTGAGGAGTCGGCCAATGTGACTTTCAATGAACACACACCCTGTGTGGCTGGTTCTGGTCCTAATTGGCTATTTGATCTTGATTTAGTTACCAACTGTTTTAACAAATCTTGTGAGAATGTTTTAGGATCTGCAGAAAATCTAAATATAGGTGATCCTGATCCAAGATTTGAGCTAAGAAGACCTTCAAGTCATACATTTTCAGCTCCAGTTGGAACTACTTCTGCAAATAAGGTTTCTATCAGCACTACAATGACAAACTCAACTGATACATCTAAGGTGCCTTCAAATTCCAACTCAGAGGCTCCACAACCAGATAAGAATACCTCAATTGTAGAAGACATCAATGGTGATAGTGACAGTGATCAAAAATTTCTTGATGCCACTAACCACACCATAGATGAAAACATCAATGATGTCACACACTGCTTGGATCAAGCTTCTCTTGATAAGTGTGTTGATATGGTAGGAGAAACATCTATGCCAGATCTAAATTTCTCTAATTTAGATCTTTCTCAGCAACTTGTTGTGATCCCTCAGCTTAGGATCCACAAGGCTCACCCCACCACAAACATCATTGGAGATGTTGTCACAGGGGTAAGAACAAGAGGACAAATCCATGAAGCAAATGTTTGTCTTCACTCTTGTTTCTTATCCCAGATAGAGCCAAAGAAATTTGATGAGGCTCTAAAGGATGGAAGTTGGGTTGAAGCTATGCAAGAGGAGTTGCTTCAATTCAAAAGGAGAAAGTTTGGAACCTTTGTCCTCTTCCTCATGGGAAGACTACCATTAGAACCAAATGGGTGTTTAGGAATAAGAAGGATGATTGAGGCATTATCATCAAGAACAAAGCTAGACCAGTTGTTCAAGGATACACACAAGAAGAAGGGATTGACTACACTAATGTCTTTGCTCCAGTAGTGAGACTAGAATCTGTTAGGATATTCCTGGCATTTGCTGCATCCAGGAACTTCAATGTCTTTCGACTTGATGTGAAGTGTGCTTTTCTATATGGAGTGATTGATGAAGAGGTATATGTCAAATAGCCACTTGGTTTTGTAGATCCTGATCATCCTAATTATATTTGCAAGCTTGACAAAGTTCTTTATGGGCTGCATCAGGCACCCAGGAAGTGGTATGAGACACTGTCTGAGTATCTTTGCAAACATGGATACAGGAGAGGTACTATAGATGGAACTCTCTTCATCAAAGGACATGGAAAAGACATATTGCTAGTTCAAGTATATGTGGATGAAATCATTTTTGGTTCAACTAATCTAAAGCTTTGCAAAGACTTTGAGACGCTGATGAAAGATAGATTTGAAATGAGTGCCATGGGGGAACTCAATTTCTTTCTAGGAATTCAAGTAAAGCAAGTTGAAGATGGTATCTTCATAAGTCGGTCAAAGTATGTTCAGGACATACTCAAGAGGTTCAACATGACTAATTGTAAGATTGCTAAGACACCTATAGCCAGAAATCACTCCCTTGGACATGATCTTGAGGGGGAGTATGTAGATGAACACTTACACAGGGCTATGATTGGGTCTCTTATGTATCTTACTGCTAGCAGGCCTGATATTATGTTTGCTACATGCATCTCTGCAAGATATCAAGCCAACCCTAAGATGTCTCACCTCATCACTGTCAAGAGGATTCTAAGATACCTCAAAGGTGTATCCACACTTGGTTTATGGTACCCAAAGAATCCTGACTTCAATTTGTATGCTTATACAGATAGTGGTTATGGTGGTTGCAACATGACTACACAGTCTACATCTAGGGGATGTAAGTTCCTTGTGAAAGGGTTGTCTCATGGCAATTCAAGAAACAATCCTGTGTGTTGGACCAAAAAACCAATGAGCCAAGATCAGAAAACCTCTAAGTCCCACATGGTATCACAACAACTGCTGAAAGCTTCATCAGCAGTTTGACAAGTGCTGAAGACTTCAACAGCTGAAGATCAAGTGCTGAAGACTTCAACAGCTGAAGAACTAAAGTGCTGAAGTACAACCGCTGAAGAACACAAGTACTGAAGCTGAACAGCTGAAGAATACAAATACTAAAGCTGAACAGCTGAAGAACACAAGTGCTGAAGCTGAAAGACCAAAGTACTGAAGTACAACAACTGAAGAGTTTACAAGTGCTGAAGATCAACAACTGATGTACAAAGTCTGAAGACAAAGACTGAAGACATCAGCTGATGATATCTACTGAAGTCATCAGCTGATGAAACATCTGAAGGTCAAAGTCTGAAGATCAAGTACTGAAGCCTCAGTAGTTTGTCACAACTGCTGAAGAGTACTTCTTCAGTAGTTGTGATATCAGTAGTTTTATATTTCTAGTTTCAGTAGTTTTGTAAAACGACTGAAGAGCTTGTTCTTCAGTCATTGTAGTTTCAGTAGTTTTATATTTCAGTAGTTATAACAACTGATAACACTTAGAACTTTTGTAAGAAGATGTCAGCTGTTTTGACATCTTCAGAAGTTGTGTTTCAGTTGTAATAAATCTGTTAGATGTCACTATCAAGTGACATCAGCAGACGTCACATCTCTTATATAAGAGGTGTCGACCTAATCATAATCGTGTTATTCTGTTACCACGAAAGCGAATATTGAATGAAATATATTTGCAGATATTCTCTCTCTCTATAACCGTCTGTTCTTCATTGAATATCGTTTTGTTCTTGTGAATCGACTAATTCATTGTTGAATTCCGCTGCAATACTCGTCAATCAATCAAACATAGATCACTGATCCTAACAAGTGGTATCAGAGCAAGGTTAATCATTGATCGATCTAACAATTGATCATTGAAACTGCTAATTGATTTGTGTTTGATTGAATTAGAGTATTTGCAAGAACTGGTTATAGATAATTGAATTTCTGCCGCTTTCGTTCATTTATTTTGAGATCTTCTGGTTCAATTGGGTGTTGCGTTTTTGTTCTAAATCTGTTTTAGCTTAACTTAATTTGATTGAATCCGAGATGACGACTCCTTCTAATGACCCTCACAATACCGGTTCCTCAACCAAGCCTCCGATGCTGGTTAGGACCGAGTATAACATATGGCAACGAAGAATGCTTCATCACCTGTCTGTTAACAGTTCAGGTTGTTGGACATCTGTGGTACATGGACCACATAAGCCTATGGTGAACAATCCGGAAACCAATCAAATGGTTCCGAAGAAGAAGGAACAATACTCTGATGAAGATCGGAAACTATTTGAGATTGATGCTAAAGCCATGGAATTCTGGCCATGGCACTGCCTAATGAAATCTATTCAGGGCTTATGCATCATGAAACTGCTCATGATCTCTGGAATGCCCTGAAGGAACAATTCGGTGGCACTGATGAGGTCTTAGCAAACAATAGAGAGATCCTTGCCCAACAATATGAGACATTCTCTCATAGAAAGGGTGAGACACTGACTCAACAGTTTGAGCGTTTTTCCTGCTTGATATTTGAGCTGAAAATGGTGAAACAGGAATACACCAATAGCCAGATGAACAACAGATTCCTCAGATCACTGCCTGAGAGATGGGACACATACACTATTGTCCTACGCTCCAGTGCAAATCTAGAAGGCCTATCTCTCACCCAACTTCATGGGAAACTGCTTACATTTGAAAGAGAGATAGAGCAGAAGAGGAAACTGTCCTCATCAGGAAAGCTCACTGATGACTTTGTACCAGGCAATACTGCCTTGGTTGGTCATGAGTCAGAATATGCTGCATCTGAAAGCAATTATGATGAGCATATAGATTTCTCTTCACATAGTTCTGATCAAGCATTTGTTGGTATTGAGAGTCATTCTGGCAGTAATAGTGACAATTTATGCTTCATAATGGATGATCTGAAAGGAATAGCTGATGATGATCTAGAAGAGATGGATATTCTGAGCCAGATGGCACTGATTAATATCAGATCTCAGAAGTTCTACAAGAGAACTGGCAGGAAATTTCCTGGACTCTCTGGCAAAACCAAAGTTGGTTTTGACAAGAGTAAGTTGAGGTGTCACAAATACCAAAGGCTAGGACACTTTGCAAGAGAGTGTAGATCAACTGGATCTAACCCTTCTGCACCCTTTGTGACTTTTCCTAGTACTAGTCCACAAAACAGAGGGCAACATCCTGCTGGTTCTGGTCATTATTCACATCCTAGATCTCCTGCATACTTTGTTCCCCAGGGTCAAATGTCATATCCTTATCCCTGCTATTATGTGCCTCAACCAAATTCTGTTCAAGCACCAATTGCACAACAACCACAAGCATTGCCTGAACCACAGCCTTCCCAATCTCATCAACAAACTCAACCTCAACATCACAGCTTCTTCACCCCAGGAGTTGTTGACTGGAGCAGTTTACCAGATGACATGTCTGGTCATGAACAACTGTTCTCAGGTGCTGGTCAACACGGTGGTGACAGTCCATTTGGAAATCTAGCTCTTATGGCTTTGGATTCTGCTGATACTTCATCCTCTAATGCCTCTACACCAAAGGTATCACAGGTATCCTCTGAGGAAAAAGCCAAATATGTTCTGACACATGCATAGCAGCATTTGCATCTATTAGAGAAGCAAATATAGCTTTAATCAACAAGAACATTGAGCTAGAACAAATAATTTCCAAAAACAAAGCTGAATTTGAGTCTGTGCTTAATGATAAAAATGATGAGATTTACAAACTGAAATGCCAATAACTGATGATAAGGCTAGGGAAGAGATACTTCTAGAGAAGTACAAAGATCTCAAAGAAACCCTTGCAGTTACCCAGGTAGAGTGTGATAGATGGGTACAATCATGCAAAGGTTTTGAAATGCTTCTTAGTAAGCAATCTGCTTCCAATGTGAAGTTTGGCATTGGTTACAATCACACTGCTCCACCTACAGATTTTACTCCAAGAGCAGAGGTAGAATCTGATGTTGAGAGTGATAACCAATCCATCTCATCATGTGATCTACTTTCTGATACAGCACAATCAGAAGTAGCAGTCAGCATCAAGCCCTCTCTGAACCTATCAGCTGACGTTGATGGTTCAAATGCTGACACTCACATGATCAATGAGTTGATCAACTCAGGAGTTAATTCTGAAAGTCCTGAAAGGATTAGAGAGCAGATTTAACACCTGAAGTTCAAACTCCAACTGCTGTCAGTACTGAAGAGAAGAAAACTGTCAGTAGAAAGAGTTTGAAGACTACTAAAGAGGCAGTCAAGAAAGCAAACAATGCTTCCAAAGCATTGAAGAGCAAGTCTCCAGTTGCTTCACCCTCTTTAGTTGATGATCAACCTAAGATGAAGAAGAAACCATGTGAAGTATGTGGTTTGTTCAATCATCTTACAGATGATTGCTGGTACAAAAGAGGTTCCAAACTCAAACAAAAAGAAGAAATTAAAGAGAAAATGGTAAAAATGAAAACTGAGTTTGAGACCACATTTGTATCAGCAACATCAAATCCTGTAACCCTTAAGTCCTCAAAGAAATCCAAAAAGGAAGGGGTTAAACAGGTGACAGCTCAGAGTGCTCAGAAGAAGAAGGTGCAACATAGGAACTCATCAAACTCCACTGGCAATGGTTTGATGAGCTGAAAGCTTTATCACAAAATCAACGCAACTGGTTATGATGGTTCAACATCTGTTGGGTAGAGTTAACCAACTAGATGCTCCTATGTTGAAACCACAGAAAAGGAGATCCAAGCCAAAGGATTCCTCTTCTTCACCATCTTCTTCCTCTCAGGCTGTTGTTTCAAATAAACCTGTTAGTTTACCATCTATTGATGAGACCAGGCCCAAAACCAAAAAGGTTTGGGTCTCTAAAACTAACTGATTGTTTATTTTTGCAGGGTTCTCCAACATGCCAAAGTAGCATCTGGTATGTAGACAGTGGGGGATCTATGCACATGACTGGGAACAGCTCTCTTCTTCATGACTACTCTCAAGGAAAGAAGGGATTTGTTTCTTTGGCAATGATGCTAGGGGTTACATCATTGGTAAGGGCTTTGTCTCCAATGGAGAAATCAAATTGATGATGTTAATCATGTGGAAAATCTCAAGTACAATCTCTTGAGTGTCAGTCAAATGTGTGATAAAGGCCATGTTGCTCTTTTCACCAGTCAAAACTGTAGGATTCTGTCATCCAAAGTTTTGCACTTGATTGACAAGGTGTTGGATGATCACACTCTCCTGAGAGCCAATAGGACAGGAAGAGTGTATGCCTTAGATCTTCCAAGAAAATAGATCTCAAAGGCAATCCTTGCCTATTTTCCAAAGCCTCTTCTCAAGAATCTAAACTGTGGCACAGAAGGCTGGGTCATGTTAATTTCAAAAACATGAATCAGCTTATCCACAATAGTTTAGTCAGAGGCTTACCAATAAAGGAGTTCCACTGTGATGAAACCTGCACTGCTTGTGTAAAAGGAAAACAGCACAAAGTCTCATTCCCTCCTATTGTAGAGCCTAAGTCCACTGCCTGCTTGCAATTACTGCATATGGATCTATTTGGTCCTGTGAGAGTGATGAGCATGGCAAAGAAGAAATATTGTCTGGTAATTGTGGATGATTACTCCAGATTGTATGGACTTTCTTTCTACATTCAAAGGATGAGGTTGCTCAGAAGGTTATTAACTTTGTGTTGTATTGAGAAGCAGTATTCCCTTCCAGTCAAGTGTATCAGGAGTGATAATGGTACTGAATTCAAGAATCATACACTTGATGAATTCTATCTCTCAAAGGGAATCAAGAGGCAGTTTAGCATCCCAAGGACTCCAGAACAAAATGGAGTAGTGTGGAGAAAAAAAACAGGACCCTCATTGAAGCTGCAAGGTCCATGCTGGCTGACTCTGGTTTGCCACTGACCTTTTGGGCTGAAGCTGTCAACACAGCTTGCTATGTGCAGAATAGAGTTCTAGTAAATCAGAGGTTGATGAAGACTCCATATGAAGTTCTCCATCATTTGGCTCCTCTGATTTCATTTTTCAAAGCATTTGGATGTCCCTGTTTATTCTCAACGCAAAGGATCAACTCCATAATTTGATCCTAAGTGAATGCTGGGTATTTTGTTGTTATTCATCTACTTACAAGGCATACAGAGTCTTCAACTGCAAAACAAAGATAGTTGAAGAGACTCTGCATGTGAAGTTTAATGAATCTCCTTTGGACAAGATTCCACAAAACCCTGTGGAGTTGTTTGATTTGGACATACTGCAATATGTTCCTCATCAACCTCCAGCTGTTGCAGATCCTGTGGCTCAATCATCTTCTG
Organism: Flaveria trinervia; assembly: GCA_025506515.1. Classification (NCBI taxonomy): domain Eukaryota; kingdom Viridiplantae; phylum Streptophyta; class Magnoliopsida; order Asterales; family Asteraceae; genus Flaveria; species Flaveria trinervia. The sequence goes on from CM046448.1 coordinate 16,506,295, forward strand.
CAGCATGTCTTCCACCTGGTGGTATTGATGATGATGATGATAATATCAATACTCACCTATTCAAGTTTAGTGACCAACTGCCTGTGTCTGCTAAACTTGATGTTCCTGTAGCTTCAGCAGTTCCATCCACAACAAATGCTGATGAGATCTCTGTTTCCTCTGCATCTTTTGAGTTACCATCAAATTCTTGGTTTCAGGAGTCTACATCAACATCTGCTGCTGCTGAAGGTTCTACAAACACTTGCACAGATCTCATTGTTATCAAGAACTGAAGAATCACCCCTGACTCAGATTATTGGTGATATCAATGCTGGTGTTCAACCAGAAGTCAATTGTCTAACTTCTGCTTCTATGCTCTCTTCATCAGTCAGCTAGAGCCAAAGAACTACCATGTGCTTTGAGAGACAAGGATGGGTTGAAGCTATGCAGCTTGAGCTACTTCAGTTCAAGAAACAGCAAGTTGGGAACTGTTCCTCTTCCCCAGGTAAGTGTGCAATAGGCACTAAATGGGTGTTTAGGAATAAAACCGATGAAAATGGGCTTATTGTTAAGAACAAGGCTAGACTGGTTGTACAGGGTTTTCACAAGAAGAAGGTATTGACTATGATGAAACCTTTGCCCCTATAGCCAGACTAGAGGCAATCAGATTGTTCTTAGCCTATGCTGCATTCCCCAATCTTAAAGTTTATCAAATGGATGTTAAAAGTGTATTTTATATGGTAAAATAAAGGAAGAAGTTTATGTGTGTCAACCACCGGCTTTGAGGATAATAAACATCCTGAATGGGTGTACAAACTTGATAAGGCTCTTTATGGGTTGAAACAAGCTCCTAGAGCCTGGTATGAGACACTCTCTACTTTTCTTCTTAAGAATAATTTACTAGAGGCTCCATTGATAAAACTTTGTTTATTAAGAAGGTGGATCAGCATAAGCTACTTGTTCAGATTTATGTTGATGATATTATTTTTGCATCCTCTGATCCCCAGTTGTGTGATGATTTACAACATTGATGAAAAGAGGTTTGAAATGAGTGCAATGGGAGAATTACAGTTCTTTCTAGGCTTGCAAATCAAACAAAAGGCTGATGGAACCTTTATTCATCAGTCAAAATATACAAAAGATCTTTTGAATAAGTTTGATTTACAAAACTGTAAGCCCTGTTCTACTCCCATGTGCAACACCACACAACTGGATGCTGATCAGAAAGGTAAAGCTGTTGATGAAACGCTTTACAGATGTATGATTGGTCCTGATGTCTAACAGCTTCTAGACCAGATATTATGTTTGCTACATGTGTTTGTGCTAGATTTCAGGCTGCTCCTAAAGAGTCTCATTTGATTGCAGTCAAGAGAATCTTTAGATATTGCAAGGTACACAATCTCTGGGTTATGGTATCCACTGGACACTCTTGCAAATTAGTTGCTTTTTCAGATAGTGACTATGCAGGGTGCAAGTTAACTAGAAAGTCAACTTCTGGTGGTTGTCAATTCCTAGGCAACTGTTTGATTTCTTGGCAGAGTAAGAAACAAACATCTGTTGCTACATCAACTGCTGAGGCCGAGTACATTGCTGCTGCAAGTTGCACTCTCAGGTACTCTGGCTTCAGAACCAACTTCTGGATTATGGCATTACAGAGACTAAGACTCAATTGTTAATGGATAGTGCTTCGCTCTGTGTATTGTCAAACATCCAGTCCAGCACTCTAGGACCAAACATATAGAGATCAGACATCATTTTATTCGGGATTGTTTTGAAAAAGGTCTGATTGATCCTAAGTTTGTGCCTAGTGCTGATGAGCTTGCAGATATATTTTTACTAAGCCTTTGGATAGTTCTACTTTCCAAAACCTTGTGTAAGGCTTGGTATGCTGCAGCTAGAATAAGTGACAACTACTGATGATTTCAGTAGTCATTACTGATGATCATTGGTACCATGTCACATATAAGTACTGATGAATCTTTCTTTCAGTAGTTTTTATAACTACTGATGGCTAAATGCCTCACAAGTACTGAAGTACTTTATCTGTTCCAAACTACTGATGTAGTTAAAACTACTGATGTAGTTACAACTACTGAAATCAGTATAAACAGATAGTACTGATGTCTTATGAAACCCTGAAAATCAGATGAAAAGTCTGATGAGTAAGTGTTGAGGACAGCATGAAACAGCTGAAAGGCTATGAATTGACGACAACTACTGAAGAGAACTTTCTCTTCAGTTGTTTCAACAACTGTTGTTTCATTCTAAACAACTGAAGCAAAACCATGTCTTCAGTAGTTTTATAACTACTGATGACTAATACCAAGTCTTCAGTTGTTTACAACAGCTGATGACAAACCACTGTCTTCAGTAGTTTCACAACTACTGATGACAAACACCAAGTCCTCAGTTGTTTCAATCATCTGAAGTCAAAACCACGGTCTTCAGTAGTTTTTTCTAACTTCTGATGCCTAACACCACGACTTCAGCTGTTTCAACGTCTGAAAGGATAATACCATGTCAACAGTCGTTTAAAACTACTGATGACTAACACCACATCCTTCAGTCGTTTTCTTACCCGTACCCTATAAATATCCCTGACCTAATCCTTCAATGCTTCATCTTCTTCAAACCTAACGTTCCTCTCCAAAACTTCTCTCTTCTCAATGGCGTCCATGCAAATTAAACCGCGACACAACTGTGTTGCCTACCTTACTAAATCGCCTGTCTGGGCTAAGTTCGATACTGCTATCGATCTTATGGTTCAGTCCCAATACAAAACGGCATTTTTCTGAATCCCATTCTACATGCCGAATCTCCAACAGTTTTGGATGAACGTTACTATTACCACTGGGGAGAACAACACACCATCTCTCCAGTCGGTCGTCAACAACAAAGAAGTGGTCATCACCCTGCAATAATCCGCCAAATTCTTTCTCTGGATGATGCTATTCTCCTGCTGGATATCCGAAGGGCACCACAGATCTATCCTTTGCCCACATGGATATCAAGGCAATCTCAGTGCCTCCACTATCATGAAGAAACACTTCCATGACGCCGAACGCCTAATTTTTCACATGGTGAATGTATGTTTGGCTCCTAAGACTTCGTCTTGGGATCAAATGTCGTCAAAGTGGCAGCAGGTAATGTATTCTATTCTTGAGCAACAACCGTTAAACTTTTCAGAAATAATATTTTCGGAGCTCAAGGATATGGCTCAAAAACTAACTGCTAACCGTTGGATACTATATCCACGTTCATAATGGCCATCATTACAAACCAGCTTAATGCTGAGGGACTTGTTGGCTTGGGAGTCCCTGCTACGGCTGTTCTGCCGGAAGTATACTCCCGGCACAACTCTGACCAGACACTCAAATTGGCTGCCAAGCTGCGCAAACCCACGCAGCTGGAACCCACAGCCACCACCTCCAAATCAAAAGTCCCCACCAAACCCACCAAAAAGAAAACCAAAACGGCTACTCAGGGAATTGAGTCCCCTGAGGATGCCCCTGCAACACAAACGCAGGAGATATCCACTGGTCCAAACCCCTAGTGGATAAGGACTCTTCCAGCCATAGCCGCTCAGGATTCCTCTCAACAGGAGCCTGCAGCAACCACAAAAGGGGTACCTACATATCTGGGATCTTCCTCACTTGAGGGGATTGCCATTGAAGAGCACCAACCTCCCCAGGTGCACACTGCTTCTATCCCTTCACCCCATCAAACCGCCCCTCACAGCCCAACTTTAATAGTTGCACAAGTGCTGACTCAACTGCACTCCTCACCCCCTCCCCAGAAACCACTTACTACTGGGAACACCTCTACAATTGAGGGGGGGAACACAGTGCAATTGAGAACCCACAGCACAGGGTTTACCACTTCTATCTCCTGGTGTAGATAAGGAGGTTAGAATATCTAGTGAGGCTGCCACCTCTTCTGAATCAGCACATGATCAGAATGAGGCTGGTAACATTGCTAAGACCTCACTAGAGGCAACAGCTGATGATGGACATTGTCCTGAGGCTGGAAGTCCCCAGTACCAAGCACAAGGGGCACATGCAACAACTGGTCTACACCCAGTGCATGTAAATCCTGCTCAAGCAGGAGGTCAGGTGATTCAGCTTCGGCTGATGATGACCTGGGCTTTTTCTACGATGTTCTTGCCCAGAACACAATCCTTGAAGAGAAAGTCAGTAGGCTGCAAAACCTACTTGACCAACTCTCACAAGGAGAAAGACCATCTGCCTCCACCAACCCACAGATGGCACCTTCAGTTGAAGGTTCCCCAAACACTGAGCCACTCCAAACTCAGCCACCTGCCTCTGCTTCAGGCCCTATTTCTCAGGAACAGAACCCTCCTGAGCAAATAGGTGCTGTACTTCAAAATTCCCTCCCTCTCATCACACCCATAATCACTGATATTGTGACTAAAGCATTGATGAGAGGCTTTCCTCAACTTTACAACCCTTGATTGATGCTGCTGTGCAAAAGACACTTTCTGTGTACAAACCCCTTCCTCCAATGCATCCAAAAAGGGGGAGAGTACTGCAGTGAAAGAAAAGAAGAGGAAAAGAACAGAGGAAAGAAGGAAGAGAAGCAAGCCCAAGAGGAGGAGAAAGAAAAGCAACCACTGCTCACTTACAAGCGAAAGAAAAGTGTGATGATCATACTGCTGAAGACAAATCCTTGGAAGAGCTGGTAAAAGAAGCTGACACTACACACAGCCGATCCATGGATAAAATAATTGAACAACTCTTCAGGCAAGGGTTTGATACAGCCACATTGGATAGTGAGATCAGAGGTTGGAAGTGCAAGAGATTCAAACCCGATGGGCTGGGTATGATGCTCTTGAAAAAGAGAGATTGGAGATCATGTCCGCTTCATTGCAAAATACTTAGGAAGATCTTAATGGAGATTCGCGCGTGGACCAGGACAGTATTCTGGCTATAGCCACCAGAATCTGTCTGTCTGAGCAATTCCACAAGGGGATTATTGTTGAAGCCCTTGATGAGGCTGGGGCTGGTAAAAGGTTGGAAATGAAAACTTACAAAGGCGAAACTTACTACCAAGATGCTGGATCAACCTTCCCTTCCACCCACTCAAACACAGCCTACCCCTCAAATCTCCAAACCAATCTCTAAGCCAAAGTCCAAACATCCTCTTTCTTCAACACCAATTCCTTACCAACCCAACCATCATCCAGTGATGCACCTAGAAGGAGGAGAAGGGTGCTGAGGATGGAAGAGAAGAAGAGAAGAGGATGAAGATGATAGTCTGCCACTCTCTGCTGTTCTAAAGCTACCAAAACCAGAAGTCAACCCATGATCACACCTGACTCTCAAAGGGAAATGGTCAGAGTCAAGATAGAAGATGAAGAACAGCAGAAACAGCATGATGAGCAACTACTGAAGATGTTGACAAGGAGTTTCCTCAGTCATCATCTATTCAAGCCATGAAAGGGCATGCTCAGAGGCTGTACACTCTCAGGCACACTTTTCAGTATCAGAAGGAGAGAGTGAGAGTATGGCCAGACCCCAGGGTGAGTTCTAGAATCTATAAAAGAACTATTCCACACAGATACAATGGCCAGGTTAGAAAAACAATAGAGTCTACCATCATGTTGGCCATTGTAGTCACACCCTGGGAAATCATTGATGAATTCAAGAAAGCTCATCAAGCAAAGATGACCCCTCAAGCCTTACTAGAAAACAAGATGATTAAAAAGGGGTTGTTATATAAAAAGCTTGAAGACATACAGAAGAATGAGCTCCAGTTACTCCTTGAAGGCACCCATCCTGATGAATTTGTATATAGGGAGGTAACTACAGTGGAGCTGAAAAAATGGCAGGACCATGAAGTACTTATCTGAGTACTATGGTCCAGAGTTCTTCTTCGAAGGAGGAGTAGAAGAACTCTCCAAGGAGGAACAAGTTGTTCTCCTTGAGGCCTATGTTCGAGAGTCATACAGACTCATTATGGGGAAGTAAATCTCATGAATGGGATAACAACTCTGTGTCCAGTTCCCCAAAACAGAGTTCCCATTCATACCTTGCCAAACAAATATCTGAGATTTCTTCCCAGGCCCGAGCTTACATGGGTCATCTTCTCTACTGATCAAGAAGGAAAAAGACCAACATTTTGCCAACAATAAGTGGGATAATAAAAATTTAGAGGTTTTGGCTGCATTGGTTCAGGGGGAGTTTGTTGGACCAAAAGAACCAATGAGCCAAGATCAGAAAACCTCTAAGTCCCACATGGTATCACAACAACTGCTGAAAGCTTCATCAGCAGTTTGACAAGTGCTGAAGACTTCAACAGCTGAAGATCAAGTGCTGAAGACTTCAACAGCTGAAGAACTAAAGTGCTGAAGTACAACCGCTGAAGAACACAAGTACTGAAGCTGAACAGTTGAAGATACAAATACTGAAGCTGAATAGCTGAAGAACACAAGTGCTGAAGCTGAAAGACCAAAGTACTGAAGTACAACAGCTGAAGAGTTTACAAGTGCTGAAGATCAAAACTGATGTACAAAGTCTGAAGACAAAGACTGAAGACATCAGCTGATGATATCTACTGAAGTCATCAGCTGATGAAACATCTGAAGGTCAAAGTCTGAAGATCAAGTACTGAAGCCTCAGTAGTTTGTCACAACTGCTGAAGAGTACTTCTTCAGTAGTTGTGATATCAGTAGTTTATATTTCTAGTTTCAGTAGTTTTGTAAAACGACTGAAGAGCTTGTTCTTCAGTCGTTGTTGTAGTTTCAGTAGTTATATTTCAGTAGTTATAACAACTGATAACACTTAGAACTTTTTGTAAGAAGATGTCAGCTGTTTTGACATCTTCAGTAGTTGTGTTTCAGTTGTAATAAATCTGTTAGATGTCACTATCAAGTGACATCAGCAGACGTCACATCTCTTATATAAGAGGTGTCGACCTAATCATAATCGTGACATTCTGTTACCACGAAAGCGAATATTGAATGAAATATATTTGCAGATATTCTCTCTCTATAACCGTCTGTTGTCTTCATTGAATATCGTTTGTTCTTGTGAATCGACTAATTCATTGTTTGAATTCCGCTGCAATACTCGTCAATCAATCAAACATAGATCACTGATCCTAACACTGTGTGTCTGCATCAACTACTGAAGCTGAATACATTGTTGCTGCAAGCTGCTGTGCTCAAGTGCTTAGGATTCAGAATCAGATGCTGGACTATGGGTTAAACTTCACTGAGACTCCTATTCACATAGACAACAATAGTGCTATCTCAATCATAGAGAATCCTGTGTAGCACTCAAGGACCAAACACATCAATATTAGGTATCATTTAATAAGAGATAACTATGAAAAGGTATTAATTAAAGTGATCAAAGTTCACAGAGATGAACAATATGCTGATCTGTTTACAAAGGCTTTTGATGAACAGAGATTTAAATATCTAATATCATCTATTGGGATGATTAACTTTGACTAGGTTTTTTTAAAACTAATTCTTATTATTTCTTAAAATATGTGTGTCCTAAGTTGTCTAGTTCATCACTTTCATAAGCTCTTGTTTTCTTTGGATGAAAATATCTTTTTGAAGACTTTCCTTAGATTTTTGACAAATTTTTATCCTTCGAAAGTTATGCTTTTAACCTCAGAAGCAAATCATGCCTTCAAAATAAATAACTATCTAAGAAATTTACCTTCGGAAGAGGTTTTCAATCCATCTTCCGAAGCTTAAATACTTGTCTCAGAAACTTATTCATTTTTAAGGATCATTTACTTCCGAAGTAAAATTAACTCTCGGAAGCTTTGTTGTTTTATACAAAGCAATCAAGTTTTAATTTTTCTTTCGAAGCAAAATTTCTCAAAACTCTCAGGAAATTCTTCCGAAGTAATTTTAGCTTCGAAAGTTTTTTAATTAAAACTTTCGAAGATAATTTACCTTTGGAAGCTTTTTGACTTCCAAGAAAACTACTTTTTGAGCAAAAGTAAACTACTTTTTCAAAGGTGGGACCGACATCCGGATTTCAAAGTTTATCCTCTTTCATTAAACTTTATCTGAAATCCTTTTCATATATAAACCTAACGGTTTCCCACCACTTTCTATTATCTGTTCTTCATCCAAACCTAAATTCCTAAATTTCTCTCTGAAATTCTTTCTTCCTTCTTTCTTCATCTTTAAGCTACCTCAAAATGGCCAACCTTGCTCACAAATGACCCAAACTTTACCATGCAGCAACACAGGCAACACAACCAAGTTACTCAGTTAAGCTCTGAGAAAGATCGTCATTTCTCAGAGGTTTGTTAATTCTTAGCTTTGTCAAACTATTTCACCTCCCTAACCATTGATCCTCCACTCTATGAGGGTCATCTGCTTGAATTTTGGAAGACCTGCCAAGAGGTCGTTATGGATGGGGAGAAGGCACTATCTGCCACAGTGCAGGGGAGAACAATCTTCATACTCCAACCATCATCAACATGCATCTTCAGCTGGATGATGAAGAAGGTGAGGTGTTCTTTCCAAAAGAAGCAGTTAATCATTCCTTTGAGCAGATGGGATATGAGAGAGATTTCTCTGTAAAAACCTTTTGGAAAGGGAAGGTCTCATCCCAATGGAGATTCCTGCTCCATGTGGTCATCCACAGCTTGTCAAACAAGCATGGTGGATGGGACTAGATTCCTGAGGATCTCTCCTTCATTGTCCATGGAATGATTCAAGGGGTCAAGTTTAGGTATTCTAAGTTTTTTATACCAACTTGCTTGCTAACTTAGACTCCTTAGAATATTACATGTTTTCTAGATATGTCCAGTACATTCTTAACTGTGAACTGGGCTCATAGTTAAGGGGAACAGGTAACATTCTTAAACTGGGACAGATGAAGCCCGACATCTTTAAAATACTGAGAAAGCCCATTGTTGGCTTCTCTGGGGTAGAAACAACCCTGGTCCCAAAAATGTTAGAGCTCATTACTCAAGGTGACAACCTAGCAGCACAAGCTAGTGTTGAACCCATACCTGCTACATCCCAACCACCCACACAGTCTCAAATCACCATCACCTACCAAAGAAAATCCAAACGAACCCCTGCTCAGACTACTCAGTCTGTGGAGGCCCCCATATACTTACCCACACAGGAGGAAGTGGACACTGGAGCTCCTACTTCTCCTGAGGAGCAGACCACTCCCATCTATTCAAGAATCAGTGCTGAGGTTCCTCATGCTCAACCTGATGAGCTCATTAGCCAAACTGCCTTAAGCCATCACTCTGAGTCTCAACACTCAAGTGATCAACCCTCAGGGGACAGTTACCATCCCCAGCCTATAGATCTCAACCAACCAATTCCCAACCTTGATTTCTACATCGATGAAGATCTAGGTTTCAGTGAGTACCATGATTCTGTCTTCTTTTCCCCCACTCAAAGTGAGATGAGTGCTTCTGAGGCTCCTATTTCCAGCCCCCGTCAGTCACCTACTACTGAGGTGGACACTTTTGAACCTGTTCAGGATGTCCATATGGAAGAGGCTCTCACTTTTGGAAGTGATTACATAACTAAGACCTCAACCATGGCAACTCATCCCACTGACATCTCATCTGAGATTGCCAGTGAGCAGAGGAAATTCAGCAGCCAAGAACCTGAAGCTGGAAGTGAGAGTGAGGACTTTGGTCCAATCATCTCATCCCCCAATGAATCTTCTGATGAAGATGAGGGGAATCTAAGACTAAAGGTGCAACAACTATCTATAACATGCACTTATTTAGTCTCCAAGGTTAGTCACCTTGAATCTCAAGTGACTACCTTGCAGAACAGGGTTAATAATCAGCAACTTGAGATTTCATATCTTAAGGAAAAACTAGCTGGGAGACCTTTAAGAAGACCTCAACCAGGAACACAAGAACCTATAGAGGTGATTGACCTAACTCCTAGCTCACTTATGCAAGTGGGTGATGCTATCAAAAAGGAGGAGAAAGTCATTACTACCACAGAACCTGGGAGTTCTTCAGGGAGTATGGACACTGAGGACTCACCATCCTTACTTGCAATTGGGTCTGCTCAACAACTTCCTCAAGTTCACATTAATGAGAACTCTATAGACTCCTTGTTATAGAGTCTGTTTGGGGAAGGGATACCAGGGTAATGTCATCTCCATCAATTTCCAATCATATCATTGGATGGAGGTATGACAGCAATAGGAGAGCCCTGATCATCATGAAAGTCAAGGGCAGTAAGAGATCTTCAATTTTCAGACCTTGAACTATTATGACAGTCCGGATCTAGTCAGCATGCCACTTGTCAATCCAAGCAAAACAAGATAAGCTGACAAGTTGGCTCAAAGAATCCAAGACAGGATCACTACAGAGTTCAGCCTTAGAAGGAGACTGTGGGAATCAGGTAATGTCATTGGTCAACTGGATGTTGAGGCAGACCCTAAGATTAGCTTCATAGGGGAAACCTTGGCTGAAGGCCTAGTGACAGAACCTGAGAGCCCAGTCTTTTCACCAACAACTGCTGTTGTGATCAATGCCCTTTTTGAGACACCTGCTGGTGAAGGTGATTCTCAACCTCTCTCTGGCCAGAGCTTAGAAGCTGCATTAAGCAATGAAGGCCAAAGATCTCTCCACCCTGAGTCACAGAGGTTTGTGAGTGATAAAGGGAAAAGAAAGATGAAATTTGAGGAGATTGAGGAGGAGGAGAGAGAGAGGAAAAGGAAGCTAGGGGGAGAAAGTTTCTCTGTTGGGTCTTCAAGACTCATGGAGTCTATTATCAGGGCTACCCCCAGACCAGATACTCAGAATGATGAGTTGAGGGTAGTCAGGATAAACTATCTGTAGACAAGGAACTATGACATAGATAGTGCCATTTCTCTCCCCTTAGAAGAGTTAAATGAACTAGTTGACCTGGAAATGTCAAGGGAGAAGAAGGAGGCAAAAGATGCAGAGCTTCTAGTACAAGTCAAAGAAGAAAGAAGAAAGAAAAGACTTACAAGCATATGCCTACCCTCTCCCCAGTTCAAGAAAGTCTTGCACAAGAGGATGTGGTTCAACAAGAACCTTAGGTAGACAAAGAAGAAGATACGATCAAGATGATCAACTACCTGAGTGCCACAAGCCTCTACCAGGCAGAAGCACTTCTTCCCTTGTCCTATGACTATGTTGAGTTTGGGTATTTAAAACAACTTGAGCTTGAGATAGTCAAGGACGGAAAGACAACTAAGAGAGAGCTAAGGGGCGAAGCTACAAAATAAAGTACCATCATCCAAAAAAGCATGAAGAAGTCTACTAACAGGCAGAGGTGATGAGCTTCTTGAAGCTGTATGGATTCTCCGGAAGGAGACTTGGCCCCATGTCTCTATCCACTATGGATGAGCATATCAGGGTGATCAAGCAGAAGATCAAAAGTGGAGAGCTCATTGACTTACACTCCCTTCCAAGTCAAGCCCCACCTGAAGTGGAGGTTAAGGTTGAACAACCAAAGACAACACAATCTGGATCTCCTGCTGAATCTCTGCAAACTTCATCTTCTGATCCATAGCAGGGTCAACCTCCCTCTCCTTCTGAGCCTGAGAGAGAGGAAGCCCCAACTAAGAAAGACAATAAAGATCAATCTGGTACTGCAAGCCAGTCTTCTAAATTAAAACCTATAAAGAGAAAGAAGAGGATGGCTTCTAAACCAAAGCCAAAGAAGAAGAAGACTGCACCATCTTCTAAACCCCAGGATGAGTCGGAACATCCTGGGGATGTGCAGCCAGAGGATGCTACATCAACTCCAATTCAAACAGCTCCTCTAGCATCAGGAAGACCCATCTTGTCTTGGACATACACTACAAATCCAGAAAGTTGGCATGTCATTAGGGAACAAGGCACTGAAGAAATCTACACATGGCAAGACATGTTTCAGTTGCCTCTGCATGATCTCTTTGACATGAGAAGACACTTTGACAGCCTGAAGGATCCTGATCACCTTATGAAGAAAGGAATGGTGATCATCCTAATAAGGACTGTTGATATTTGAAGTCTACTAAGTGTTTTGGTAGCATCAGCCTAGGGGGAGTTTGTAGAGATTAATGAAGAGGCTGATGCAACCCAAACATCCAAAGTCTATCCTGCATGCTGCACAAGTGCATTAAAGAAAAATGCTTAGGAAGTTTCACACATGCAACAGAAATATTCTAAGTGTGAAATCTTCCGAAGCCAAGACCAATATCTTCCAAAGCCAAAGATGAAGTCTTCCAAAGCCTCAGAGACAAAGTCTTCTGAAGCTTCAACTCATGAAGACAGATTTCTTCCGAAGACTTTTGACACATGCTTTATCTGATGTACTGTTCCATAAAGCTGGACACCTTTCCGATGTATCTCTGTGAAGTCACCAACTTACATGAGTTAGTGAAAAGGTCCATGCTTTTGGTAACTGTACATTGAGGTCTTGAGTATGTAACTTTTTACTTTATGTACTTTATCCTTTTTGTAATAGATAAGGATATGAGCTATGGCATGTCATAGTCACTAGTTAAAAGGCAATCTGCCTTTTGACTCTATAATTGATTTTGTTTGTGTCTAGTCAGTTGTATCCAGCTGGCTTTCAAAGTATACCGGCTGTAGGATGTAGTATAAGTATTTCTTGTTCTTATATCTTTTCAATATGCTTTGTAACACTTGTAATAGAACTTGAGAAAGCAATATACTGCATCATTGAAAACCAAACACTTGTGTTCTCTTGTTCTGTCTCTTACTTATTACTTGTGTTCTTAGTATCAAACTTGTGGTTAATCCAGTTTACTGTTTGATTAAATTTAGTAAATCTTCTCTTTATGTTGTTGTGTTGAAAGTGAACCCCTTCACCGATCCTGAATTATGTGTTTCTCTCTTATCTATTCTTTTTTTAAAATCAAACTAGTTTTTATTAAAATAGATTTTATAAAGGAAATTAAAAATAACAACTTTTTTTTTAAATCTAAATAACAAAAAACTAAAGTTTTATATAATATGAAATAATCTAAAACAATAAACATTTTCTAAAAAAATATTTTAAAATCATTTTGCATTTAAAAAAACTATAAACAGGTGAAATATTTTAAAACAATCTTATTAAAACAAACATAATAATTACAAATTATATTTTTTTTAAAACAAGATTTTTATAAAAAATATTTGTTATAAAAAATCTTAAAACAAATGTTTAAAAATAAAATTATTTACATAAGAGAGTTAAAAAATAGTATAACTATTTTATCTCTTGAACTATTATCTGTATATAATTTTAATTATATTTTACATTAAAATATTATTCTATAACTATTCATGTTTATTTTACATATATATTTTATATTAAAATTTAATCCTTTTAAGCATAAAACTATTGTAAATCTTATTATACTTATTTTCTTATTTCTCTATATTATTAATAATTATATTAAATACTAATAATATTACTCATATTATTTTCAAATTAATAATATATAATTAAATAAATTAAAAACCTTTTTTATTAAAAACACACTCTATAAAAATTCATAATTATTTTATAAAATAAAAGTTTTTAGAAAAAATATATTATTATTTATTTACTTAAAGTAGCTATTTATATGCTCTTATAATCATATTTTATCTTTAAGTATGATTTTATAAAGCTTAAAGTTTAATAATAATAATTTAATCTTTTATGTGTTCAATCCGTGTATTACACGGAGAGTAACCTAGTATATAATAATAGAAAAGGGTTAAGCCAAGTGTCAAAATTTTAGGTAATACATTGCCACATGGTATTTATAAATATTAATAAAAGAAGGTTTTTTTTATCACTTGTCAATTTCTTAAACTATTTTGTTAACATTTGTCATTCTTCTAAACATCCTCAATTTATTTTTCCCTCCAATAGGTTATTAAAGTAATTTAAACACTCAAACAATTTATCTCCCTTTATAAAAACTAATTTGGTCAATTGATACATTTTCTTTCTCATCTATATTTTTAAGGGATTATTACATATTTCCCCATTCTAAAAACATAAATTACATATTTTCCCAACAAAAAAATCAATTACATATTTCCTCTTCCTAAAACATATATTACACGTATATCCATTTCATTCAACTTAAACTATTAAATAACTATTTTACCTTGTTTTTAGTAGGAGATTTTTACATATTGATGTTTTATTAGTAAAATTATTTAAAACTTTTGACAACTATTTTTTTATTTGGAGATATAACTTTGGTTATGGGTTTTATTAGTTTTGAATAAAGTTTAAAACAAGATATGATTTTTTTTGTTCTATCTATATAAAAGACTTGAACTTGAGGAACTATGTAATTGATACTTGTAGAGAATATATGAAGAGGCTGATGCAACCCAAACATCCAAAGTCTTTTTGCATGCATGTTGCACAAGTACTGAAGAAGAATGCTTAGAAAGTTTTACACTTGCAACATAAAATACTATATGTGTAAAATCTTCCGAAGCCAAAGATGAAGTCTTCCGAAGCTTCAGAGACAAAGTCTTCTGAAGCCTCAACTCTTGAAGACAAATTTCTTCCGAAGACTTTTAGTAACATGCTTTATTTGATGTATTTTTCCATAAAGATGGACCCCTTCCTGCTGCAACTCTGTAAAGTCACCAACTTGCATGAGTTGGTGAAAAGGTCCATGCTTTTGGTAACTATACATTGAGGTCTTGAGTTTATTACTTTCTACTTCATGTACTTAATTCTTTTTATAATATATAAGGATGTAAGTTATGGCATGCCATAGTCACTAGTCAAAAAGCAATCTACCTTTTGACTCTACAATTGATTTTGTTTGTGTCTAGTCAATTGTATCCAACTGATTTTCATAGTATAGCCGGCTGTAGGATGTAGCATAAGTATCTCATGTTCTTGTATCTTTCCTTTATGCTTTTGTGTTCTGTCTCTTACAATACTTGTGTTCTTAGTGTTTTATTGTGGTTAATCCAAATTAGTATTTGATTAAGTTAAGTTCTCTCCTCTTTGTGTTGTTGTGTTGTAAGTGACCCCCTTCACCGGTCCTGCATTTGGTATCAGAGCATTCCAGGCTCTTGATATAAGATCTCACCATCTTAAGATCCCTCTCACACACAAATACTAAACTTTTCAAATGGCAGCCATTTCCAAGACTAATATGGAAACTGGAACCATGAAAAAGTCCTCACTGATCGGTATTGATAACTTTGATATCTGGTGCTTGAGAATGGAAGGTTTCATCAGGTCTCTAGACTCAAGAATCTGGGAGTCTGTTGAGAATGGACCTTACATACCTAGCACCCCTTCTGCTACTGGTGCTAGTATGATCCCCAAGGCTATGGCAAACTACTCTGATGAAGACAAGATTGTTAGAAAAGCCATGACAGCCCTTTAGACTGCTCTTCTAAACTCTGTATACAGAGGTTTCAAGAAATACAAAACAGCTAAACAGTTATGGGATGCACTGAAACTATTGTATGAGGGTTCCTCTAAAGCCAAGGAGAACAAGAAGGATCTCTTGAAGCAGCAGTTTGGAAACTTCATCTTCAAAACAGGTGAAACCATGACTCAGCAATACTTCAGGTATATTGAGATTATGGATACCCTTGTGGATGGAGGAGTTCTGCTTGAGAACAGGGACATTGTAAGGAAGTTCGTGTCCTCACTTCCTAGGCAGTGGACACACTACTGTGTGGTGATCACGAGGAATGAAAATCTCAAAGCTCTTACTCTGACAGAGTTATAAGGGATTCTTAGTGGCTACCAGATGAAGATGAACATGCAAGGTTCATCTAGCAACTCCAACAATCAAATGGGTTCAGCCCTACATGTGGTTAAAAGGGATAGCATAAAACCCCAACATCATCTCATATGCTACCTTGACAACTCACCAAAGGGTCCGTTCATCACCTTCCCAGAGACACCAAGGGAGAACTACACTCAAGGTAGCTCATTCCAAGAGACAAGCTCTTCTAAAGCCTTTGTGTCTTCTAATGAAAGTTGTGGCAGCTTTCTTTTCACTCTTGAAGACCTGGATTGTATCCATCCAAATAATCTGGAGTACATGGAGATAGTTCAGCAGATGACTCTCCTCACTCACAGAGCCAAGAAGTTCTACAAGAGGACTGGAAGGAAGTTTCCAAGCAATGCAACCAGTGGAAAGTTTGGTGTGGACAAAGGCAAAGTCAGGTGTTACAACTGTAACCTGATGGGCCATTTTGCCAGGGAGTGTAAGGCACCTAGAACAAATGGTGGCCAAACACAATCCAAACCCAACTACACTGACAAAGCTGCCCAGAATGAGAAGCCAAAGCAGCAAGCTGCTGTTGCTGTTGAAGAAGGAGACTTTGACTGGAGCTTTTAGGTGGAATATGCTTCTCCAAACCAAGCACTAATGGCAGATCATGATGAAGCCAAGGTATTGGAACATCTCTGTACCCCTGAATGAATTGCTAAAGTTAATAGATACAAGTCCTATAACTTGGAAATGAGGTCTGATTTTGAGTCCCTAAACATTTTAAAAGTTGATTTTAGAAAGTCTGAAAGTGATTATAAACTAAAGATAGAGGACTAAGAGAAAACTATTTCAGTACTAAAACATGAGCACACAAATTTTAGGACTCAGATCAAGGATCCCTTAACCAAGCTTACTGAGTGCCAGGCTGAGCTTGTGATCAGCAAAGCCAGGGCAAACAAATGTGTTCTTGAAGAAAAGACCTTCAAGAACATGATATCCTCATCCTTGCATAACAAGGTGTGCTATCAAAACAAACAGGGACTAGGATCAAATGAGATAGCTCCTCCATATACAATCTTGTCTATAAGATCACTAGGTGGTGTGGAACTTGTGAAGATGAGCTTCCTCTCATAGATCCTTTGAGTGAAGAGGATGAAGAAATGATAGTGAAGAATTCCTCTGAGAAGAGTGAAGAGGAGGATTATAAGAAGGGCCACTATCCTTCTGAGGAGAAGAAGAAGATGGTGATGACCAAGTCAATGAGAAAGAACTTGATCAGGAAGAGCAAAATAAAAGCAAGGAAGGCTCAAGAGATCAAGGCTACTTTTGACTCCAAGCAGAAGCAATTTTTTATCTCTACGGGCTTTGAAGTAGTAAAGACTGAAAACATCAAGCTAAACTCTTCTACTAAGAGTTTTGGTTCTTGTTCAAATCATCTCAGTACCAGAAGAAGACTGAAAACATCAAGCTAAACTCTTCTCTAAGAGTTCTGGTTCTTGTTCAAATCATCTCAGTACCAAGAAGAAGACTGATCTGTTGTGTACCACTACTGCATAGCCTGGACCATCAAACTCCAATAATAGTTCTAAGCCCCAAAGGACTATTTCAGCATCTACAAAGATGAAGGTGGAGAAGAGATGTAACCAAAGTCAGTCTTATCCCAGCAGAAGGCTTTTGGGAAGAAGAAAATGGAGTGTGTTATGTGTGAGAGTACTACTCATCTTATTAAGGATTGTCCATATAATCCTAAGGGTGCTCTTCACATGACCAAACCAAGGACTTCCAAGAGTTCCAAGAAGATTCAAGCTTCGAAAGGAAAATCTATTTCCTTCGGAAGCTCCAAATCTAAGAAGAAGGCAAGTGGAAAATTGTCTTCGGAAGAAAAGTTGGTCTGCAGTTGCTTCCGAAGGATCAGTCATCAAAACTTCCGAAGTATCAAAAGCTTCCGAAGTATTGAAGGTCAAGTCCAAGACTCCAAAGGTGGTATGGAAGTATAAGAAAGACCAAGTGACTGAAAATTCTCCATCAACAACAGCTCAAGATCCTCTTAGCATAACCATAGGATCTATTACTGTTGCATTACCTTTTGTTTCACTTTGTGAGCCCAAGACAAGTAAGGCTTGGGTTTCCAAATGTAACTAATCATTTTCTTTGTGCAGGATCAACTCAAGACAAACAAAAATAGCTGGATCATTGATAGTGGCTGTTCTAGGCACCTGACAGGCAATAGGTCACTACTCTAGAACTTTGAAAGGATTGATAGAGGGCCAGTTTCTTTTTGAGGAGATGAAGGTGGTTACATTTCTAGAAGGGGCAAGGTCACAAATGGTAAGCTCAGCATTGAAAAGGTAAACTTTGTCAAGGAGCTTGGGTACAATCTTCTGAGTGTATCTCAATTTTATGATCAGAGTCATAACATGCTCTTTACTGAGCATGAGTGCATTGTTCTCAAGCCGGGGTGATTATTCCTCATGAGCATATCCTGCTTAGAACCCCCAGGAAAAGAAACATGTACAAGATGGATTTGCAAGAAATTTCTCCCTCTGGAGAAGTTTCATGCTTTCTGTCTAAAGCCAATAGTGATAAGTCTTTCCTATGGCATAAAAGAATGTGCCATGTAAACTTTAAAAACATGAATAAACTTATAAAGAATGATTTGGTAACTAGAATGCCAAAGAAAGAGTTTACAAGTAATGACCATTGTGTTGCATACCTGAAAGGGAAGCAATATAAGGTATCTCACAAGCCTAAGGAAAGGAACTCCATCACTACACCCCTACACTTGTTACATATGGATCTCTTTGGCCCCACCAGTGTAATGAGTTTAGGAAGGACCTTTTATTGTTTAGTGATCATAGATGACTTTACAAGATTCACTTGGGTCTTCTTCTTTAGAACTAAGGATGAGACTCTTGAGATTCTGAAGAGTTTCATCTTGAAGATTAAGAATCAATCTGATCACAAGGTCTAAATCATATGATGTGATCAGGGAACTAAATTCAAGAACCAAATCCTTGATACATTTTGTGATAAAAATGGTATTACAAGACAATACAGTGCTCCTAGGACTCCTCAATAGAATGATGTTGCTGAGAGGAGAAACAGGACACTGATTGAAGCTGCAAGAACCATGTTATCTGACTCTAAGTTGTCCATCACCTTCTATGCAGAGACAGTCGACACTACCTGCTATATGCAGAATAGAGTTTTAGTGGTAAAGACTCATGGCAAGACTCCTTATGAACTTTGGCACAAGAGGAAACCTTTCATTGGTTTTCTCAGGTCATTTGGATGTCCTTGCACCATCTTGAATACCAAAGATCAAATTGACAAGTTTGCTGAGAAATCAGATGATGGACACTTCATTGGATACTCTTCACAAGCTAAGACTTACAAAGTATACTATCTCAGAACTAGAATTGTTGAGGAGTCAGCCAATGTGACTTTCAATGAACACACATCCTTTGTAGCTGGTTCTGAAACTGACTGGCTGTTGGATCTTGATTTAGTTACCAGTTGTTTTAACAAATCTTGTGAGACGGTTTTAGGATTTGTAGAAAATCTAAATATAGGTGATCCTGATCCAAGATTTGAGCTAAGAAGATCTTCATGTCTCATATCTTTAGCTCTAGTTGGAACTACTTCTGCAAATGAGGTTTCTATCAGCACTACAATGACAACTTCAGCTTATACATCTAGGATGCCTTCAAATTCCAGCTTAGAGGCTCCATAACCAGATAAAGATGCCTCCCATGTAGATGAAACCAATGGAGGTGGTGACAATGATCAGGAATTTCTTGATGCTGACACCCACTCTATAGATGACAACATTAATGATGTCACACACTCATTGGATCAAGTTTCTTTTGAAAAGTGTTATGATGTGGTGGGTGAAACATCTATGCAAGATCTAAATTTCTCTAATTTAGATCTCTCTCAATAACTTGCTGTGATCCCTCAGCTAAGGATCCACAAGTTTCACCCTACCACAAACATCATTGGAGATGTTGTCACAGGGTATGAACAAGAGATCAAACCCATGAAGCAAATGTTTGTCTTCACTCTTGTTTTTTGTCCCAGATAGAGCCAAAGAAAGTTGATGAGGCTCTAAAGGATAGAAGTTAAGTTGAAGCTATGCAACAAGAGCTGCTTCAATTCAAAAGGCAAAAAGTTTGGAACCTTTGTCCTCTTCCTCATACGAAGACTACCATTGGCACCAAATGAGTGTTTAGGAATAAGAAGGATGATAGAGGCATTATCATAAAAAAAGCTAGACTAGTTGTTCAAGGGTACACATAAGAAGAAAGGATTGACTACACTGATGTCTTTGCTCCTGTAGCAAGACTGGAAGCTGTTAGGATATTCCTGGCATTTTCTTTATGGATGATTGATGAAGAGGTATATGTCAAACAACCACCTGGTTTTGTAGATCCTGATCATCCTAATTATGTCTGCAAGCTTGATCAGGCACCCAGGAAATGGTATGAGGCATTATCTGAGTATCTTTGCAAACATGGATACAGGAGATGTACTATAGACGGAACTCTCTACATCAAAGGACAGGGAAATGACATACTACTAGTTCAAGTGTATGTAGATGACATCATCTTTGGATCAACTAATCCAAATCTCTGCAAAGACTTTGAGAAGCTGATAAAGGACAGATTTGAAATGAGAGCCATGGGGGAACTCAGTTTCTTTCTGGGAATTCAAGTGAAGCAAGTTGAAGATGGCATCTTCATTAGTTAGTTAAAGTATGTCCAGGACATACTCAAGAGGTTCAACATGACTGATTGTAAGATTGCTAAGACACCCATAGCAAGAAACCACTCCCTTGGACCTGATCTTGAGGGGAAGTGTGTGGATGAACACCTTTACATGGCTATGATTGGTTCTCTTATGTATCTTACACCTAGTAGGCCTGATATCATGTTTGCTACATGTATTCGTGCAAGATATCAAGCCAACCCTAAGATGTATCCTAAAAATCTTGACTTCAATCTGTATGCATATACAGATAGTGATTATGGTGGTTACAATATGACTGCAAAGTCTATATCTGGGGGACGTCAGTTTCTTGGTGGAAGGGTGGTCTCATGGCAATGCAAGAAACAATCCCGTGTCTCTGCATCAACTGCTGAAGCTGAATACATTACTGTTGCAAGCTACTGTTCTCAAGTGCTTTGGATTCAGAATCAGATGCTGGACTATGGGTTAAACTTCAAGGAGACTCCCATTCATATAGATAACAACAGTGTTTTCTCAATCACAAAGAATCATGTGCATCACTCAAGGACCAAGCACATCAATATCAGGTATCATTTAATAAGAGATAATTATGAAAAGGGCTTAATTAAGCTAGTCAAAGTTCACATAAATGAACAATATGCTGATCTGTTTACAAAGGTTTTTAATGAACAGAGATTTAAATATCTAATATCAGCTATTAGGATGATCAACTTGAAGTAGGTTTTTCTTAAAACTAATTCTTATTATTTCTTAAAATATGTGTGTCCTAAGTTGTCTAGTCTATCACTTTCATAAGCTTTTGTTTTTTTGGATGAAAATCTTTTTGAAGACTTTCCTTAGACTTTTTGAAAATTTCTGATCAATCGGAAGATAGATTTTTACCTTCGGAAGAAAATCATACCTTTAAAACAAATAACTGTCTAAGAAATTTTACCTTCGGAAGAGATTTCTGAAGTATCTTCTGAAGCTTAAACACTTGCCTCAGACACTTATATGTTTTCAAGGACCTTTTTCTTCTGAAGCAAAATTAACTCTTGGAAGCTTTGTTCTTTAGTGTACAAAGCATTCAAGTCTTAATTTCTCTTCCAAAGCAAAAATTTTCAAAACTCTCAGGAAATTATTTCGAAGTCATTTTAGCTTCAGAAGCTTTTTCATTAAAACCTCCGAAGATAATTTACCTTTGGAAGCTTTTTGACTTCCAAGAAAACTACTTTTTGAGCAAAAGTAAACTACTTTTTCAGAGGTGTGACCGATATCCAGATTTCAAAGTTTATCCTCTTTCATTAAACTTTATCTGAAATCCTTTTCACATATAAACCCAATGGTTTCCTCCTTTTTCTATCATCTGCTTCTTCCTCCAAACCTAAAACCCCAAATTTCTCTCTGAAATTTCTTTCTTCTTTCTTTCTTCATCCCTAAGCAACCTCACAATGGCCAACCCTGTTCACAAAAATGAACCAAACTTTACCATGCAACTACACAGGCAACACAACCAGGTTGCTCTATTACGCTCTGAGAAAGATCCTCATTTCTCAGAGGTTTGTCGCTTCTTAGCTTTGTCAAACTACTTCACCTCCCTAACCATTGATCCTCCACTGTATGAGGACCATCTACTTGAATTTTGGAAGACCTGCCAAGAGGTCATTATGGATGGGAAGAAGGCACTGTCTACCACAGTGCAGGGGAGAATAGTCTTCATCACTCCGGCCTTCATCAACGTGCATCTTCAGCTGGATGATGAAGAAGGTGAGGTGTTCTTCCCAAAGGAAGCTGTAAATCATTTCTTTGAGCAGATGGGGTATGAGGGAGACTTCTTTATAAATACCTTCAGGAAAGGGAAGGTCTCATCACAGTGGATATTCCTGCTCCATGTGGTTATCCACAGCTTATCCAACAAGCATAGTGGATGGGACTAGATTCTTGAGGATCTCTCCTTCATTATCCATTGAATGATTTAGGGGGTCAAGTTCAGGTATTCTCAAATTGTTTATACTAATTTACTTGCCAACTTAGACTCCTTAGAATATTACATGTTCCTTAGATATGTCTAGTACATTCTTAACTATGAACTAGGCTCACAGTTAAGGGGAATAAGTAACATTCTTAAACTGGGACAGATGAAGCCCATCATCTTTAAAATATTGAGAAAGCCTACTGTTGGCTTCTCTAGGATAGAAACAGCCCTAGCCCAAAAATGTTAGAGCTCATTGCTCAAGGTGACAACCTAGCAACAACAGCTAGTGTTGAACCCACACCTTCTACATCTCAACCACCCAAACAGCCTCAAATCACCCTCAATTACCAAAGAAAATCCAAACGAACCCCTGCTCAGACTATTTAGTCTGTGGAAGCTCCCATACACTCACCCATACAGGAGGAAGTGGAAACTAGAGCTCCCACTTCTCCTAAGGAGCAAACCACTCCCATTTCTTCAAGGATTAGTGCTGAGGTTCCTCATGCTCAGCCTGATGAGCTCACTAGCCACCTCTCCCAAACTTCCTTAAGCCATCACTCTGAGTCTCAACACTCAGGCGATCAACCTTCAGGGGACAGTTACCATCCCCAACTTTTAGATCTCAATCAAGCTATCCCTAACCTTAACTTCTATACTGATGAAGATTTAGGTTTTAGTGAGTACCATGATTCTCTCTTCTTTTCCCCTACTCAAAGAGAGATGAGTGCTCCTGAGTTTCCTGTTTCTAGCCCATATCAGCCACCTACAACTGAGGTGGACATTTCTGCAGGATCGGTTTATGTTACTAACACTTTGTTTTTCTCTCAAACTCATTTGAACAACACTCGGATTAAGAAAGAGTCGGTAAGAGTTGATCAAAATTTAATAAGTAGTAAAAACACAAGAAGTAATTTTCAAGGTACTTGCATATATTGCTTCTCAACTCAAATATTACAGGACTCTTACAATTAGTATATTATGAGTTACAATGAGAAACTATATATACTACTACGTACAGCCGGATATACTTTGATACCATCTGGGATCCTATAACTAAAGCCTATACTACAAGACTATAGTTTAAGGTATCTCAAATAAAGTCTTATCTGAGATATGGTAGTCAGGACATGTCCCTGACTTACCTATTGTCACCAACTACATTTGGTAACTTGTACTATCATAAAAGGTGAACAGTGGAATAAAGTATGGTCAACTACATGGCTCTTTGAGAAAACGCCATGCAGTATCAGAGGTTGCAGTGGAGTGTCAGAGACCATACTTCTGTCAACTGGTTCATAGCAGTGTCTTCCGAAGGTTAAATGGCTTCGGAAGAACAAGTACTTCCGAGGCTTGAGAGCTTCTTCTGCCTTTATACTTCAGAAGTAGTCTTCTGAATTTATCTTCTTAGACTTGATCTTCGGAAGTAAGTTCTTTGTCTTCGGAAGTAGAGTTTGTCTTCGGAAATTGATCTTTCACTTTGTCTTCAGAAGAACTTTACAACCTTCAGAAATTCCATACTTAGCTTCGGAAGCCTTTGTAGGTAGCACCAAAATTGTCTAAGTGATTTGATTTTGGTTGCACCAGCCTTCTTCTTAATCTAACAAACTCCCCCTAGGCTGATGCTACCAAAAGCTCACTTGTCTCTGCTTCTCAAAACCTTCAGCACCAAGGAGAGTAAATATTTATCAGTTTCCTTGTTCTTCCCTGATGTGGTGCTGAGAAGTTTGTACAAATCTTTCGTTGACAGGAACTCCAGTCTGTCACCTTGAATGATATGTACCCTTTGTTATGGCCCTCTGAAATGAGTTAGTTGATGGGAACTATAATCATATTCCCATCTAACTATAGGTTCCAATTCAGGACCCTCCACCATCTGTAGAAAGGTAGTGCCCTTGGTAGGAGGTCTTTCCTTGTCTTCCTTTCTTCTTAACTTCAACTCTTCTTCAATCTTGGCTTTTGCAGTTAGCTTAGCTAGATGAAGACTGATGAGATGATTCCTGATGAGAGCAGCAGTTTCAGAGTTGGAGGGGTTGGAGAATGGTTTCTCTGCTAACTCAGCAATATCAAATCTGCTGGAGTGTAGCAGCGAGGTGGCATTTAGTCATTTGACTTCACCATTCTCTCTTTCCACAACAAAGTTATGAGAAGCTTCATTGAACCTTCACTAGATTATTTTCTTTCTAGGCATTAGAGACTGACTAGGAATCTTGTCCTCTTTCTTTGTATCTAGCAGAGTCACTAGTTTTCTTCTTAGTCTCTTCTCTTCATCATTTAGTGAATCTGAGTTGAGGCCTAGAAGTCTAGCAGCCTGGTCTAGTGTCCCTCTGGGCAAATCAAGAAATTGGTCTCTTGTAAAGGAATGTTAAGATCCATCAACATAGGTAATGTTGACAGAGTCTTCCTCACATGAGACTTCGCTCAAAGTTGTGCAGTTGGTGAGCTTTGTCTTGACCTTGAACTCCTCAAGAGAGAGATGTTTGGAAGACTGAGGGGATGGTTTGGAAGGTTGTTGGGTAAGTTGTCATGTAGTGGTTCTGGGAAGTGTTTTGAGTTGAAGGATGGGAAGTTTAGGTGGTTGAGGTGAGGACGTGGATGTGGGTTCAGGGGTGAAGGGCTCAGTTTTGATGGTGAATGGTAAGGGTGTGGGTTCAGGTTGGGGTTGAGTGGTTGTAGTGAAGGTCATCCCCTTTACCCTTCTGTACATCTCCTTTCTCTTTCCCAAGCGGATGTCAGCCTTGATTTCACTGACAATCCATTGGAGTTTCCTTTCAGACATGGGACCTACCTGCCTTCCAGAGAAGCCATGAGCCCGAAGATAGTCTTTCATCAAGGCCTTCTCACTGAGCTTCTTAGTTGCAGTGACCCTTGCTTGTTCCTCCTTCTTCTTCTTCACCTTTAACTTTTCTCTTGCAGCCTTTCTTCTCTCTTTCTCCATTTGATCCTGCTCGTTGTTGTAGAGCCAAAGGATCGTTTCATTGTTGTGCAGAGAGAGTTTTTGAAGATTGAATCCTCTAGAGGTTAGGAACTTTATACTTTCCCTCCTAAGCTGCAAGTCAGCCTCCTTGTATTCCTTTTCTTTCTCTTCCTCTAAGGCCAACCTAGCTGCTTCTTGTTGTTTTTCATGTTGCAGCATGGTTGCCTTTTCCAGCTTCACCAACTCCTCTAATGGTAGCAAGAGTGTTTCTTCATTGGCAGCTCCTAGTTGAATGAGCTGATCAATGACCTCTTCTCTCTTCGTGTTGTAGACAGCCTCCTGGTTGGCTGCAACTGCTTTTGTACTAGCATCTAGCAGCTTCCCAGTTGGAAGTCTTCCTTTTCTCTTTAATTTCTCAATTTTCTCCTCTTCCTGAAGCTCTTCCGTAGTAATCTTCTTCTTTCCTTTGTTATCCTTTGAAGAGCTTGACTGTGGTGGTTCTTGGAGAGTGGGTTCAGATTGTGAGAGAGGCAGAGAGGGTGTCTGGGCTAGAGGTAGATCCAGAAAGTCCTCACTATTCACCTCAGATGCAAGTTCTAGGATTGCATCTATGATGGTTAGATCCTCGAACAAAGAAAACAGTCCTTCTGCAGCTTCTATTACGGCTTCGGAAGATTTTGGTTGTTCTTTCGAGGCTTTAACTTCTGCTTTGGAAGTTTGAGGATATGCAGATTCTATCCTAACTATTTCAGTTGTTGGGCCATCAGTCCTTATTTCCCCTTCCAATTGAATTTCAAGTTTCATTTGGACCTTAGGTTGACCAACTTCTTCCACACTGATAAAAGGTGCATATATCCTCTAAAGCTCTTCTGCTCCAAAGTACAACATTGCAGCATCAAGGCTTGGCTGATCAGTAGAGGATCTCAACAGAAACTTGGAGAAGAGTCTGTAGAGATCTCTGAGCATCCTTGGGTCGATTTGAAGTACAACTTAGGATGGCTCAGACAAAGTTGTAAAGGGAGCCGAAAGTGTTGAAGTTTAAGTTTGGCTCTATGGGTCCTCAAGTGTTGTCTTTGAACACTCTCCATCTTTTTGGTAGCATCATCTTGAGAGCTAGATGAGCTAGAGGAAGAGGTCAAGGAGACCTGAACAGGTACATGCCTAACAGACCTCTCAGTTTGTTTCTCAGCTAGTTTAGCCTTAAGATTGTCAATCTCAAGTTGCTGAGTGACAAACCTTTCCTCTAAAGTCCTAACCAAGGATTCAAGGTTGAGACTTTAGAAAGAAGGTCTTGAATGAGGAGTTTCATGCTTCCCATATCTTCTTTTGAAGAATCATGGGGAGATGAGGTAACATACCTAGTATGCTCAGCCTCACCACCAGATGTAGTTTCTTGGCACCCTGGTTTCCCTTGCTTGTTGATGTCTCTTTCAGAGTCATCAAAAGGCATGGTTGCCGCAAATTTAGTCTCAGAGATGTTACCACTGTCCATAAGGTCCATTGAGGCACCTTCTGTAGTGGTAGCTGAATATGCATGAGTCCCATCCACATCAGTGGGACTCACCTCAGTTATGGGTAACTGATGGGGGCTAAAGATAATGGATCTCTTTGGGCTCTATTGATCTTGGAGAGGGTGGTGTAGATCAACTTCATTTCCATGGAGGGATGTTATCTCTTTATCAGTTTTGAAGTGAAGGTCAGTAAAAGATAAGGAGGTTAAACCTACTGACCTGGGACCTTGGTCAATGTCTATAGGCATTGAGCCTCTGGTGGGGCTGTCCCTTGTTGGCTAGTTAGAAGAGTGTAAATACTCAGTCTGAGGGCTTATGGCTAAGGTTTGGGGCTCATGGGTCTGAGATTGAGGAGACTCAGGACCTATATTGAGGTCAAATGAGAAGGATGGTGAGACCTCAGACTGAATAGGAGCCCATTGTTCCACTTTAGTCTTTTTGGAGAGAACAGGAGGGGCTTTTTCAATCAGAGTAGATTGAACAAGGGTTCGTTTAGGGCATTTCTGGTATGTGATGGTGATGGGATAAGAAGTCAGTGTTGGCATTGTGGAGGTGGTTGCTGGTGTGGGTTCATCACCTGTGGGGTGAACAGGGATGTCACCAGGAGCTATACGCTCAGTCATTTCTGGAAGTAAAGAAGTGTACCTTCTAGTGAAGTTGGTGGATACCTTCTTCAAAGTCTTGAAGATGGTAGGGCTCATGTGAGGGATATACAGAGCAACTACACAGATGACAACCAGGCATATGAACATCTCTGTACTCCTGCCTGTATAGCTAATGTTAAATTATATCAGGACTACAATATGGAAATTAGATCTGATATTGAGTCTTTAAATATCTTAAAATTTGATTTTAAAAGGGCTGAATCTGACTACCAAAAGAAAATTGAAGAGTTAGAGAAAACTGTGTCCCTATTAAAACATGAACACACCAACTACAAGACTCAAATAAAAGGATTTAATATCCAAATTGTCTGAGGATCAAGTCCAGTTTGTCACTGCTGAGGCACAAGCCAGGAAGTATGCTATTTCTGAGCAGAACTTCCAAGCTATTATTCCATTATCCTCCCACTCCAAAATCTGTTATCAGAACAAAAGAGGTTTGGGGACCAATGAAATTGCTCCACCACACTCTTATGAGTCTATTAGACAACCTAGATGTGGTACTGAAGAGCAAGAGGTCCTAACTGTTGACCCATCTTCACATGAGTTGAAGAATGATGTAATAATAGTGGCCACCACATAGAAGGAACATGTAAATCTACCTACCTCTCCTTGTGAAGATCAAACCCTAACCACCAAAGCCAGAAGAAACAGAGCTAAAAATGCCAGAAGAAATGCTAAGAAAGTGGCTGAATCTCAGTTGAAGGTTGACCCAAAACAAAAGGGTGTTTTTATCTCAGTTGGATTCCAGGTGGGAGGTACTTTTAATTCAGGATAGGAGTGTAGTACCAGCACTCCTGTCCTACCAAAGGATCAGAAGTTGAATGGAAAGGTTGCTAATGAAGAGAAAAATCCCAAGAAACAGCAATCCTCACATTCCCAAAAGACTAACATTGCATGCATAATGTGTGGTCTACAAAACCACATGGCTAAAGATTGTTACTACAATCCTGCTAGCACACATTCTGCAAATAATGTTAGAAAAGAAGGAGTCAGGGAAGGTTTCACATTTGGACCTTATCAAATGGTTCAAGTGATGAAAAAAGGAAAGCTGGTTTCTGAAGCAAGGTTGCTTTCGGAAGAAAATCCAAAAAGACCGGAGTGGAACAATGGGCTCCCACTCAGTCTGAGGTCTTACCATTCTTCTCTTTTAACCTCAATTTGGGTTTTCTGTCTCCTCAGTCTCAAACCCATGAGCCTGAACCCTAAGACAACAGCCCTCAGGATGAGTATTTATACTCTTCTGAGTAGCCAATAAGGGACAGCCCCACCAGAGGCTCAATGCCTGTAGGCATTGACCAAGGTCCCGGGTCAGTAGGCTTAACCTTATTATCTTTCACTAACCTTCTCTTCAAAAGTGATGAAGAGATAACATCCCTCCATGGCAATGAAGTTGTTCTACAACACCCTTTCTAGGATCAACAGAGCTTAGAGAGACCTCTTATCTCTAGCCCCCATCAGCAACCCATAACTGAGGTGAGTCCCACTAATATGGAGGGGACCCATGCAGGTTCAGCTGCCACTACAGAAGGTGCCTCAATGGACCTTATGGAAGGTGGTAACATTTCCGAGACTGAATCTGCGGCAACCGTGCCTCTTGATGACTCTAAAAGAGATATCATTAAGCAGGGGAAACAAGGGTGCCAAGAAACCACATCTGGTGGTGAGGCTGAACATACTAGGTATGTTACCTCATCTCCCTGTGATTCTTCAAATGAAGATGAGGGAAGCATGAAACTTCTCATACAAGACCTACTATCTAAAGTCTCAAACCTTGAATACAAGGTTAGGACTTTACCAGAAAGGTCTGCCACTCAGCAACTTGAGATTGAAAATCTTAAGGCTCAACTAGCTGAGAAACAGATTGAGAGATCTGTTAGGCATGTACCTGTTCAGATCTCCTTGACCTCTTCCTCCAGCTCACCTATCTCTCAAGATGATGCTACTAAAAAGGGGGAGAGTATTCAGAGACAAACATCTAAGGACCCATAGAGCCAAACTTAAACTTCAACACTTTCGGCTCCCTTTACAACTTTGTCTGAGCCATCCTAAGTTGTACTTCAAATTGACCCAAGGATGCTCAGAGATCTCTACAGACTCTTCTCCAAGTTTATGTTGAGATCCTCCATTGATCAGCCAAGCCCTGATGCTGCCATGATGTACTTTGGAGCAGAGGAGCTTCAGAGGCTAAGTGCGCCTTCTACCATTGTGGGAGAAGTTGGTCAACCTAAGGTCCAAATGGAACCTGAGATTCAATTCGAAGGGGAAATAAGGACTGATGGCCCAGCAACTGAAACAGTTGGGACAGAATCTGCACCGTCTCAAACTACTGAAGCTGAAGTCAAAGCCTTGGAAGAACAACCTAAATCTTCCGAAGCTGAATTGGAAGTTGCGGAAGGATTGTTCTCTCTGTCTGAGGATCCTATTCAGACACCCTCTCTACCTCTCTCACAATCAGAATCCACTCTCCAAGAACCACCAAAGTCAAGCTCTTCAAAGGATAACAAAGGGAAAAAGAAAATGACTGCGGAAGAGCTTCAGGAAGAGGAGAAGATTGAAAAGCTAAAAAGAAAAGGAAGACTTCCAACTGGGAAGTTGTTAGCTGTCGATACAAAAGCAACTGCAACAAACCAGGAGGATGTCAACAACAAAAAGAGAGAAGAGATAATTGACCATCTCATCAAGCTTGGAGCTGCCAATGAAGAGACACTCCTGCTACCATTAGAGAAGTTGGTGGAACTAGAAAAGGCAACCAGGCTGCAGATGGAAGCATCAAGGTTGGTTTTGGAGAAAGAAAAAGAAAAGGAACAGAGGGAAGCTGACATGCAGCTTAGGAGGGAAAGGATAGACTTCCTAACCTCTAGAGGTTTCTCTCTTCAAAAGCTGTCTCCACACAACAATGAAACGATCCTTTGGCTCTACAACAAAGAGCAGGATCAAATGGAGAAAGAGAGAAAAAGAGCTGCAAGAGAAAAGTTGAAGGAGAAGAAGAAGAAGGAAGAAGAAGCAAGGATCACTGCAACCAAGAAGATTGGTGAGAAAGCCTGGATGAAAGACTATCTCCGAGCTCACGGCTTCTCTGGAAGGCAGGTGGGTCCCATATCTTAAAGGACACTCCAACGGATTGACAGTGAAATCAAGGTTGACCTTCCTTTGGGCAAAAGGAGAGAGATGTACAAAAGGGTACAGGGGATGACCTTCACACCAACCACTCAACCCCAACCTGAACCAATTCCCTCTCCATTCACCATCAAGACTGAACCTTCCACTTCTGAACCCACACCTTTACCCTCATCCACTTCCTCTCCTCAACCACCCAAACTACCCATCCTTCAACCCAAAACACTTACTAGAACCACTACACCTCATCCTAGCCAACAACCCTCCAAACCATCCCCTCAGCCTTCTAAACATCTCTCCCTAGAGGAGTTCAAGGCTATCAAGACAAAGCTCACCAACTACATAACTTTGAGTGACATCTCCTATGAGGAAGACTCTTTCAAACTATCCTATGTTGATGGATCTTCATGTTCCCTCACAAGAGATCAATTTCTTGATCTACCCAGAGGAACACTAGACCATGCTGCAAGACTTCTAGGCCTCAACTCAGACTCATTAAATGATAAAGAGAAGAGACTAAGAAGAAAGCTGGTGACTCTGCTAGATACAAAGAAATAGGACAAGATTCCTAGTCAATCTCTTGTGCCTAGAAAGAAAATAATCCAGTAGAGGTTCGATGAAGCTACTCACAATTTTGTTATGGAAAGAAAGAGTGGTGAAGTTAATAAGCTGAATGCCATATCTCTGTTACACTCCAGCATGTTTGATATTGTTGAGTTAGCAGAGAAACCATTCTCCAACCACTCCAACTCCGAAACTGCTGCTCTCATCAGAAATCATCTCAGCAGTCTTTATCTAGCTGAGCTAACTGCAAAAGCTAAAATTGAAGAAGTGTTGAAGTTGAGAAGAAAGGAAGACAAGGATAGACCTCCTACCAAGGGTACAGCCTTTCTACAGATGGTGGAGGGTCCTGAATTGGAACCTATAGTTAGATGGGAATATGATTATAGCTCCCATCAACTAACTCTTTTTAGAGGGTCACAATAAAGAGTACATATCATTCAGGGTGACAAACTGGAGTTCCTGTCAACTAAAGATTTGTACAAGCTTCTCAGCACCACATCAGGGAAGAACAAGGAAACTGACAAGTATTTACTCTCCTTGGTGCTGAAAGTTTTGAGGAGCAGAAACGAGTGAGGTTTTGGTAGCATCAGCCTAGGGGAGTTTGTTGGATCAAGAAGAAGGCTGGTGCAACCAAAACAAAATCACTTAGACAAATTTTGGTACTACTTACAAAGGATTCTGAAACAAAGTGTGGAAGTTCTGAAGGAAGTAGAGTTCTTCCGAAGACAAAGTGAAAAATCAACTTCCAAAGACAAACTCTCCTTTCAAAGTCAAAGAACTTACTTCTGAAGAATCAAGTCTAAGAAGAAGAAATCAGAAGACTGCTTTCGAAGTATGAAGAAAGAAGAAGTAGCCTCTTTCGAAGTGTAAGTGGCTTCAAAAGTAATTGTTCTTCTGAAGCCATTTAACCTCAGAAGACACTACTGTGAACTAGTGGATACAAGTATGGTCTCTGACACTCCGTTGCAGACCTCTGATACTACATGGCGCTTTCTAAAAGAGCCATGTAGTTGACCATACTTTATTCCATTGTTCACCTTTTATGATAGTACAAGTTACTAACTTTAGTTGGTCACAAAAGCTAAGTCAAGAACATGTCCTGACTACCACATCTCAGATAAGACTTTATCTGAGATACCTTAAACTATAGCTTTGTAGTATTTGCTGGGAGATCTAAGAAGCTCTAATTCCTAAGAGGAAGCATTGTTCATATCCAGCTTGTACATATTCCTTTTCCTGGGAGATCTAAGAAGCTCTAATTCCTGAGTAATTTTCATCCTAGGTTTGAGGATAATGCACTCATGTTTTGTGAAAAGCATTTGATGCTTTTGATCACATAATTAAGAAACACTCAGGAGATTATGTTCAAGCTGCTTGACAAAGTTCACTTTGTCGACTCTTAACAAGCCATTGGATACACTTCCTCTGCCTGAAATGTATCCTTCGGTTTCACCTCCAAATTGAACAAGACCTCCATCAAAATATTGAAATTGTTGAAGCAAATATCTGTCCCGGTCATGTTCCTGGAGCATCCACTATCCACTATCCAGACATTATTGCTCTTGTCTTGTGAATGTTCCTGCACATAAGGTGAAAAGTTAGTTTTGATTGGAAACCCAAGCCTGGCTTGTCTTGGGATTTTCCATTGATGATAACATTATTAAACCAAAATGAATGGTAGAGGGTTCAATTGATGTCTTTGTAGAGAAAGGTATACTTGCAGCATCTTGTCTGATCTTCCATCCATCCCATGGCTGGTCAGTTTAGATGTGCTTGTTGAAGCTTAAGCAACATGACTTTCTTTCGAAGCTTCTTTGTTTTTGGAAGAAGCATTCACTAACTTCTCTTCCGAAGTAGCCTTCTTCTCGGAAGGTTTTGAGGAGGCTCTTTTGTTCTTTTGAGATTTCCTTGTCTTAACTTCCGAAGCCATTTTCCCTTCGGAAGAATGAGTTTCTTCTGAAAACAACTTAGCTTTGGAATCTAGCTTTCCTTTTCTCATCACTTGAACCATATGATAAGGTCCACATGTGAATCCTTCCTTGGCTGCTTCATTTTTAACATTATTTGCATAATGTGTGCTTTCTGGATTGTAATAACAATCTTTAGCCAAGTGGTTTTGCAGACCACATATTATACATGTAATGTTAATCTTTGGGGATTTTAAAGGCTGAGGTTTCTTAATCTTCTTGTCTTCCTTTGTAGCCTTCCCTTTTGACTTCTGATCCTTTGGCAGGACAGGCGTGTTGGTACTACACTCCTTTCCTGAATGAGAAGTGCCTACCACCTGGAATCCTGCTGAAATGAAAACACCATTTTGCTTTGGGTCAATTTTTAGCTTAAACTCAGCTACTTTCTTGGCAATTCTTTTGGCTGCCTTTGCCTAGTTTCTTCTAGCTTTGGTGGATAGGGGTTGATCATCACATGTAGAAATGGGTTGATTTACCTGTTACTTCTCTGTGGTGGTCTCCATATCATTCTTTAACTCAAGGGAAAATGGGTTAGCATATGGGACCTCTTGCTCTTCAGTACCACACCTTGGTTGTCTAATAGATTCATAAGAGTGTGGTGGAGCAATCTCATTGGTCCCTAACCCACCTTTGTTTTGATAACAAATTTTGGAGTGGGAGGATGATGCAAGAATGGCTTGGAAGTTTTTCTTAGAGGTAGCATGCTTCCTTGCTTGAGCCTCAACTATTATTAGCTTGGCTTGAGCCATAGTTAACTTGGATACTAAATCCTTGATTTGAGTCTTGTAATTAGTGTGCTCATGTTTTAAATAAGATACTGTTTCTCTAACTCCTTAATTTTATGTTGATAGTCAGATTTAGTCTTTTTAAAATTAGATTTTAAGATGTTTAAGGACTCAATATCAGACTTAATTTCTATGTTATAGTCCTAGTACATTTTAACCTTAGCAATACATGCTAGAGTACAAATATGATCATATACCTTAGAGTTGTCTGTTCCAGCCATGAGTCCCTAAGCAGGGGTGAAATCTTGGACCATAAAGCTCCAATCAACTTCTTGTGCCACATCAGCATTTTCAGTTGACTTTCCAGCAACTTTTGGTGTTGAAGGATGTGAGGAGGCATGTGTAGATCTCGGGTTTGATTTGGGAGCTTTGCATTCCCTTGCAAAATGGCCCCACTGGTTATAGTTGTAACATTTGGCCTTTGCTTTGTCAAACCCGAACTTGCTACTAGTTGGGTTCTAAGAGAACTGTCTTCCTGTTTTTTTAAATAACTTCTTTGCCATGTAAGTTAACAGAGCCATTTGTTGGACTATGTCCATGTATTCCATCTTATCTGGGCTGAAACACTCCAGATCTTCAAAACAGAACTGAAAATCATTAGAGTGTCCACTCCTTGAGACAAAAGCACAACTGTCCTGAAAGAGACTAGGCTGAGCCTGTTGGGACCTTGGGGTCTCAAGGAATGTGATGTATGGCCTAGAAGAGCTGGATGGCTGCTGGGAGTAAGACAGATACTGCTGAGGTTGAAGGGGGTTTGAGCCTTCAGCAACCATGAGAGTGTTGCTAGCAGAAAGGCTTGAAGATCAACTTCCTTGATGACCACTCTTGTTTTCCATCTCTACACCATATCCGTCTACAATATCTTATAGCTTAGTCATTATGAGTGTGTTCAGGTTCTCTATCCTCTTAATGGAGACACAGTAGAATGTCCACTCATTGGGAAGTGCACTCATGAATTTCCTTGCTAGTGCAAGGTCTCTCCAGCAATATGAGTAAAATTCTCCAATTGTTACTTCAGTGAATCTTTCTTTGAATCATTGGAGTTGAAGTACATCAGGGTTAAAGCATCAAACAGTGCTTTAGCTGTCTGGCATTTCTCAAACCCCACCATTATGGAATTGTAAATTGTTGTCATCAGAACAATCATTGCCTTTTCATCAATGTCTATCCGCTTGAGGTCTTCTTCAGAGTAGTCTTCCACTGCCTTCTCTATCATGGCACCATCACCAACAGGTGAAGCCACCCTTGGCTTGTAGGGACCATGGACAATGGATTTTCATATGTGGCTATCTTGATATCTGATGAACCCTTCTATACGTCTGCTCCATTGTCTAAAGTTCTTTGGGGTGATGATGGGTGCTTTAGTCATCGTCCCCATTTCACATTTAGATTTCTGGTTAAGGGCCATGTTTGAGTGTTGTAAAAGAGTGAGTGAACAAGAGGTTGATTAGGAAGATTAGATCACACAATCAAGAGCCTAAAAAGCTCTGTAACCAATTGTAGGATCGGTTTTTTTATACTCAACACAAGTATTTCTCTCAAACTTACTAACAAACACTCAAGAAGTAGAGTTCTTCTAAGATTTGATTATAATATACTAAGTAACACAAGGAAAATACAAGAGAATAATTTTCAAGATAGTTGTATATATTACTTCTCAACTCAAAATTTACAAGACTCTTTTCAAGCTTGCTACAAGAGTTACAATGAGAAACTCTATATACTACTATCTACAGCCGGATATACTTTGATACCAACTGGAATCCTCTAACTAAAGTAGATGCTACAAAGCTATAGTTAAGGTATCTTAGATCATGTCTTATATAAGATATGGTAGTCATGATATGTCCATGACTTACCTTTAGTTAGCAACTAAAGTTGGCAACTTGTACTAACATATAAAGGTGAACAGTGGAATAAAGTATGGTCAACTACATAACCTTTTGGGAAACGTCATGGAGTATCAGAGGTCTGTAGCGGAGTGTCAGAGACCATACTTATGTCCACTGGTTCACAGCAGCATTTCCGAAGGTTAATTGGCTTTGGAAGAACAAGTTCTTCCGAAGCCTTTTATACTTTGGAATAGGTTGCTTCTTCCGTGGCTTGGGGACTTCTACTTCGGAAGTTATTATCTTTGAATTCTTCCAAGTCTTGAACTTCGGAAGAGAAGACTTTGTATTCGGAAGTTGGAGTTTTTCCTTCGGAAGTTGGAGTTTTTTCTTCGGAAGTTGATTTTGCACTTTGTCTTCGGAAGAAGTCCATTTCCTTCGGAAGTTTCACACTTAGCTTTGGAAGTCCTTTACAAGTTGTACCAAAAATAGTTTAAGTGTTTGGTTGTGGTTGCACCAGCCTTCTTCTTGATCGAACACTATGATTAAAAGTAACTAATTGTAAAATAGTAGGTCACTTTTAAAAAAGAAGTTTGAAAAAATAACCTCCCCAAGCTTAGAACTCATGACCTGAAGGAAATTTATGCCTATGATCAAAGAAAAAAATCCAGGAAACCAAGCTCTTTTGGGTGTAAGTTTTAGAATTAATAATACTAATGTTTTAACTCGCGACCTAAAGAAAAAATAGCGTAAAACAACTTTCAAGAATCGAACTCGTGACCAGAATCAAGGTTGCCTGTGTGTGTGCAAGTAGCAGAAACTAGTGAACTAAGCTTGTTTTTTGTATGTGTTTTAGAATTAATAATACAAATGAGTTCACTTCTAAAAAATTATAGATTCACTCGAATTTTCGGTATTATAAGGTCCATTACTAGTTCAAAATTCAATGGAGTCGCTTGACCCAATACTTGAAAGGGTAGTTCTGCCCTGACCATTGCTATCCCAAAAATCCTATCCCAGTCATGTGGCTTCTAAAACGAGAGGGATAGGAGTGACCATGTAAATGTGGGGAGGGTGAGGTCGGGAGGGGGATGCTAATGTGACTATTTGGTGTAGGGGCATTCAAAAAATCTAATATCCAAAACTATCCGAAATCCATCCGTATCCAAATCTGAAAAATTGATCCGAATCCTTATTCGGATGGGATCTCATCCTAATCTGAATTCTTATTCGGATTTCGGATATTACAATTTTTTGTTCAGGTTATTCGGATATCCGAATAATACGAATAAGACTTCAACTATATTTCTAGCCCAGAACTTATTACTCAACTATCAATTATGTTTTCAACTCAATACACATGAATATTTATACATTCTAGTCATAATCTTAAATAATTATGCAAGAATCGACCGTCATTCTAAATTAGAGATTCTAATTTTCGTGTTTCATACAATTACCTATTATGTTTTAATTTTAAATTTGCTTACAATTCATTTTTAGTTTTATATCTTTTATTGTGATTTTCAACTTATAAAATATTAAAAATTAAAAAATTAGCAAAATTAAAAAAAACAAAATACAAAAAAATGGTTATTTGGTTTATCCAAATTATTCCGAATAATTCGGATATTATCCGAATCCGATCGAATTGAATTCGGATAAATTTGAATCGGATAGAAAATTCTTTATTCGGATCGGATTGGATTTCAGATATAATCTTAATTTTCAAATCCCAATAATTTGATCCGGATAATCCGTTATCCAATCCCTAATTCTACGTGAACTCACACAATATTTCATAAATCCCAATTGTCTTGAGAACTTTTGAACTTTTCTAACATGTATTTATTTATTAATTAAAAACATTATATTTATTATTATCGTTATTTCTATACCTAACCCATACATCACATGTAAGGATGATATCAACCCATAGAGATGATTAAAAATATCTGGCTCACAGTAGCCAGAGATATTGTTACAGGCAATACTACCCATTTGCCCCTTTCTGACGTGGCACACACATATGTCGATGGCACGTGTAAAAGCGTCGCCATGTGTGTATAATATTAATATTAATAAATAATAATAATATTATTATTATTAACTCCGGCCACCGCTTCTCTCTCCTCCGCCCCTAAAATCGGTACTCGTGTAAGCTTCTACGGTTATCTTCACAACCAAATGGAAGCCACTCGCCGGCGTAATTCGCCGTCGCCGCCGGTGGTAGCAGATCTCTCCGTCGCTCACGGTGGTGATTACGAGTTGAGTCCACCGGAATCGGACGTGATCTCCAACTCGTTTGTGACTGTTGAGAGTTCTGATGTTAGGTTGCATCCGATCGGAAATTCAGCGGAGGTAGCTTCGCTTTTTTGTTTATGTTATTATGTTGATTGTGTATGTGATTTTGTATGTTGTTTATGTAATTATGTTGTGTTGTGTGTTCTGCGCGTTATTGTTGTAGATGAAGGTGATTGAACTGGTGTGGACGGATACCTGTGTTTTGATTTAGGTTTTTGATTTTTTTGGACTGTTAATTGGAGATGTGGTTTTTTGTTTTTGTGAAAGGCGTAAACAGTAAACGCACCGATGGATGGAGATTTGTGTTGATTTTGTTAGTATCTGGTGCTTTGGTTTGGTTAGAACAGATTGAGATAAGGTGCTTATGTTGGATGAATAGCATTGGGGATGAGAACATAGAGTGTGGCTTTTGTAGTTTTGTGTGATGGTAACTACTGAATGGCTTATTGATAGTTGAAAGATGTATTGCTAAAGTAAGAACTTCTGATTATATGTTAAACCTGTTTTGGAGGGTTTACTCTGAATGAACTCATTACATGTTAGATAAGGTAATCTTTTGGATGTTAAGTTTCCTAATCTGTTTGATTTGCTAATCGGAGATCTAGCGATGATTTTTCCTTCCAGTGAAGACACTCTAAATTGTGATAAGATGTTGAAATTACAATAATTTTGAACACTTGATCTTTT
Source organism: Flaveria trinervia (assembly GCA_025506515.1). Classification (NCBI taxonomy): domain Eukaryota; kingdom Viridiplantae; phylum Streptophyta; class Magnoliopsida; order Asterales; family Asteraceae; genus Flaveria; species Flaveria trinervia. The sequence goes on from CM046448.1 coordinate 16,545,021, forward strand.
TTTTTTCTTTCTAAATCTGCAAAAGGGAGTAATTAAAAATACATGGTGTGTTTACGTGGAATTTGGGGTTTCCCTCCCTGTTACACTTAATGGGACCTGGATCGTCAACTTTGCTGAATTACAGTAATCACTTGATTGTTTAGGCGATATATTAGAATCTAACCCACCTCATTCAGATGAATCTAATTAGAACATTTCATCAAACGTTTTCAGGTCAATACAGTTTCTCTTGTGTGATGCACTTATCAATTGTAGGTGTAGGTGTAAGACCCCCCAGGAAACATCAGAGACCTTGCTTAATGTATTTGCAAGCCTTTTTCTTCTAGTTAATGTATTTCACATTCTTTCTTACCTTTCAAAGCTGCTTAAAATACCACCAATCATTTTAAGGGCTAGTTCCTTTCAGCTAATATCTAGTCTTCTATTGTTTCACTTGCTTAATCGCATAATGCCAATGTGAGCTGTCATTTTGTAACAGACAGCATGGACAAATGAGAAGCATGATCTGTATCTTGATCATTTGGAATCATCATTTGTTAGGCAGTTGCATCGGTCTATGTTGAAAAGCCATCCCAGGCGTGCAGGTAAACAATGTTTTGTAAGAGCAGCCAAAATGCAGGACAGCGGCACTGCTATGAATTTGTTCCCACGAGACAATAGTTGTTTTTTCAACGAGGCTGGAGTAAGTACAAAGCAGAGTTTTGAAAGGCATGGGAACTCCCTTGATTACTTTGAAGGTGATTATTACTATTTCATGTTAGTATTTGTGTCCAAAAAGATTTCTGGCATAAAATCTTCCTTGCATCAAGGGTACAGGTGCAGGTACGTAAATGAAATCTTTGGGTTTTCTAGCACTTATTTTCCATGTCGAAAATGGTCATGCAGCATGTATATGGTAATAGCATATGTTCTTGTTTTGTCACATAAGCTTGTTTTATCATGTAATGCTAATCTTGGAAATTTATCCATTTAATGCATTTCTCAATAGTTTTATTTGCATACTTCCCAAGTTTGTTAGATATCATTTAGTGCTTGGTACTCTCATGAACGAGTTTCTTAATTTTTTTCCGATAACTGTGAGAACCGGGCACTAGAAAAGCAATGCCCTGCCAACCAATGAGACTAGATAAAACACAACTTGCGCTTGACAGTGACCTTCAAGGGGTTAAAGGTAGAAACTAGTGGAGGTTGGATTCGAAACTCTCATGCGCTTACCATTGCACCACCCCTTGAGGGGTTGAGTTTGTAAATTACTTCATTAGTTGATTGAACGGCGCTCTAGTGTTGTAAATGGCTTGTTGATTGCTTGAATTGGTTCTTGTGGAATTAACTTATACTTGGAATATAGAAAGTTCCAATTTTTAAGTTATTTATCGAGCTATGTTTCTTGGGCTAAGGAAATTGAAAGCGCAATTCAGTTTAAGTAAAGTCAAGAGGAATAAAAAGTCATTGAAGATTATTTTTGAGTCATGAATCTTGTAAAACACCATGTTATTGGAAAGAAAACTTGTAAAGTGCATGATCATCTACACAACAACTGAATCTTTGTATATGGCTATAAAGCCATTTACTTTACCACCATTTAATACTTTCATTAGTGGTCCTCATTTGTATGACCTGAAAGAAATAGAGATATGATTGTGGGTGTCCCATTTACTTTATACAAGGAGAAACAATAAAAGTTTTGAATTGTGAAAATGGATTAATCCCAGTGGTTTAATGTCTTGGATGTTAAGTTTCTATGGTAAACGCAAATTCATTTATTTATTTGCAGAATTCTCAGACCAAAACTTTTCAGATGAAGCTAGCGAGCAGATGTGTGTCAAAGCGATGTCAAAGCGGTCAAAGTCTATTGTATCATAGGTTTGAAGCAAAGATCATTCAGGTAAAGTTGATACCCCTGACACTATTTCATGGTTAGGCAAAATGGATGGGTCGGCCGGGTTAATGTGCCAAAGCAGGTCATTACTTACTGGTTGTGACTTCAGGCCATCAGGATTGAGTTAGTTTGATTGGGAACACCTTTTGTTCGCATTTTTCAAAAATATTCTTTTGTTGATAATGAGTTAAATACGATTAAAAAATAATTTTATCTATGTTATGATACTAACCTAATTTCTTGAATGATAAGATTTAGCAAGTTGTATGCATTGAAAGGACACTTTGCGTGACATTTAATCTGCGAGACCCGTTTAACGTGTTTTCTTTTTAGTGTTGTTCTATATTAACCCATTTGACATGTTTCTTTTTTGTTGTTTTTTTAACAATATAACGACCCATTTGACTTGTTAGAAATGCAATAACCTGAACTATTATCGATTTTCTTTTCAGTGATTTCTTTTGACCTGTTTAGAGATAAAACATAACCCGGACCGACCCATTCGTAAGTAAATGGGTCAAAATTGCCACTTGTCAGAAAAACAGCATAAGCATTATACCTCGTTTACAAGCACTGTTTAATCCCTGATAGTGCCTGCAGGAATTTCAGCTGTGAATAAGAATGCAACAATATATGGACCCAAAATCAACATATCAACAATACCTTCTCTAGTAAAGTCTAGTTCTCCTTTAAACTTTACCTTCAAATTGCACAATTATATATTTGGCAACAATGCATGGACCCCAACCATTAACCCGGCCAGACTAATTCACTCTATAATATACAAGTTTTGAGATTGGAAATCAGGGAATTTTAAGTTTTCATGATCAGAATCGGTTTGAAGTTGTGAGCAGGGACACTTTAGACCAACAGCCTGCTGTATGAAATATGAAATGATGTTTTGTATATAAAACGCAGGTATATAGTTATGTCCATATCGGAATATTCTGTTTGGCTGTTAATGATTCTATCTCAGTAATCTTATTTGATTTAATGATTCTTGGTAAATAGTTTGCAACAAGGATCAGATATTTTGTAAATATACAAAAATTCATCTTGGTTTTTATGTTAATTAACATCATGTTAAATTGCATGTGACAACTTATAGTATAGGAGGAAGAGATCAAAAGAAAGACATTTTTAGTCATTTTTGTGTGTAAAATTGGTATGAAACACTACTTAAGTTGTGTTGAAGTTTTATTTTTGGAGGTAATTGATAGATAATGAGAAAGTTGTGTATTATTGCTTGCCTTTCATCAAATACAATGAACACATATATAGACTGGAATCATAATCACTATACCTCTAAACTAGGAATGATCCACTAAACAAGGAATGAAAATAACAATAATAAGATATGCTCAAATCACAAAATCGTTTTCACTAATACTCCCCCTCAGTGAGAACTTGTAAGAGGCGACAGGTTCAAGTTGGATCTAAAGGACTCAAAGAGGTATCGCGGGAGCCATTTAGTGAAGATGTCAGCATATTGATATGATGAGGGAACATGCAATACATGAATATGTCCCATTTGAACCTTTTCACGAACAAAGTGAATATCCATCTCGACGTGTTTTGTTCGTTGATGTTGGACCAGGTTACCGGATAAATATATAGCGGAAATGTTGTCACAATATACCAACGTGGCCTTTGTCATCGGGACTTGTAGCTCAAATAAAAGATTGCGAAGCCACGTAGCCTCGGTGACCGCATTGGCAACTCCGTGATACATAGCTTCGGCACTCGATCTGGAGATGGTAGGTTGTCGTTTTGACGACCATGAAATGAGGTTGTCGCCTAAAAAAAGCAGTACCCTGACGTAGAACGACGGGTGTCTGGGCAACCCCCCAATCCGTATCAGAGTAGGTGTCAATGAGAGATTTGGAGATGCAGAGAGACAAAGCCCAAGATTGATGGTGCCGCTAACGTACCGTAATACCCGCTTCATAAAGGCAAAATGAGGGTCATGAGGGGCATGCATGAATAGACAGATCTGTTGAACCGTATTGAGATGATCTGTTGAACCGCATATGAGATGTTTGGTCAGGTGATTGTGAGGTATTGCAAGGCACTAGCGAGACTTCAATAAAGCATGCCATCTGGTAGCAGTTCCCCCTCAGTCGCACTTAGCTTGGAGTTTGTATCAACCGGGGTATGAAATGGCTTGCATGCGGTCATATTTGCTCTATGGAAGATGTCTCAAGCATATTGAGATTGAGCCAACATCAAAGAATGATGGCGTCGGGCGATTGTTATTCTAAGGAAATGATGTAGCAAGCCTAGATCTATCATTGCGAACTCGTTAGATAACTTGGCGATAATACGAGCTAAAAGGTCGTTGTGATTGGCCGTAAGAACAATATCATCGACATAAAGGAGTAGATTAGCCATATTACTACCATGTTGATAGATGAATAGGGATGTGTCGCACTTGCTACTATGGAACCCCAAACATTTAATGAACCCCGAGAATCTCGTGTACCATGCCCTTGGAGCTTGTTTAAGCCCATACAAAGATTTGCGAAGGCGACACACATGATTAGGTAACTTCGGATCAACAAAGCCTGGTGGCTGGTTCATATACACTGTCTCCTGAAGGGTTCCATTCAGAAATGCATTTTTTACATCGAGCTGGTGAATAGGCCAGGACTTGGAGACGGCTAGAGACAAGACTATAGGGATGGTGGCTGGTTTTACTACATGACTGAAGGTCTCCATGCAATCAATCCCCATGGTTTGGGATTTTCCATTACAAACTAGCTGGGCTTTATAGCGTTCTAGAGAGCTGTCAGCATGAAATTTATGTTGAAACAACCACATGGAACGAATGACCGGTTGATTTGCCGGTCTCGATACCAAATCCCATGTATTATTAACCTGCAAAGTACTAAATTCGTTGTTCATGACATGTAAACAGTTAGGATCCAATAATGCTTTTGTATAGGATGTGGGAGCAGGGTAGATATTTGTTGAGGCAACAAGGTTGTACCGAGGATTGGGTTTGAGGATGCCTGCCTTGGATCAGGTGTGCATTTGATAAGCATTGGTTGGTGTGTGGCGATGGTATTTATTGGTGGGGTAGTGGGTATGGTGGCGGAAGGCGAGGTGGGGAAGGTGTGAGGTGGAGAGAAGGGAGAGAGCGATGGAAGGGTAGTAGGGGTGGAGGCTAGGTTGGTAACTGTGGGTGTGGTGGTGGTAACGATGGATGTATTAGGGGGCGTACCATTGATTGAGGGTGCTGGAGGCAATACAGTGGCAGGAGGTGTATGGGTAGACGGTGTTATGGGTGTGTTGGTGGAAGGAAGTTATGTTTGAAGAGGTGGTTAGTTGTGCAGTCTGGTCATCAAGGAACTGATAGTTAGTTGGAGGTAAAGGTGTGGTAAATGGAAACGTGTGTTCATCAAAAACTACATGTCGAGAGATGTGGACCTTGCTAGTGAGTGGATCATAACATCGGTAGCCAGGTAAATCGGATGGGTAACCCAAAAATACATATAAAGTGGACCGAGGAGAAAGTTTGTGAGGTTGAGTGGCCGACATGTTTGGTAGCAATCACACCCAAACACCCGAACATGATCGTATGTGGGTTGGCGAGCATAGAGAGCAAAAGCGGGGGTTTGGAAGTGAAGACGTTTGGAGGGAAGAATATTGTGAAGATACGTGGCAGTATGAAGGGCTTCAACCCAAAAACTAGGTGGAATGTGAGCATGGAATAAGAGAGCCCGAACAACATCATTGATGTGACGGATCATTCGTTCCGAGCAACCATTTTATTGTGAAGTTTGAGGGCATGAGAACCGAAATACAAGTCCGCGTTGGGCAACAAAAGTTTTAAAATTAAGGTTATTAAATTTCCCCCCAAGATCACATTGAAAAGTTTTAATAGATTTTTTGAACTGTGTTAGGATTAGTTTATGAAATTTCGTAAATGTTGAAAAGGTTTCTGATTTATATTTGAGTGGGTATATCCATACGTATTTGTGTAGTTATCAGCTAAAATCATGTAGTATTTGTAGCCAGAGTTACTTGAAACAGGCGACGTCCATAGATCACAATGAATAATATCAAATGGTTCATACGTAATAGAAACTAAATCAATAAAAGGTAATCGTTTACTATTAGACAGTTGACATACGTTTGCTCCGGGATGGCTGAGACGATCATGCCATGGGTGAGGAGTTGATGGAGACAGCAACGAGAAAGCAAGAGTCGTAAATGGATATAGATCGCCGTTGCTATTGTGTCGGGAAATGAGGTATCCATCATTGAGGTGCTTCAAAGAAAAAACAAAAGGATCAAATTCAATGGATAATTGATTGTCAATGGTGAATTTGTGGACATACAATAAATTTTTGATGATATTGGGTGATTGAACAATCTTGTTAAGGACAAAGGTTTAGTTTGTGGTGCGAAGAAAACCATTACCGAACCCTATAACTTGTAGACGTTGCCCATTACCAACAAGTATAGGATTTGTAGGAAATAGACAAGGAGAATTGATAGTACCCGGATCGGATGTGATGTGTTGAGATGCGCTAGTGTCCATGTGCAATTGGGGTTTAGTGTAATTGAGGTTCAAGCTTGCAAGGGCAGACCTAATGTCAGACGGGTTAAGTGCATTAGTTACTAATGGGCTGAAGCCTGGAGGAACATTGTAGGTTGCTTGAGAGCAAGATGGGCCTGATGTGAGTGATACTGGGCCGGATGTGCGGGGTAGGAAGTTAGAGGAGCGGCCCACTGTTGTTGGTTACCAAACTTTGGAATCTGCGATTGTGAGGTTGGAGCCCACCCACTTTGGCCCAATGTATTAGTTGGAGTGTATCCCCGGTTGTAGTTCCATCCATTAGTAGGTATCCGTCCATTAGTAGGTATCCGACCACCACGAGAAGATGATCGACCTCCTCGGGGAGGGGCTTGGCCCCGGCCACGAGCAGCTTTTACCGAGTCATAGTTGCGGCCATGATATCCGTTTGGGTAGGGTGATCGTGTATAATCGTTGTTTGGCGCTTGGGACGGTCGCTCACCTGACGGTGTTTGAGAACTGAGTAATACCGTGTCACGAGCTGAACCCCGCGGGACAGCTTGTTGTTGATGTTCGTCTTCAACCATGCCTCGAGCATCTTCCCATGTAGGTTTACTCTGGTTTATGATAGCGCCGATTGTGTCATATTCAACAGGTAAGCCCCGAAACATTTGTATGACAAGTCGAGTCTCATTGACGGGTTGGTCAACGTCCCCTAATTGGGCGGCGATGTCTTTCAAGGTTTGACAGTAGTCATCAAACGACGAACATGCAGATAAAGTTTGGTAAATTTGTTTTCAAGGGTAGCGACCCGAGCATGTTTGTTATTGATGAAGATCTCTTGTAGTCGCAACCATGTTTCTCTTGCCGATAGTTCTTTGTCTGTGACCCGTTTCAAGAGGTCATCGGAGATGGTGTTGTGAATCCATTGAAGGATTATCTAACTCGTACAATTCAGAGTAGATGTCATCGGTTTCGGATGGCGAAGCTGTGCCATCGATATGATTGAGGCCTTTGTAGGTGTGCACATGTAGTTTGAATTGTTTAACCCATGTCGAGTAGGTGACTTTCTTACCGTCCAACGTGCCGATCTTGGTGTTGATGTTGGAGATAGAATAGGCTGGATGTCGAGATTGCTTCTCATTGTGGGTTTGGTTAGAAGTAGGTGGGGGTGGGGATAGTTTGTCGCTGGAACCATCGGTTGCCGGGTGATCACCCATATTGCGGGTTGACGGCAGAAGAAGAAATTAGGGTTTGGAATAGGCTCTGATTACCATGATAGATAATGAGAAAGGTTTTGTATAATTGCTTGCCTTTCATCAAATACAATGACCACATATATAGACTAGAATCATAACCACTATACCTCTAAACTAGTTATGACCCACTAAACAAGGAATGAAAATAACAATAATAAGATATGTTCAAATCACAAAATCGTTTCCACTAATAGTAATTCTTTCAGGGATCTCTTGATTGAATCAATCTTTTATAACCGTTGCAATATTTTATAAAACTTGGAATTAGTTGGTAAATGATGTGTTTGTTTAAGAGCTTTTAGATAATGTTGTTTTCAAGTGTTTTTAAGCTTAACTTAAGCACACCTATCTCATATACCTCATTGTGTGTAGGTTCGTTTTGATATAAGAGATAAGAGAGTGACTTGTTTAATTTACCTAGCCGATTCATTATTGAGTGTAATTTGTCCACCAACATTGTTTCTTCTACGTTCAGTTCTTTAAAGGTTGTGGCTTTTGGCACGGTCATTAAATGTTGTCTAAACTGTCCATTAAACCATTGTTGTTTCTGCGTGTATTTACTGAACTTCATGTCAATTCCATTTGTATTTTTATCCTCCATCTTTTGTGTACGTTGTAATTTCTAATATAAGGGGCTCTCTTGCTGAACTTTATATTTGCTTTTCTGTTGAAAGATTATATCTTTAGATTTGTTAATTTATTGGTTTTTCCAATCTTAATTTTTAGAGTTAATCTCAGTTTTTGTCCTCGAGTTTTGCAGATTGTTTCCATTTGAGTACCAACGTTTATTTTATCTCCATTATTAGCTTAAGTTTTGCAAGTCATTTCTGTTTTCGTCATTAACGGTGTTAACGGTTTCTGTTAACTAAGTGCTAAATGATTGTCAATTGATCAAAATACCCCTTATTAAAAATAAAAAAATAAATATAAGATTACAAAATCTATTACTGTTTTATTTTATAAATAAACTAAACACCCCATACCTACCCCAACCCCCTCTACCCATCATCTTCATTATCCATACATCATCATCAACTTACCACCATCAACATCTCTGACTTCCGCAATCGACACTCCCACTGCCGGCCGCCACCGATCGCCACCTCCCTTCCTTTTGTTCAAGATCACATCTCACAATGGAGCAAGCAACTATTATTCTGGTGAGTAAGCAACAGTGGTGGTAGGTTATCGGGAAGATGAAGATGGGGAAAGAAGGGAAAGGTGGTGGGTTTGATTTGGTGCAGTGGAGGTTGTTGTAATGTTTGATGGCATGGCACCTCACTCTCCAAAACCGGTTTAGTCCGAGTCCCCCATCGCCACCTGCACCTTCGCCCTCCCCACGGCGGCAACGACCAACGGAACACCACGCTCCATCGCGTCCTTCATTATCTCCATCCTATTCGTCCCCCTACACCACTACACCCACAACACCAACACCACCACCAACGCCACCGGCAACACCCATCCAGCCACCCTCTATTCCTCCGACCAAATCCTCAAATCATGATACACCAACACAAACCTCTCAACATATGAATTCTCAAGAACATCCTTTGAGATATTAAACTCTTTGAACTTAACAAACCCTCGTTTCCTAAAGCTACCACTTCGCAACCTCAGGACGGCGACGACGAGGTTCTCCGGCGCGTCGCCGTCATAGACGACGCCGGATTTGGGGCGGTGACGGGGGAACGATCGGAATGCGTGATTTTGGGGTGGGTTGTGGTGATTGAGGGGATAAAGGTGGGATTTTTGTGAGTAAAATGGCAAGGATGATGTAGAAAGATGATGAAATACTCATGGGTTTGAGTTAAAGTGGGTGTTTTTTGGGTTTGAGGCGTATTTTGGTCATTTAACACTCAGCTAACAGAAATTGTTAACACCGTTAGTCATAAGGACGAAAATAGGAACGATTTGCAAAACTCAGGCCAATAATGGAGACAAAATAAACGTTGATACCCAAGTGAAGACAATTTGCAAAACTCAAGGACGAAAACCGATATAACTCTAAATTTTATTTATAATTTTATATTATACTATTTACGTGTTTGGACATAGAAATTGTACATGTTGCAATTATATTTATATCTCATTTTGTTACCTTTAAATGTTCGTAAGAAGCATACTTCTTAAGTCGACATTTTTATGTCATTTTTTATTCGAAAGGTACATAGAAGGTACTATTTGATTAACTAAATTTTTTTATAAAAAAGTAACAATAAAGTAATCATCTATCCCGTTTATATAATTTGTTTATTCCAAATCTGAATTCTTACGTGAGAGTGAAACTGTAAATGATTTAATACACCTAAAGTCTTGGCCATCGTACGCAATAGCCCACTCAATTTTTTAAAAGTTCATCAGCCCTAAAGACTTTAACATTCTGTATGATTAGCGCACAACCCAAATCGAATTTACATGTTGAAGATGAAATCAAGAATACAAGAATCAAAGTAATGATTCCTAATTGATTAAGACGATTACCCTTTGATACAACTAATGTCAAATAGAATACAGAAAATAAATTGAATCATTAAGCCATGATCCGAAACTCAATTCTTATCCTCTAATCCTCTAACGAATTCCCAACTAACTAAGAAGTTACAACATACACCTCTGAACTATTAACCTCTTGTCATAATGAACATTGTTAAGTAGATGACTTGATTATTAACCTTTTTAACAATCTCCACCTTAATAGAAAAGTCATCTGCATCATCCAATACCTAGAATATCCAAACAAGCATAGAACTTAGGACCTGAAAGTGCCTTTGTGAGCATATTCTCTTGCATTATCCAAAGTGTTCAACTTCTCCATACACACTTCCTTAGCATTTATCACATCCCTAATAAAATCCCTAATAAAATGATACTTAACTTTGATTTGCTTAGTTCGTTCATGATATACACTATTCTTTGAAAGCTGAATAGCACCCTGATTATCACATTTTACTATGATATCAGTAACACTTATTTCCATTTCAGAGATAAAGCCTTTAATCCACATACCTTCGTTAATCCCTTCAGCCAAATCAATATATTCTGCTTCTATACTGGACAAAGTTACCACCTTTTGGCATAGTCTAAGTCAACTAAACCTTCAACCAACATCTCATTTGATTTAGACTTACGATAAACTATACCAATATTCAAAGAACCATACAAATACCATAGGATCCACTTCAAAACACTCCAATGAGCCTTCCCTAGTTTAGAAATATATCTACTTACTACACTCACAGCATAAGCTAGATCTGGTCGTGTACACACCATTAGATGCATCAAATCCTGACAGCACTAGCATAAGGAACCTTATTCATATACTCTTCTTCCTCTAATGTTGATGTGCAATCCCTCTTGGACAATTTAAAATGCTAAGCTAAGGGAGTTAAGACTGGCTTGCACTTCTCCATACTAAACTTCGCCAAGACCTTTTAAGTATATGAACTTTGAGTCAACTTAAGTTGTCTCAAATCTCTTCTTCTATGTATCTCCATACCAATAATTTTCTTGGCTTCACCTAGTTCCTTCATTCAAACTCACTCATAAGCAAGCTTTTTATGAGTTCAATCTGAGTTTAATCCTTACATACTATAAGCATGTCTTCTACATATAATAGTAGATATATAAACTCAAGACTATGATACTCTTTATAGTAAACATAAACTATCATATGAGCTTCGACTGTACCATTTCATAATCATATGATTATCAAATCTCTTGAACCACTATCAAGGAGATTGCTTTAAACCATAAAATGATTTTTTAAGTAAACACACTTTCCTCTCTTGGCCTATCACCTCAAAACCTTTCAGTTGATGCATATAAATGCGTTCTTCAAGATGACCATGTAAGAAGGCTGTCTTAACATCCATTTGTTCTAACTTATAATCTTTAACTACAGTCAATGATAGAATTATTCTTATTGAAGAGTGTTTAACAACTAGGAAAAAAATCTCTGTATAATCAAGCCCATTCTCCTGTGGTATAGACCTTAGCCACTAATCTTGCTTTAAACCTAGGACCTTCAACTCCAGGTATGCCTTCTTTAAGTTTGTATAACCACTTACATCCCACTAACTTATGATCATCTGAAGGATCAACCAAGACCCATGTGCCATTCTTATGCAATGATGCCATTTCATCCTTCATTGCACTAATCCATCTTTCTTTATTATGTGACCTTATTACCTTTTCATAAGTGATAGGCTCTGGAATACTTTCTTGTTCAACACTCATGAAAGCAAATGCTGACACTTCCTTATCAGTCCTAAATCTTGCAGGTGGTATAACTTGCCTCCTAGTCTGATCCCTAGCAATGCTCTAAACCTAGGACCTTCAACTCCAGGTATGCCTTCTTTAAGTTTGTATAACCACTTACATCCCACTAACTTGTGATCATCTAGAGGATCAAGACCTAGGTGCCATTCTTATGCAATGATGCCATTTCATCCTTCATTGCACTAATCCATTTTTCTTTATCAGGTGACCTCATTACCTCTTCATAAGTGATAGGCTCTGGAGTACTTTCTTGTTCAACACTCATGAAAGCAAATGCTGACACTTCCTTATCAGTCCAAAATCTTGCAGGTGGTATAACTTGCTCCTAGTCCGATCCCTAGCAATGCTATATCTAGGTTCAGCCCCTAATGCCCTTCTACATGTAAAGGACTATCAGGCCTTCTAGCCACATTACCTCCAGGCTGGGTAGTTGGCTCCACCTCAACTTGAACTTCATGGTCTTTAGAGCATACAAAACTTGTACTTCTAATCACTTCCGTATACATAACTTGCTCTCTAAACACCATATTTCTACTGAGCATAATCCTTGGACTACCCTTATCTAGTTTCCAAAGTCTATACCCCTTGACACCTTCAGCATATCCCAAAAACACACATTTTATAGCCCTGGGATCAAGCTTTTCTTGATCTACATGTGCATATCACAAACAACCAAAAACCCCTAAGTGTTGTAGTCTGATGGACCCTAAACCACCTTTCCATGGGAGTATACATGCTAATAGTTATTGAAGGACTTTTATTAACTAGATAAGCAGCTGTACATACAGCTTCAGCCTAAAAAAGCTTAGGAATACCTTAACTGATCAACATACATCCAACCTTATCCATTAGTGTCATGTTCATTCTTTCTGCTAAGCCATTTTGTTGGGGGGGGGGGGGGTCCTGGAATTATAAGGTGCCTAGAAACACCACTCACTTTACAATAATGATTACATTCCCCGCTGCAAAATTCTAACCCATTGTCTGTTCTTAGTTTCTTGATCTTTCGCCTAATTTGATTCTCAACCATGATCTTCCAGGTTTTGAATGTATCAAATGCTTCTGACCTGCTTCTCAAGATGAATACCCACACCCTTCTTGAGTAGTCATCTATTAAAGGCATAAGTACCTAGCCCTTCCTAATGACTTGAACTGAGCAGGCCCCCGTAAATCTGAGTGCATATACTCTAGAATGCCCTGAGTGTTATGTCTACCACTCACAAAACGTACCTTATAAGCCTTCCCCAGTGTGCATTGATCACAAAACCCTACTCCTCTTGCTTGAATATCACCAAATGCATGTTGCTTCCTTAATTCTGCAAACCCCTGATCGTTTATATGACCCATCCTATTATACCATAACCTAACCTGATCAGGCACACATTCTCTTGCAACATTGACAACATCTAGATCAACCTTTCCATCTAGCGTATATATGTTATTACTCTTCCTCGTACAGGTTAAAATCACCAATGCGCCTTTGACTACTTTAATCTTTCCACTTCTCAAACTCACATGATATCCATCCTTCTCAAAAAGACCAAGTGATATCATGTTCCTAGTTAACTTGGGGATGTACCTGACCTTCTCCAGGATAAGTTCCCCTCTATTATCTAGCCCTTCCAATTTACTCCAAATTCCGACAACCTAGGTCTCCTTTGACACTTCTCGCAGTACTCGATCTCCCAGACTAAATATTATTGCATTATGCGCCTTCTCAAGGATGTCTTTCTTCTCTTTCTCAGACATTGTGGCTGGAAGTTTAGCTTCTTTGGCAAGCACCTCCACCACACCCCGATGGAACAACAATTCTCTCATCTTCAGTCATCACAATCCAAAGTCGTTATTCCCATCAAATTTTTTAGCTCAAACTTTATGAAAACCGTTGTAATCTTGATTCTGTTCCGATCGTTTCTTCTTCAATTTCAAGCCTTAAATCACCGTGGCTCTGATAACACTTGTTGAAGATGAAATCAAGAATACAAGAATCAAAGTAATGATTCCTAATTGATTAAGATGATTACCCTTTGATACAACTAATGTAAAATAGAATACAGAAAAGAAATTGAATCATTAAGCCATGAAACTCCTTATCCTCTAATCCTTTAATAAATTCCCAACTAACTAAGAAGTTACAACATACACCCCTTAACTATTAACCTCTTGTCATAATGAACATTGTTAAGTAGATGACTTGATTATTAACCTTCTTAACGCATGTCATGTGTTGTTCAACTACAAAACTATTTTCATGTTAAAAATTATAAATTTAAAAAAAGTGGATCATCTTCATCTTAGTTCCTACATCGATGTGTTGTAGAATTTAGGTAGTGGGGTTCTAGGACCAGTAACAGAGCAATATTTTTTTATTTATGTTTCTTGAAAACCAAGAAGTGTGTTGTTAGACTAACTTTAGTGGTTGCGCGGTGAGAAGTGGAAAGCTGATCTGAAGGTGAAAGGGGCACCACAACACCATGCATGTTGAGGCTTCGCCGTGCGATGCCCATTAAGCTCATCAACAAAGGCCAATGGAAGGGTGTGTAGTAGTGGAGTGTTCACTGCTGATGTGGTGACCGAGTTGGTAAGGCACAACCGCCCCAATATGCAGTGGTTGCGGTGATGTGATAAGATTATTGATGATAAACTTAGATCAAATCACATTAATAAAAAAAATATAAAACTACAAATACTTTATTCAATGCTGGGTTAATTAATATAATTTATTAAATCAAGAATGTAATCAACCTAGTAGTTTTCAAAAATATAAACATACTTATTTAGAAAAAAATGTACTTTCATTAATAGGTTTGTTTAAATGATAATTTAATCATATCAAAATGAAAAATAATTAACTATTAGAAATGTTTATAAGAAATTATAACACAATAATAAAAGACGCTACTTTAACTCAATAAAAAAACCTAAATAAACTTGTTTAATTGTGATGAGCATTCAAACATTATTCGATTGCTTTTAATATTTATAACTGATGTGCACTTAACAGGTAAAACAAATGTAGTTAACAGAAGTGGATGAAAGTGATAAGTTTTTAGCATGTTAGGGACAGAGGGGAAAATAAAGTGTTTGGATGAAAACAACGAAATGCATCAAAACTTTTGGGACAAAAATGACAGTTAACTCAAAATTTTATTTTATATTAATTTTTATCTTTAGAAATAACTTTAACAAAATGATTACTTTATTAATTTATTAAAAAATATTTTAATCTAAAAAAATTAAATAATATTATTAATAATTAATATGATTATTTAATATGAATGGGAAGCACCAAAATGAATATAAATATTGTGTTGTCACATGTCTTTTGTAGTTACTGTTTTATTATAGTATGTGTTTTATTATAGTAGTAAGATTTACGTGATTCTTAATTTTATAAATCAACATTTACAATGTCTCTGAAAGTAACAAACGGTGCACTTAAACAACCAATCCGATGATCGTGACATAAACTGAATATTGTGATTTATATAAGGCTGAATATGAGAAAATTATAAGACTATTTTGTTTAACCAATCTTCGCTCAGTTATCTTTTTTTAGATAAAAAATGTTTTTATAAAACTAGCTAATAACATAAGATATGAGAAGAGATATAGGGAGAGAAAGATATGTTATTTCAATTGATTAGTTGTGTTATGTAATGAGATACAATTATAAATATAAGATGAACAACTCTCATACAACACAATCACTAAGAAATTTATGCAATTCTGTATAAAAATCACAATGAGATTCTCTTAAATTTACATAACTGATATGAAGTTTAGGATACTTTTTTCTTTGGAATAAT